>CM071866.1:27759329-27778714 GCA_036759665.1 Gynandropsis gynandra | reverse complement strand
TGCTCTGAATTGCATCCCAATCGATGTTAGGCATTTGCGCTTTCATCATGCGCAGAAGCTTATCCATACGCCTATCCGTTCGTTCAGCATGCTTTTTTTATCGTTCATTCTCTTTTCTTAATAGTTCCGCCTCCTTTAGTGCTTGTTCAACGCGCCTGTCGGATTCTTGGAACCTTTCGTCCATTTGTTGTCGGAGCTCGTAATCCACTTTTTGTTTACCTTTGGATGAACTTGAATGTTTTGAGGACATTGCTCCAAGTCCGAAAATACGACCTTTGTAGGGCGTAACTTGCTGTAAAACAAATACCGAGAATTAATAACATTTCTAAATAATGAAATTAGATCATAGTAGAATGTAATTATTACCTCGAGATACAACTCGTTGTACTCTTCCTGACTAAGAGTAGTTTGTGAGCCGTCTTCTCTCGGGGGAATTTGCGATACTCGCTCCGATGCCATGGTTTCAATTTCATCGTGAATGGTTTTCGCCTTTGGATCCACCCACGAACCATCTGACTTCCTAACGTGTGTACGTTCCAATAATTCTACTACAAGAAAATTCGGATTTCGGGACTGCATTTGCGGACTGAAGCATCCGTCCCTAAATTTAGGGACGGATTAGGGACTAATTCCAGACGGATTAATAAAACAGTCCCAAATCCGTCCCTAAATTTGGGGACTGTCGGTCGGTCCCTAAGTCGTCCGGAATTCGGGACGGATTAGGGACCGAAATCACTGCAGTAGGGAAATTGCGGACTGCTGACTGTGCAGTCCGCAAATTTGCGGACTGCTGACTTATCCGTCCGCAATTTGCGGACTGCTGAGTCAGCCGTCCGCAAATTTGCGGACTGCACAGTCGGCAGTCCGCAATTTCCCTACTTGCAGTGATTTGGTCCCTAATCCGTCCCGAATTCCGGACGACTTAGGGACCGACCGACAGTCCCCAAATTTAGGGACGGATTTGGGACTGTTTTATTAATCCGTCTGGAATTAATCCCTAATCCGTCCCTAAATTTAGGGACGGATGCTTCAGTCCGCAAATGCAGTCCCGAAATCCGAATTTTCTTGTAGTGATTGCATACCATCTTCATGACATAAAATTCTTGTGTAAATTACTAAACGTTATCATAAGGTGTGAAAGTCTATGTTAAGCATAGGACACTTGTAGAATGCATTAGCCAACCAACAATGTACGAGAAAGTCATGCATTTACTCAATTAGTCAAAAAGACGACGTGGCCATGGGCAAATTTACAAGGACCAATCTTGATCGGATAAGAATTTAAACTTAATTAAATAATTCAAAAGAATATTGAGGTAAAAAAGGTAACAATTCTTTAGTGCTAAAAGAGGAGAGAACCATTCTTCTTCCTTTAATCCTACAGACAATTCTACCCAACTGAGTATTACATAATGTAGTATTGTTTTGCAGTGTATAAAAACGTTTTTCTATTATACAAATCATGTTATTTATGTCATATCGACCAACCACCTTTCTGAGAAGGAAAAAATGATGCATTAAACTTATCACATTCGATAAAAAAAGGTTTTAAAAGGTGTGGCCTTTTGTTTTTAAAAAGAAAAAGAAAGGTCAGACGTTTCACAAATAAAAAAAAAAAAGAAATCAAAGAAGCGAATGGCGGGTGAGTAATTTTTCGATATAGAGAGAGAGAGAGAGAGAGAGAGAGGGAAACGGTTCAAGTCTCCCTATGCAAACCTTCAGGTCTTAACAATCGAAAATCCGAAATCGGAGTTGAAACCGAAGCAAGAACTTGCACTTTTTTTTTCTAGGCTCGTGCATTTCCTGCATTGAACTTGCACTTTTTTTCTCGCTTTTTTTTTGGCCCTCTGTTCTTCCTTCTTCTTGGTTTCGAATCTTTTAAAATTAACTCCTCAATTTTGCTATTGGAAAGTCCCCCAGATTTCTTCTTTGAACACCGAGTTCTAGGTTTTGTCCTTCGCTTATCAGGTATCTTTTCTTCATCAACTTTTAGATTCGAATTGTCACTCTGATTACCTGAGACCGTATATTTTGATCTGGGTTTCATTTTGTTGTCCGTAAATGCTTGTTCCTCCTGAAGCTCTTTTCGTTTCATCGGTTGGCATCGAAGCAAGGGGTCTCTATGGATGTGATTTCCCCTCTTGGTTTCGCGTTTTCCATTGACGACTTTTCCGCTACCAAACAAGTCGCCTTGGTCGTATCTATTTGTTCGGGGATCATCATGTGCAAAATTGTAAGCCAAATGTTAAATTTTATTGCCCATGAGTCTTTGCCTTTGGCCCTTAATTCCATCTTTATACTGTTCTTGATGTTCCAAGCATTATCCCGGATGCAGGATTTTGTAACTAAGTGTCTTTGAATGTTTCTTTCAAAGGTCTATGACTAAACTGGTTTGATGAGTCATTTTCTCTTCAAAGCTTATGGAAAACTCAGCAGCAAACAGCAAATGGAATGGAAGAACAGGTGAAGTTCTTTATTGTTGTCAATTTAAAATTGATGATAATGTTCTTTACGAAGGTGAGCAGAATGTCTTATTTCTACATATTTGCAGGGGCTTCTCAACATTTCACGCAGTTTTTGTTTCGGTTGCTGCGATTTATCTGTTGGTGTTTTCAGGGATGTTTGATGATAATGTTGATGGTGATTCGATCATCAACCGAACATCGACAACATCAGAAGAGATATTGGGGGTGAGTTTTTGCAGTAGACACTAGACAGTGTGGGTTCCAGATTAGAGTTCTAACAAGCTCTATATCTGATACATTATATTTTCTTTCTTCTGTATTCTCTAATTGAATCCAACTTTCCTATCTGGGTATTTGTTATCTCTGCAGATCTCCATTGGTTATTTTCTGACAGACTTGTCAATCATCCTGTGGCATTTTCCAGTTCTTGGTGGTGTGGAGTATGTAAGTATCAAGGCATTATATGATGTAATATGTTGTGGTTGAAAGAAGTCAGCTGATTGTTTTATGTTGATCAATCTTGCGTTAACTCAAGGCGTTTCACCATTGCCTATCCATGTTTGCTATAATCATTGCCGTCACAAGCGGGCAAAGTCAATTCTACATATTTCTGGTTCTCCTCTCCGAAGCCACGACTCCATTTGTGAATCTACGGTGGTGGGTTTCTGGATATGAATTTAACGTTCCTTTTTAGTCTGACTTTCGCTCTTAACACTGTCAGATACATCATATGCAGGTACTTGGATACCAGTGGTTGGAAAAGCTCTAAGCTTTACATGTATAACGGGATCATGCTGTTCCTCGGATGGCTGGTACTGTTAGATGCATTCAAAATGCTACATTTTTTTAATTTTGAATCTTTTCTGTTGTGGCTTGCTTGATCAACTAAGCGTTCTAACAGAACTTTCTGCTCATTTCAGGCCGCAAGGGTCTTTTTATTCATTTACTTTTTCATTCACATGATCCTCCATTTCGATCAGGTATGTCATATTTCGGCAGAGTGATCTTAAAGGAAGATCTTAGGTCACAAGAATCTAAGTTTCTAAAGTGTGGTTTCAGGTCAAGAGAGTTTTCCCACTTGGGTTTTACAGCTTGCTCACAATACCACCGGCTTTAGGAGTGATGAATCTCGTCTGGTTTTGGAAGATAACAAAAGGGTTGATCAAATCCGTGTTGAAATCGAGACACCGTGAATGATACGGTGGCTATTCGGTTCAGTTGAGGTGATACTAATGTTCTTACTTGGAAGCCATAGACGTGCACGGTCGAGGCACAGGAATTTCCAAATCCCTTTCCCGAAGGGGAATCGTCTCCCATCTTCTTCACATCATGAAATCCTCATAATGTTTTTCGCATTCTGGACAAAATATCGACCTTTAAAATTCTTTTTTTTTTCCAATGATTTGTTAGGAACGCGGTCGAAAATTATTGTTAGTCAATACAATAGGTTTTAAAATATATAAAATAAAGGTTTAAAGTTTACGACAAAATATTTATATCTACAAACAAACGAATATATAATAAAGGAATTCTGTTGACTTCCAATTAATTACAACACTTTATTTAATTTATAAAAGAATGATGATATTTTTGTTTTACAAGTAAGATTTTTTTCTCAACGAAATGATTTTTTCTTTCACGAAATTTATCTTTTTCTCCTTTTTTTTTTGTTTTTTGTAATGAGATGAAAAAATAGGCAAAGCCTCGTATTTATAGGTCAAGTGAAATTTGGAAGTGCACATGATGCTACCACAAAAGTGTTATTCTTTTTATTCAAATCATTTTTTGTATCTTTTTAATCATAATTTTTATATTGTTTATGTTTATGTTAGATTCGTAGAAGATCAACATAAAATAAAATTCAACCGCTCTGTGAACATATCTGTCATGTTTTTTTTTAGATTTTATGTATATCAAAATTGTTTTTTATTATTTTTGTAGAAAATGATAATGTATCATTATGTGTTTCTTTCTTAGTTGAAATGTTAGATTTTTTGCTAGATGTAAAGCGGTCTATGATTATCACATAACAAGACAACATTATATTGCTTTTGTATGTGCTAATCTATCAACAAATTATCTATTTTCTAGTTTATGTAGCCGTAAGTTACGACATGTAACATATTCAGTCTCTGTCAAAGTTATTATGACGATAGAACTTTGATATTAACTTGCAACATGGCCTATAAGAGTGAACTCATAACATATGGTGGACTTGCTTTTGTCGAGATCACCAACATAATCCCAATCATCAAATCGAGTAATAGTCAGATCTTATCCTCCGTAACATAATGCAACATATGTGATGCCTTTGAGGTATCTCAAGTTCCTTTTGACACACTTTATTGTTCAACTCCAAGTTTTGTCATTTATCGATTAACCGCTCTCACTCCTTGTGCAATATCCGGTCTGATATATACCATGAAAAATCAGTCTATCAACTTTTTATGCATACGCTAATCGAGATATTTTCATCATCTCTGCTTCCATGCTAGGACTTATCTTGGAGGATAACTTCAAATTAAGAGGATGATTGGTAGAAATTAGCTTACAATCTTGTATATTGAAGCGATGAAAGACATTTTTTATGTAATTCTCTTGTGATAGTCAAATCTTCTCATTGTTGTTTTCTCGGTGAATTTGAATTCCTAAACTTGTTTCCTTGGATCAAGTCCTTTTTTTCAAACTTTCAAACCAATTAAACATGTGGAATAATTATTATGCTCTAATAATTATGGATGAATTTATAAAAAAATTAAATTTAATTACTTAGGATGTTTTGATTAACCGAATCGTCGTTGTGTATTATAAATACACATTAGTCTAGAGGAATCTCTCGATCGAGCGATTCTTTTGCTCGGATTAAACGATTCATTGTTTAGATCAAGCAATTCCTTACTCGGACCAAGTGCTTTCGAATCATTTAGCTTTATGCTTTTCTCGGTATCCTCTACTTGTAGGCAAGTCAACATATTGTCTAAGACACGTCCCCAGTAAAATGAATATTATAAAAATGAACTAGATCTCATATTTGGATCGTTAAAATATGCTTCCACTTTTCAACTAAAAACTCCATAACGGTAGCGTTCGGTCGTCCATACGTAGTGGTCAATCATGATAATTGAGCACGACAATGCATCAGTTCGACCGATAGAAATCTCTATACAAAAATAGGTTTCAGATGAACAAATGCTCGACCGAACATTTTGTTAAATATGATGCATTTGGTCGAGCAATCTGATAATTGTTCGACTAAGCATCATGTCCACACAATTTGGAAACCTATGGACCGAGCAAATGTTTCTCGACTCAAGCGATATCTCTGTCAAAAAAGGTTTGATTAAGTAATTATTACTGGGGTCAAGCGGTTCCTCTATGATGATTGATCGATCGAGCAATAAGTTGCTCAGTCCGAGTGAATGATATGAATGCTTACAGTTTGATTAGGTCGAGCAAATGTTGTTTGACTCGATACTTTTGTTTGTAATGTTTTCACGGAATAAGCAATGTAACTCCTCGAGCTGAGCATTTTCTATATCATATAACTCTTGACGAGTAGTGATATTGTACGATCAAGCAGTCTGTTATGGAAGCGTACCATTACTGAAACATCAAGTTCTAAAGGTTCAATAGTTTTGGCTTGAGGCTTTCCTATCAATATAGAAACACGAGTTGAAATCTTATTCATATAGTATGACTTGAAAACAAAGAGACATATAGTTTGAGGATTAACTAGCGTAAGACTATTGCATGAGATACGAAGTAGAATTGAAGAATTTTTTTGTATATACGCCTCGAATATCCAGGGATGCATATCGAAATTGTTTGTTAACAATGAGTGATAGGTGAACTCAACTATATTAATAGGAATGATCTGAAAACCAGAGGACTATGTGATGTAGAGCTATAAGGATTGCATATGAACTTAGTTAGTATGCTTAAAGAGCGACCTGACGAAAAAGGGTCTCACTCATTTAGATAAGTTAAAAGATTGCTAATGAGAAATATATTTTTTAGTGTTTTGTTAATATTGATTAGTAGTTAATATTGTTTGAATAAAGTCCATGTCTAAATAATATATATGAATTGTTCCTATGTTGCTAAATGTTTTTCTTTCTAGTTCTATATCTCTCGAATACTACAGGTAAGAATGTCTTCCATCTCGATGCGATCGATCTTAGTGTCCACAAGCTTGGTGGGACAAACTTCGATGATTGGTACCATAACTTGAGGTTTGATCTCATGCACGAAAAACTTATCAATATAATCAACAAGTGTAGAAGCACAAGACCCGTGACACCAATACTGGTTGTTTCTTTTGTAAGAAAAGAGACATCAATTAGAAGAGAAAATTGCAAGGAGTATCTTGCAACTTTCAATGAAAATAAATATGGTATGATCTGCACGAAAAGTGTTTTCATGATTTCTTTGGACACTATTGATTCTTCAGTGTGAGTATTACATAATGACAATTGTTTTAAAAGTCTACAGTTGTAGGGGTTGAAGATCAATAGAAGACTGAAAAAGAATGATGTAGTGGAAAATGGTACAAGTGTTTTGATCAGTAGAAACAATATCTCTATGTATACCTATATGCAAGATGATGATGTTGAAATATATATATATTATATTTCGAAATTTATTTTGAATATAATTTTACATCTATGTTGGATGGATATGAATTTCGAACTATCTTCTATAATAACACTGAAACTTAAAAAATGTCTAAATCTACAAATAAAAATGTCTAAATCTACAAATAAAAAATAGAAAAATTTACTGGTTTTTATTATTACAACACTTTTCATAATTTATAAATAGAAAATAATAAAATTTGTTTTTATTAGCGCCGGCGGAAGACCATGTTTACATGAATTTGAGGTTGATATAAACGTAATTTTGTCACCCTTGTCTTTGTTATTTATGTGTTGTGTTGTTTATAGTCTCTCAATTGGGATGAGATGTCTGTCCGGTCCAATCTTTGTTTACGTACCAAGAATCTTACCTTTTATGCATTTTTTGGGCTTCAAATAGTAAGTGTATGTTATTTTTATACGCTCTTACTTTGACTTCAAATTTTGAATTTGAATATAAATTTAGAATTAAATTTAAATATGTTAGTTTGTTAAACTCGAAATTAAAGTTTGGTTTAAAATTTTATTTGTTTCTACAATTTTGAATTTAAGGTCAGAATTATATGGTACAATTACTAAAATACATATTTTGTTTTATTTATTTATTTTAATTATATAAATAATTTGATAATCAAAATCAACCATATTTCTAAATTTTATATCTATAAAATAACATAAAAATTTTTATAATTATAATAATTATTTAAAGAATTACAAATTACACTTAAAATAATTTAATATATTTAAAATAAATACAAATTAATCATATATAATATTAAATATACAATTTTAAATATATATGATATCAATATAAAAATTTTCAATACAATAAAAAATAGTTAACTCACTAAATTCATTTATCGCTCGTTTTTCCATCATACACTCCAAATACTTTATCTTATCTTCATCATCTTCAAACACTAAAAAAGCTTCACGGTTAGCCAAATCTTCTTTAAGATGGATCATAGATGCATACAAAGTCGACCACCTCTTCACGCTGGACAATGAGTGCAAAACGCTCAATGCACGTGCCACATTGCTTATATATTGTTCGACCGATCCACTATTTACTCCAATAGTTCGTTTCTCTGATTCAATAATGGCATCACTTCACCAATTTTCCGTTTACACCCTCTCTTGGTTCTTGTCATTTTTTAGGTGGTATTAGCACCTTGAAGATGAATCACGTTTTGTACCTCGTCCATAGAAATGTCTCTTTCGGTTGATTAAGAGACATCAACAAACTCTTGTGGCACTGTAGAATCTAGACTACTTTTCCATGGTGTGAATTTCATCATTTAGCTCCACTAACTTGAACAGACACACAAATCACTTCAAGAAAATCTATATTGGCTACCAATTTTATTCTATGTTTTAAGATGTTTGGACATTCCTACAATCAAATAACTATGAATTAGAATATATTTTAAATAACAAATAAATATTAAAGTTAAAAGCGTCAAACAAGTGTATATATATACCTTAATACGCTCTTTCCACCAATCATCGCTCATCTCCAACACATCCATAGCATCATATCAGAGTCCACATGAAACATCACTACGATGTTTTGCTTTCCAAAATCATTCAACGCTTTTCTCTTGTAATTCCAATTTCTTTTTTTTTTGTCAACATAAAGTTGAAGATAATGATGTGTTTGCTCATCACTCCAATTAAGGTTCTATTAACAATAAATCAATGTATTAATATCAATATTCTCAAAAGCGCTCTAAACATTTTTTTATTAAAAAAATGATGCCAAAACGATGTCATTTTAGTAAGAAAAAACTAACAATGGCCCTCAGCTTCGCGTTCATCTTTTGTTGCCTTCTCCTTCATCATCATATTCTTCTTCTTCTTCTTTTATCTATTAATATTGCATCATCTCTCGTTTACTGTCTTCATCCTTCATCTCTCATCCTCGCCTTCGACTCTCATCCTCGTCTTCGACTTCATCCTCGCAATCTCATCTACCATCGCCCCTCATCGGTTGTCTCTCATATATCATCTTCGCTTTCATCTCTTTTCATCGCCTTCATCTCTCATCTTCGTCCTTGTTTTGTCTCCACCCTCGGCTTTATCTCTCGCCTTTGCCCTTGCCTTCGTCTTCTGATACCATCCTCGCTCAACGTCCGTTTTTGGTATTTTATTTTTTTACGATATTGTTTGACATCGTGAATTTGATATAGTGACTTTACTACTTATAAATGTTTTCTAAAAATACTAAATTTTTTACTTATTTCTGTGTATTTTACAAAATTTAATATTTATAAATGTTTCGATTTAAGTATTTATATCACTACAAAAAAACAGGCGATTTTTAACGGACATATCCGTTGGAAATCGCCAAATATCCATTGCAATGAAAGATTCCCAACAGACGACAACGGATGGACGCCCATCGAAAATTGCTCGTTACAAATCGAGATCCGTTGCGATTCACAACGGAGTTACAGCGGATAAGATCCGTTGCGAAATTCCAACGGACGCATATCAGATCTCGATTTGTATGTTAAAAAATAAAAAAAAAATAAAAAATTTTAAAAGTATTAAAAACACATTTAAAAAACCCTTAAGTAATATAAAAAGTTCTTACAAAAAATAAAAGCATAATTCTATTACATATCATCTAAATTTGTGGGGCTGAGTTCATCCCTGTGGTCGCTAGCACCTCGTGAAGAAGGCGTTGCATCTGAATCGATAACTGGTTCTTGACGCGGTATTGTTTCCCCCGCTTGATTTTGCCCTTGATACGCCCGACCGATTAGCAATTCTATGATGCTCTCCATGTGCCGCATTTGTGTTCGAGTTTCTCGAAGTTGTGTTTCGAGATCCTCGATACGTTGTTGTTGCGTGTAGCTCTCTTGGACCACGAGGGTGCCGTCGTGGCATCTTCCATGATATCTTTTTGCAGTGCACCGAGACCGTATAGACGCCTCTTATATGGTCTAACCGATTACAAGATAAACAAATTTAGAGTTAGAATCGTTAGAAAATATTTTATTTACTTATCAAATTATAAATAATAAATTTTTTCTTTACCTCCAAATAAATTTTATCCTTTTGTATAGGAGTGAGATCGTCGGGAGTTGAACCGCAAGCTTGTGATTTTTGTGTGATTTTATCCGTCACAGCTTTCACAGTTCCTTCCGCTCGAGGGTCGACGAGTTCAGGTTCGTCGCTCTCTTCCCTGACAACCGGTTTTTTCTTAGTATAGGTTTCCACAACCAGTTCAAGAAGAGTCGATTCTCTTCCTATTTGTTGCATCTGTTATATAACATAAATATAAATATATAAAAATCGTATAAAATAAAAAATTTAAATAATAACTACAAGAAATTTACCATTCTTGCTTTCTCTTCGAGAATGATTTTGATCCCGAAGTATGGTGATGCAGACCATCTCTAGAAACCTTCTCGCCTTACCGACATTTCTTGGTATTCTCGCTCTTGGCCTTGAAGTCCTCAGACTCCTAATACATATCCTTTTTTGGCATCAGCATGAGCGTTGTAAAATAAATTATCATAAATTAGTTTAGAATAAATGTAATTAATCATTTTAAATAAAAATTTTATAATATGTAACTTACAATAAAAGTACACGACCATCGGCGACGTATAACTTCTGGTGTAACTTGTCAGGAATAATAGAGTCGATCTTGTAGTGACCCCTAGATGATGTTATTGTTCGTATATTTTAGAACATCATCCACATCAAATCTGCACATGAAAATTAAATGTTTAGATAATATTTATAATTTAAAACAATATAAATTGATAATTTGAATTTTTACCATAGTGTCCCGTCATGGCGATCAGGATCGATACGTGGAAGGGTGGGAAAACCGTCAAAATTATCGATTAAGGAGTCTATATCCACCATATCGTCCTCTTCATCAAATATTGACGGTGCCGATATTGGTGAAGGAGGTCGATATGGTGGCGTGGAGGCGGGGGCAGGGCTCCCGCTGAACCTGCTAACATACCACCAGAACATATGAATCGCCTAGCCCTCATTTTGTGTTTAGTGTTTAGAATTGTGATTATTGTGTGTAAGAGGTGTTTAGTGTTTAAGAGGATTTGAAGTTTTGATTTGTGTTGAAAATGAAACTGTTCAACGGTATATATACAGAAAAATGTAAACTCAACGGACGCAATTAAGTGACACAACGTTCTGTTTCTCCAACGGGAATTCGTTACAATTCCAATGGATGCCCATAGGAAATGAGTACTCCTGAGGCAACGGACGCCAAACGACCGTACGTCTCCCCGGGAAACAGGTATCCGTTACAATTTTCAATTGATGCCCATTGGAAAAAATCGTAGCCCAGGTAGCATGATGACACTTCGCAACGAGCATCTGTTGCAAATTGTAACGGATGTTCATTACAAAATCTGTAACAGGCATCCGTTAGTAATTTGTAATGGATGCCCGTTAGAAATCCTGTAACGGGCATCTGTTACAAATTAGCAACGGATGTCGTTTATGCTATGAAAACTTAGAATTTTTTTCTAAGTGTCAAAGGCGATTTAGCGTTCTAACGGGCATCCGTTAGCAATCCCAAAGGATGCTCATAGAAATTAGATCATATGAAGTTTAAAAAAAGTTTACAAATCATTTATATATTATATTATTGTATTTACATTTCTTCTTTAGTAGATTCTTCGATTGGCGAGTCTTCCTTTGATTGTTCATTGAATTCATCGCCGTTTTCATCTTCTGCATCTTCCGGTTTAACGTCTTCATAATCGCGTATGAATTCTCTATCTATGTCAATTCTTACGAGAATCTCTTCGCGATTGTCTGTATCAGTTAAACGAATCGATTGCGGTTGATCGATTTGCAACAGATGTTCTTTTTCATCTGAGCTTATAATTCCTCGTGGCTTGATCTTTACTACGGCCCACCACTCCTCTATTCGAAGTTTCAATGTTATTGGATATTGCACATAACATACTTGATCTGCTTGATCTATTGTGATCAATGGATCATACTTACCATATTGCCGTGCCAGATTGATGTCAATTCCTCCCCATCAATTTTTTCGTATTCCACGTCCTACGGTTGGATCGAACCATTGACATTTAAAAACATTACCTTCAACCCAACAAGAGCGAGATATTCCACCTGTAGGATTTGGTGCAAAATGTCATAGAAGTTATCACTCTATGTTTCACTATTAACGCAATTGCCATAATTGTATGTGCTTCTATGTTTTCTGTGTTCGTACGTGTGGAACGTGTAGCCACGAGTAAACAAAATATGCCAACACATAACATTTTATGCAGGATCATTAGCCAAATCTTTTAACCACGTTGGAAGTCTTTTATCAGAACATTTCACCTATATAACATAAAAACAAATGAATACTTTATAATACACGCAATTAATTTTAATATACATATATAAGAAATGTACACGAGTACTTACGTAATCTCTGAAACACGAGACATAATGTTGAGCTTTCATTTATGTGAGTTCATGTGCATTTAGATGAGGATATGTACCAATTACTTCTTCATCAAATATCCTGTAATGAAAATACGTTAATATTGTATATGTATACATATATATATTTAAAAGATTGATATTCATTGTTTTGTACATTTGGAAAGGTGATAGCTCTTGACAATTTAGTAGTATATATGTGTGGATGTGATTATACTCCTCTGGTGTTAACCAATATTCCTCGGATTTACCACTTGTACGTCCAATCGGTGTAAACATCTCAGGAATTGTGCCAAACTGCGGATTATATTGATATAGATGATCATCCGTTGCACGTCGTTCTTTCGTCTGAATATTCGACTCGAAATAAAATGTATTGAAATATGTGATTTCTTCCAACAAGTATTGTTTGACAATAGATCCTTCAACCGCTGCTTTGTTTTTTGCTTTTTTCTTTAAATGAAAGAAAAACCTTTCGAAAGGATACATCCATCTGAATTGAACTGGCCCACCGAGTATTGCCTCATATGATAAATGTATTGGCAAATGTTCCATTACATCGAAGAATGAAGGCGGAAAAACTTTTTCCAATGAACATAATGCTTGAGAGATATTGTTTTTCATTAATTCCAAGTTATCCCTTTTTAAATTTCTTGAACATATATATCTGAAAAACATGTTAATTCCGCATAGCACACCGGAACATTCCGTGGTAAGAGCTGAGCAAATGCAATTGGAATGAGTCACTGCATGAAAACGTGACAATCATGACTTTTCAACCCGATCAGCATCAAACCAACAATATCCACACACCGAGCAATGTTTGATGCATATCCATATGGAAACTTAACGTCTTCTTTTAACCACCTTAATAATATTGTTTTCTTCGAACCAAACAATCTGAATATTGAGACAGGTGACCTCCATCTCTTAATTCCAATTCAGATCGTCGGCATATTGTTTTCAAATCTTTTCTTGATTCTATATTATCCTTAGTTTTACTCGCTACATTCAAAACAGTATTGGTGATGTTATAAAAAATTTCTTTTCGACATGCATAACATCTAAATTATGACGTAATATCAATGATTTCCAATATGATAGTTCCTAAAAGATACTATGTTTATACCAATTATGTCATTCACCTTGGCCTTTTGGTTTACGATGTCCACGATCTTCACCCATTCTATCGATTCTTGTAAATCGTCCATTGTGTTTAATCTTTCGTAAAGGATTTGTATTCCGGTTTGTATGCACGGTAACTTTTCTTTTTGTACCAAGTTCTTTCGAAAATGTTTTTTTATCTTTCCAGAAAGCATGTCCACGAGGAAGAAATCTTTATCCTGGTTTCTTATGACAATCAAACCAACATGGTTTTTTACCATGTACTAGTCGAAATGAATCTTTATCCTCCATACAAGATGGACATGCAATCTCTCATGCGTGCTCCATCCAGATAACATTCCATAGGCAGGAAAGTCTCTAATTGTCCATAAGAAGACCGTTTTTAATGTAAAATTTTGCTTTGTACTAACTTCATAAGCAAGAATTCCTTCGTTCCACAAATGTCTTAATTCATGAATTAATGGCTACAAAAAGACATCAAAACTTTTCTTCGGATGTTCTGGTCCTAGAATAAAAAACGTCAGAAACATTAACTCTATTTTCAAACACATATCGAGAGGCAAATTATACGGAGATAAAATCACCGGCCACAAAGAATATCGATTTCCAGATTTTCCATATGGACTAAAACCATCGGTGCACAAGCAATGATAAAAATTTCTCGTTTCATATGCAAACTCAGGAAATATTTCATTAAAATCTTTCCAAGTCTTACCATCCGATGGATGTTGCATTATCCCTTCGCCCGTCGAGTGTTCTGCGTGCCATTTCATTACCGCGACGGTTTTTTTCGATTCAAATAACCTTCTCAACCTGTTTGCTACAGGCATATAGAATATTTTTTTGTATGGTACATATTTACGTGAAGATGGCTTTTTTGGCTGAAATCTGCTTGCAGCGTAAAACTTGCATTCCAATAAGTCTTTATCATTTCCCCAAAACAACATGCAATTGTTTCTACAAACATCAATTTTCTCATGTGGCATTCTCAAATCTTTTAAAACATTCTTTATTTTATAGTATGTCTCGGGAGCTTGATATTTCCGGTAAATATTCACGCAAGTTTTGCAAAATGAATCCATGTAATTTCCAGCAACATTGTAGTCTGTTTTTATACTCATCAATCTTGAAGATAAAGATAAGCGGGACTGAGCTTCACGACAACCTTCATATATAGGTTGTTTCGCCGAATCCAATAGGTTAAAATTGGCGTGCATCGATGTTCGGCATATCTTCATGTGGTTGTTCATGAACAACTCCAGGAAAAGCATCTAACGACATTTCCACATATGGATTGGTCGTTAATGCTTCATAAATAACTTCTTCATTTCCTTCTACTTGTGTTTCTTGCACAATATCTCTAACGCCGCAATTTTCGCCATGAAATAATCAAATTTCGTAATTATCACCGAAACCCACCTTGTAAAGATGTTTGCAAACAATTTCTTGACTTCATTACTTCATGTTTTTGTATTTTTTGCATGAACATAACATTGTCTCGCGTTCTTGATAATAAGGTTGCATCTACGCAAAACTCATTAATTGCTCCAATCCGTGTAAGAATTCTTGCGTAATCTCTTCGGTTATAAGATCTTTTCTTCTATAAATTCACTATCTTGATCTATATATATCTCTATTTGAAGAAGACGACATTTTGTTGAAAATATATTTGTTGTTGTTGGTTTGATGCTAAACCTTAGGATTGATCATTACATAGTCTTATTTCCAACGGACATCCGTTGGAAATCTCAACGGATGACCGTTGCAAGTTCACATGAAATTATTCCGCTGGAAATCCTCGAAATTAACAATTTCAACGAGCATCTATTGACAATACCAACGGACACCGTTACAGTTGGCAACGGATGTCCGTTGGCCTTTTTTGTGGTTTTTTAACAGTGTTCCAACGGACGGTAGCAACGAAAGTGATTTGTTGACCGTCCATTGGTAGTTGCAATGATTTGCAATGGATGGTGGTTCGATGGACGTTCTCGGGTATCCATTGCAATCTGTTGGAAATTTTCATCAACGATTGGATCTGTTACTCTGTCCGTTGCAAATTGCATTTTTTTAGTGTATTATATATATATATATATCCATCAAATAAAGGGTTTCAGAGGCTCAATCAAAATCCAACAAAATTGGAACATCACAAAAAACTGAGAAAGAACTAATTTCCAAACATAGAGAAACGAAGAGTTTCCAGAGACATGAACAACTAAAGCAATCGAACTAGTAAAAGAATATACATAAAGGAAAGCAAAAAGCAGAGCAAGACAATCCACAAACCAACTAACCTTCTAAAAAACCAAGTAAATTAGAGCTCGGACAAATGAAATAACACGGACATCTTGAAAGTCTTATTCCATTTATGTAATATTTCAATAGTTACACTATTCTAAAAACCTAAAACCCTAGCCATCAGAAAGAAAAACCTGAAGAACGAAAAACAGTTTTCGTTCTTTCCGAATTCCGCATCAAAACAGATCCGATCTCGGCGTGGAAACGAGTAGAGGGCTTGCATCATCAAGCCTCACGTCCGACGACTGCACGTTCAACGCTACAGGTACTATGAAATTGATTCTGTATTTGTTTATCGTTGATAATCGAAAAACTTCTCGTTAAACATGACTAGATCTATAATCGGGTTGATAAACACGTTTTCGCAATTAAAATCAACCCTACAGATGTATCAGAGCGTCTGGATGCATGTTTAGGATTAGTTTTTCGAATCTTTTGTGAAAAAACGAATCGAAAAATGTAAAAATCACGCGCGGCGCGCGCACAAGAAAAACAGAACGCAGTCGCCTGGGCGGCGTCCGAAACCCTAGCCGACCGGACGAGGGTCGTCGGTCGCGGGCGTAGGGTCGGCCGGCGTGTCCAAGACCGAAATGGCGATGCGACGGCGGCGAGGGTCGTAGTTCTGAAGGCGAGAGGTGATGTAGGGTTTTCTCAAACCATGAGTGAACTGCGAGAAAAATTTGGGCGAGGGAGAAGTCGTGAAGGCTCGAGCGGTCGTAGGGAGAGAGAGGCGGCGTCGCGACGGTCCGGGCGCAAGTCGACGACGGACGGCGAGGGTCGACCTGGCGGAGCGGTCATGCGACGGGCGCGTAAGGGCGCAAGGCGCGGTTAGGATTTTCAGAAACCCAAATCGCCTTCGCCCGAGCAGCCAGTCCGCAGATGCTCTAGCCGGCGATTTCTCGTGTCCCTTCTGCGGCGGTCCGGGTCGCTTTCGCCGGCGGGTCCTTCAGCCTGGAGCCGACAGCCGACAGGCGGCGGCAGCGGTAACAGGGTTACAGAAACCCTAATTCCGCTTGCCTCTGCCCGAGCGGGCGCTTCGCTTGTGCCTGCGCGGGTGCAATGCGTGAGCCAGCGCGGACGCGCGTACCCGCAAAAAAATAAAATTAAGATTGAAATTAGAGAATTTTAATTTAAAAAAATGTCAAAAATTTAGTTCTTAGACGATAAATTGTTTATCT
This sequence comes from Gynandropsis gynandra, assembly GCA_036759665.1. NCBI lineage: Eukaryota > Viridiplantae > Streptophyta > Magnoliopsida > Brassicales > Cleomaceae > Gynandropsis > Gynandropsis gynandra. The sequence continues at coordinate 27,761,563 of CM071866.1, read as the reverse complement.
TAAGTTTTTTCCTTCACCGTAGACGTTTTGAATAAATTCTCGTTTACATGGTACGGCCTGACTATCAGGAGGCATGCAAGAATTCGATTCATACGTCTATGATATCAAATGTCAAGTGGGAGGAATCAATTAGTTTTTGTAAACACGTGGACTACCCGGGGGACATAAACTTCATTGATATCCGACCATGAACTGAAGGATGAACTCGTCTATATCGATAGGAATGACCTGACTACCAGGTGACTATGTGATGTAGATTCATATTAAAATTAAGAATTTTAATTAATAATTGAGTTCTTAAACGATAAATTGTTTATCGTTAGGCTTTTCCCTCATCGTAGAGGTTTTGAATAGGTTCTCGTTTACATGGTACGGCCTGACTACCAGGAGGCATGTAGTTCAAGAATTCGATTCATACATATATGACATCAGATGTCTAGTGGGAGGGATCAATTAGTTTTTGTAAACGCCTGGACTATCCGGGGGACATAAACTTAATTGATATCCGACCATGAGCTGAAGGATGAACTCAACTATATCAATAGGAACGACCTGACTACCAGGTGACTATGTGATATAGAGCCATAATAAAATAAACTTGTTTAATATGCTTAAGAAATAACCTGACTACCAGGGGGCTTATGCATGATTAGTTCAGGAAATATTACTGAAAGAAATATGATTTCTGAATACTATTGTAGTATTAGTAAGTAAAATAATCATTTAGATGAAAGTCCATATCTATTTGATTAAATAAGTGTTTTAATAAATGCTGCAATTTTTCCTTCCAGGTTTCCCGAAAAATGTCTTCAATTTCCCTACGTGCCATTCTCGATGTCCACAAGCTTGTTGGGAAAAATTTCGATGATTGGTACCGCAACCTTAAGATCGTCCTCAAGCGGGAGAAGATACTCGATTCGATCGAGAACCCTATCAAGGAATCTGCTAATGACGATGAGGATGGCTTGATTGCTTGGGTAAAACAAAAGGATGACCTTGACACTGCCAAGTGTATCATCCTAGCCTCAATGAGTTCAGAATTCCAGCGCGAACATGAGGATATGGATCCTGCTGCTATCATTGAGCATCTTAAGAAGATGTACGGTGCACAGAGTTGAACAGGAAGATATCAGTTGTCGAAGGCTCTGTTCAAGTCCAGATTGTCTGTGAACTCTCCGGTGGGCCCCATGTTCGTAAGATGATCAGTCTTATTGAACAGCTTGTGAAGCGTTATCTCAAGATCTGATCTTGCAGTCATTGCCTGAGACGTTCTCTCCGTTCATTGTTAACTTTAACATGAACAAGATGGACATGGATCTGCATGAGATGCTGAACCAACTGATTGACTATGAGAGTTAGGCAGTGTCTGAGACGTCTAAGGGACAAAGTGTCGTGATGATGGTCGACTCTTCTTCCAAGAAGGGCAAGGGCAACAAAAAGCCCAAGAAGAAGCTTCATGGGCCCAAGGGTGGTGTGATCATACCCAAGGGCAAAAGGGGTAAATCTGATCAAGCTGACGCTAACTGCTTCTTCTGCAAGAAGAAGGGGCATTGGAAGAGGAACTGCAAATAATACCTGCAGTCTCTGAAGGGCAAGAAGCCAAGTAAGATTCTCATGGAAAATGTTTTCATGATTTCCGTAACTACTATTGATTCGTCTAGATGGGTATTGGATACCGGTAGCAGTTTTAACGTTTGCAATATGTTGCAGGGGCTGAGGATCAGTAGGAGGTTCAGGAAGGGAGAATTCAGTCTGAAGGTTGGAAATGGCGCAAGTGTTGCTGCTCTAGCCGTAGGATCAATTTCCCTTGTAATGCCTACGGGCAAGACCTTGTTATTAGACGTCTGTTATTATGTTCCTAAATTTGTTTCGAACATAATTTTTATTTCTATGCTTGATAGACGTGGATTTCGAACAGTTTTTAGTAATAACATTTGCTCTATTTATCATGGTGATGAATTTTGTGTGAATGGTTATTTGCAACAAGGGCTATATATCTTACCTGATGTTAATGTAGAACAAATTAACATGCATGTTCCGGGCCTTAATAGAAAGGTAGATGATCGTCAAAGACAGACGTATCTTTGGCATTGTAGACTTGGTCATATCGGTGAGAAGAGGATAAACAGGTTGCATAAAGATGGTCTTTTAGGCCATTTCGATTATGAATCTTATGCAACTTGCGAGTCCTGTCTCACTGGTAAGATGACCAAATCTCCGTTTAGTGGAACCGG
>CM071866.1:27696405-27759192 GCA_036759665.1 Gynandropsis gynandra | reverse complement strand
ATGATATGTTGAGATATGGATTTGTGTTCTTGATGAAACACAAATCCGAATCTTTTGAAATGTTCAAGAGATTCCGTAGTGAAGTGGAGAAACAAACCGGAAAGAGTATCAAGGTGTTGAGATCTGACCGGGATGGTGAATATCTTAGTCATGAATTTGTCGATTATCTAAGGAAAAATGGGATTTTGTCTCAGTGGACTTCTCCCGGAACACCACAACATAATGGTGTATCCGAACGGAGAAATCGAACCTTATTAGATATGGTGAGATCCATGATGGGGTTCACTGATCTTCCAATGAATTTATAAGGTTATGCTTTAGAAAAAGTTGCCTATCTGCTAAATAAAGTTCTCACCAAAGCAGTCTCGAAGACACCATATGAGATATGGAAAGGACGTAAGCCAAACTTGAGACACATCAAGGTTTGGGGGTGTCCGGCCTTCGTTAAGAGACTTCAGCCGGATAAGCTTGATGCTAGGTCTGACAGATGTAGGTTAACATGAGATGTCGAATGAGCGTTCTTGGCTGAGTGATACAGTGTTAGGCTCCGGCGCTTCATCTTCAAATGTTGAAGTGACAGTGCCCGTTCAGGAACAAGTTCAGGAACCTGTTCAGGAACAAGCCCAACAAGATATCCCAGCGCAGGTTGAACCTGTTACGCATGCTTTCTTGAGAAGGCCAACACGTTCTCGATGTGCACCTGACAGACTTAATCTGATGGTGCAAGAGGATGTGGTCGGTCATAGAGATGACGACCCTTTGACTTTCCAAGAGGCTATACAAGGCCCTGATTCTGAGAAATGGTGGAAAGCCATGGAATCCGAGATGGAATATATGAAGATCAAAGTATGGACTTTAGTTGATTCTTCACAGGCTTTCAGACCGATAGGTTGTAAATGGGTTTACAAAAGGAAGATTGGAGCAGACGGGCAGGTAGAGACCTATAAAGCTCGTCTAGTTTCCAAGGGGTATAGTCAACGAGAAGGGATTGACTATGAAGAAACGTTCTCCCCTATGGCAATGCTCAAATCTATTCGAATTCTGCTTGCAATAGCGGCATTCCATGACTATGAGATTTGGCAGATGGATGTGAAAACAACTTTCCTTAAAGAAGAGCTCCAGGAAGAAGTCTTCATGACTCAACCTGAGGGTTTCATGTCGCCAACTCAAAGTCAGATGGTATGCAAGCTTCAGAGGTCCATTTAAGGACTCAAGCAAGCTTCTTGAGCCTGGAACATTCGCTTTAACAAGGCGGTTGAAGAGTTCAACTTTGTTAGATGCGAAGAAGAGCCTTGTATGTACAAGAAGTTTAGCGGGAGCACGGTTGTCTCCCTTGTGCTTTATGTGGATAACATATTGCTCATGGGGAATAACATTCTGACATTGCAAGAGACGAAGTTTTGGTTATCCGAAAAGTGCTCCATGAAAGATCTGGGAGAAGCAACCTATATTCTGGGAATAAAGATCTATAGAGATAGATCAAGGAGGTTGCTTGGACTATCACAGTCCCAGTACATTGATACCATCATGAAGAGGTATAACATGGAAAATTCCAAGAGAGGCTATCTACCGATAGGCACTGGAATTACTTTCTCCAAAGAGGACTGTCCTCAGACACAAGAAGAGAGAGAACGCATGAGTAGGATCCCATACGCTAGCGCAGTGGGAGCCATCATGTATTCCATGACATGTACGAGGCCTGATGTAGCCTTCGCGCTAAGTGTAGCGAGTCGGTATCAGGCAGATCCCGGTGAGGAACATTGGAAATTGGTGAAAACCATTCTCAAGTACTTGAGAAGGACTAGAGACCAATTCCTCGTTTATGGAGATTCTAACTTGGAGTTAGAAGGGTTTCACGAATGCCAGCTTTATGTCCGATAAAGACGATAGCAGATCGACATCGGGGTATGTATTTTGTCTCAATGGGGGTGTAGTGTGTTGGAAAAGTTCCAAACAAGCTACTGTAGCTGATTCGTTCGGTTACTAATAGGAAGCTGGATATTATGCACCAACAACCAAGAACTCACAAGGAATTCAAAAGAAAGATCAAAAGATCAATGCGAAGCTTCTAAGGAAGCGGTCTGGATGAGAAAGTTCATAACTGAACTTGGTGTGGTACCTTCGATAAAGGAACCGGTTCCTTTATTATGTGATAATACCGGGGCAATAGCACAGACGAAGGAACCAAGATCTCATAAACGATCAAAGCATGTTCTGCAGAAGTACCATCTGATAAGGGAAATCATTGAGCGTGGGTACGTTCAAATCCAGAAGGTAGAAGGAAAAGAGAATGCAGCAGATCCACTCACAAAGGCGCTTGGTTCAAATGAGTTTGATAAGCACAAGTTGAAGATTGGATTGAAGAACATGACATGCTGGAATTAGTTCTAGGAATAGTACAACTGTTGTAACTATTTAAGAGCTATTTTATGTCTTGTATTTTGAACACTTATAAATAAATAAAATGGCAATATTTTATCATTTTGATGATATCTGTAAATATATATGTGTATATATTTTCATAGCTAGTATGATAGAGTCCATGATTAAGTTTAGAAACTTCTCATCATGATAGAGATCATGAAAAAGAGAGTCAAGTTTTGGTAAAACTAAATCTAAATCGTTCTTGATCATAGGATAACTAATTGGACGTTAGTAATCCGGATAGATCAACATGGATGTGATGGTTTCTATTTGATAGAAATTAGTAGATATCTTTTACTAAATCACATGTATGGATGATGCACATAGAGATGTGATCATTGAACAGACCCAAAGGGAGAATTCCTAATGGTTACATTACCTTTGAACTGTCAATAGGAATTTCTCTGGAAAGATAGGAATATTATAATTTCTTTAGAACTGAGATCAACATGGTAACTGACATGTTATCTACCATTCTTTGATTCTGGACACCTTATGTCTTGGGATGTAAGTTGAAAGGATAATGGAAATGATTAGATACTTGTTCAGTTAGTGATTGATCAAGATGGAATCCGTCAACTCTAGGTAAAGAGTTTGAGCTCTATGTTGTCAGCAACATAATGACTGAAAAGACCTTGGCCAGGGCATTTGAATGAGAGAAGAAAAGAGTTTCTTGTGACTATTCACCAGTCAGTTATGTTAGGCATGAAACATAGTTGATAATCTGTTAGGACTTGAAAGTTAGACCATGTTCTAGGATTATTCGGAGCTGTAAAGACGGAGGAAAATAATAATATTGTCCTTTTATCATGGTTCTACAGAGTAAGGATGTTACTTCACATTATCTGGTCGTTGAGGAGTGTTGCTAGACGCCAACCTCGATTAGTTAATTAGTAAGGCTAATTGACTACCAGTTTAGTGATGAACCTACGAGGTCACACGCATACGAGTGTCTTGGTATCTGGTTATGATTGCTAGACAATCAGTGTGGGAGGTCACACGAGTGTCTTGGTATCTGGTTATGATTGCTAGACAATCAGTGTGGGATACAGTTATATTCATCCGCTAGCACCGAAGAATATAATTGTATTTGATTTTTTCTTGTGAGTTAGTACATAAGATGTACGGGCAAGTATGTGTATGAAGATACATGTATTTCGACTATTTGAGACATTACGTAAAGGCAAGTGGGAGATTGAAAGTCTCATGCCATTTATGTAATATTTCAATAGTTATGGGTTTAAGTCGTAATTATTTAAAGGTTAATAATTATAAATAAACGAAAATGAGGTTTCGTTATTACACTATTCTAAAAATCTAAAACCCTAGCCGTCAGAAAGAAAAACCCGAAGAACGAAAAACAGTTTTCGTTCTTCCCGAATTCCGCATCAAAGCAGATCCGATCTCGGCGTGGATACGAGTAGAGGGCTTGCATCATCAAGTCTCACGTCCGACGACTGCACGTTCAACGCAGGTACTATGAAATTTTTTCTGTATTTGTTTATCGTTGATAATCGAAAAACTTCTCGTTAAACATGATTAGATCTATAATCGGGTTGATAAAACATGTTTCCGCAATTAAAACCAACCCTACACATCCAACAAAATAGATGTAGAGAGTGGATACTCATATGTGTCTTTAGGCATAAGCTGGCATGTTAAACACAAGTCATCACATTCTAGAAACCACAATCAAATCTCGTCCCAACACCATGACAGGGAGAGAGAAGAAGATCTCGGGTACCTCAGATCCAAAGGGCGTAAATCCATCGCCGAGGATGGGAAGAGATTGAATCTAGAGCTTCTCTTCACTCCTATATCGGATCTTTGGAACTCCATCAACTAAACTGACGTTCGAAACCTGTCTTCCACGCCATCGTTCTTCAATCTTCAACAAAACCGATAGCAACCAATTAATATGAAATTAGGGTTTTCAGTATTTTAGTAATTTATACATTTAGATTAAGAATTCAAATTCAAACATTGAAAATTTTAGCATCCATAAAATCACGATTCTGAATTTTGTGTTTGAACTCTAAATTCGGGTTTTAAATTTAAGTTCATTAAAAGAACGTAAAATTTGACTTTAAATCTTAATCCCGACTCTGAACCTTGCAAAATATGACTTAAATCTCTGGATTAGTCGTAAGACTTGCTTGGGATATTTTTCTTTTTCCTTCTAAATTTAAAAACTGAATATGGATGAAAACTTTATTATAAAATTGTACTATTAATCATAAATTTCATTATAAAAGATTGCATAGAAAGTGAAATGTAAGAATTATAAATTTTTTTTCTAAAAAAATGAAAATTCATAAAATTTGCACGTAATCTAGAAAAAAATCATGGCATTATATAATCGAATTTGATTTTTATTTTTCTAAGAACGATATATTTGTAATCATAATCTATACTATAAATCAAGAATTCCATGTAAAAACTTAAATATTGAAGAAAGAGCAAAAAAGTTGTGTCACGGTGAGCCAAAAGAAAACCTTTTTCCCTCCTATTCAAAAATTACCTTACAGAGAGCTTATCCACATATGTAGACAATTTAACCTAGCTATCAAAATAGGAAACATAATAAACCTCCCGTAATCAAGATTAATAACCTCACATAATCAAGATTAATAACAAAATCAATTTGTTGCACTGATATCGCAATGGTATCCCTGAATTTCCGTAACACCCCCCTCAAGGTGGTGCGTGAAGGTCTCGAATGTCTAGCTTGCCGAGAAAAACGTTGAACTCTTTACGTCCTAATACCTTCGTAAAGATATTTGCCAATTGTATCCGTGTAGAAACATGTTGATTACTGATTTTCTTCGCAAGAATGGCATCTCTAATGAAATCACAATCAACTTCAATGTGCTTGGTACGTTCGTGAAACACCGGATTTTCACTAATGTGTAGAGCTTCTTGATTGTCATAATAGAGTCACATAGGACGTGAGTGTTGCACACCAAAATTATGGAGTAAGGCCTTCAACCAAATGAGTTCACAAGTCGCCATGGCCATGGCACGATATTCGGCCTCTGCCGATGACCGAGAGACGACGTTTTGCTTCTTAGTCTTCCAGGAAATAGGAGAAGAGTCCAACTGCACAAACCAATCTGTTAATGAACGGCGGCTCAAGGGGCAACCTGCCCAATCAGAATCTGTCCACCCATAAATCTGTAAGTCGGAATCTGATCGTAAAAATATGCCTTGACCCGGGTTGCCTTTGAGATAACGAACCACGCGTAAGGGTGCTTCCCAATGCACACGACGCAGAGAATGCATGAATTGGGACAGTATCTGAACCGAGTATGAAAGCTCCGGATGTGTGACGCCCAAATAGATGAGTCGACCAACAAGGCGACGGTAAGCAATGGGATCAGCAAACAACTCACCATTGGCCGAAAGTAATTGATGGTTCTGGTCCATCGGGAAACTAGCGGGCTTAGCACCAAGAAGGCCGGTCTCGGCTATAATATCCAATATATATTTCCTTTGACACAAGTAAATGCCCGTCGGATTTCGCGCAACCTCAATGCCCAAAAAATACTTCAAGTGACCAAGATCCTTCATATGAAAACAAGATCCCAAGTATTGTTTGAAAGTCGTGTTCACAGGAAGAGAGTTACCCGTAATAATCAAATCGTCAACGTAGACCAAAACGTGAAGTCGTACCCCTCCAACAGAAAATATGAACAGAGAGTGGTCCGACGGTGACTGCTTGAAACCGTAAGATTTCAATGATGTGTCGAGCTTTGCGAACCAACACCGAGGTGCTTGTTTGAGCCCATATAGTGATTTCCGAAGTAGATATACCTTGGATGAGTTGGAAGGCTGAAATCCGAGAGGCGGTTTCATATAAACCTCCTCATGTAGATCACCGTGTAGGAATGCATTGTGTACATCCATCTGATGTACCTCCCAGTTACGAGCGGAGGCAACAACGAGGAACAAATGAACCGTGACCATTTTGGCGACGGGAGCAAAATTCTCCTCATAGTCGAGTCCTTCGACTTGGTTGTTTCCAAGAACAACGAGACGAGCTTTATATCTTTCAATGCTCCCATCCGAGCAATATTTGATTTTGAAGATCCATTTACTTCCAATCGCCTTCTTGCCTGGTGGAAGAGATTCGAGTGTCCAAGTTTTGTTATCTTCGAGAGCTTGAATCTCGTCATACATTGCCTTTCGTCAATTTTCAATTGCAAGAGCTGCCTGATACGTGTGTGGTTCATTTCCAGACGTTACAGCAGCCAGAAACACACAGTATTTTGGAGCGAAACGTTCACAATCAAGATAGTGACTGATTGGATAGAGAGACGGTGAATCAAAAGAAGAAGAACACGAGACCTGCACTGTATTGGTCACATAATCCCTCAAACGTGTTGAAGGATATTTCGTTCGTTGACCTTTTCCCATGTCCAAAGATGAAGTCTGTCCGGGAGCATTTTCATTAGAGTTTGTATGTGTAGGTAGAGTCGAAAAAGGCAATTCTATTGGCTGCAGCGTTGAATTTGGTGGAACCGTAACCAAAATGCCCTCAACATTCGGCTGCAGAGATCTAGAACGAGACACGAAGAATGTCTCCCGATCAAGATCATATACCCGCCATCCCTTCTTTCCCATAGGATATCCAACCAATATATAACGATGGCTTCGACTCGCAAACTTGTCTCCGTGAGTATCTTGGTTATGGACATAACATAGAGATCCAAACACGCGTAAATGAGTGTACGCAGGTTTGATACCGTGAAGTACCTCAAACGGTGTGCGTCCATCAATGACAAGAGAGGGAGTCCGGTTTATGAGATGGGCAGCCGTGAGAACATTATCGCCCCAAAATTCCACTGGTAAGTTTGCTTGAAAAAGAAGAGATCGAGCGATATTGAGAATATGATGATGTTTTCGCTCGATTTTTCCATTTTGTTGGGGTGTTCCCACACAAGATGTTTGATGCAAAATTCCTTGTTCCAAGAGAAGCGTGCAAGAAATTATGTACCATTATCGGAGCGTGTACACTTGACCCGTGTATCAAATTGTCGTTCAACCATAGCTAAAAATTGGCGGATATGAGTAGAAACTTCGATTTTAGTCGGCATGAGATAAATCCAAACTCCCCGTGAAAACTCATCAACTATTTTCAAGAATTCTTTTGCACTGGTAAAAGACGGAGTATGGTAGGGTCCCCAAACATCGCAATGTATAACCTAAAAAATAGATGATGTTTTATTCGAACTGTCTGGAAAACAATATCTTCCTTGTTTAGCGCGGACACAAATCTCACACGCTTTATTCAAATGTGTAGAACTCGTAGAAAAAGACAATTCAGAAAGCAAATCTAAAATCTTCGAGGATGGATGTCCGAGGCGTCTGTGCCAAGTATCCCTAGAGCAAAGATCCCGTGTCCTAGCAGCCGCGGTGATTTCCACATTCCGAAAATAGTACAACCCTTCCCGTTTCTCACCCGTTCCAATCCGCGTCTTTGTAGGTTGGTCCTGAATGACGCAGAATTTATTAGCAAATTGCACCAAACAATCTCGTTGTTCATGTAATTGTGAGATCGAGATAAGATTGAAATTCAACCCCTCGACATAAAACACATCATTCAGGCGCAAGTTCAAACCGAGCTGCACATTCCCTTTCTTACGAGCTATACTCTGTCTTCCATCAGGTAAAATGATTGAACATGGGCTCATTTCGGAAATTTCCAACAAACGTGACGATTGGCCTGTCATATGATGGGAACAACCAGAATCAAGAATCCAATCAAGATCAGACAACTTACCAGATTGTGTCTCTGTTGCCCCAATTTTAGTTGCGTTTAGTACCGCAACAATAGTCTTCCACTGTTCATCGCTAATTCCACTGATTGCAGACCGATCAGACTCTTGAAGAGAAGGAGAAGATGACACCGTAGGAGCAGAGAACCCTATTGTCCCAACCTGTGCCATATTAGCACGCGCCGGGAAAGATGCGCCTCTGCCTCGTCCAGATACAGGGGAAGGAAGAATACCACGTCCTCGGCTGATGCGTGGTTTAGGTCGATCACCCCACCAATCTGGATACCCCAACAATTGAAAGCACCCAGTTGAAGAGTGTCCAAACCGTCCGCAATGGGCACAAACAAGCTTTGCTTTTTCTTCAACCGAGAGACGAGAGAATTGTCCAGTTTTAACAGAAAAAGCCATAACAGATGAACGTTCGTCAGAAATTTTTGGAGAAACATGTGAACTCTCATCTTGGAGAACAACATTATAAACGGTGTCAAGATCGGGCAACGGTTCCCGCAACAGGAGATTGGAGCGAACAATCCCGAAGACAGAGTCCTCAAGCCCCATAAGAAAATCATGAACCCTGTCTTCATTTCGATCTTTCTCAAGCTGCGCCGTAAGATTGCAGGTGCACTTTCCGCAAGTGCATACTCGGAGGGGACGAGAATTGACCAGATCCCGCCAAATTCTACTAAGCTTCCCGTAGAATGCGTCAATACTCATCCCACGTTGTCTGCAATGAGCCAATTCAGAACGAAGTTGATGAATCCGAGGGCCGTTTTTAACAGCGAACCGGCCTTGCAAATGTTCCCAGAGATCCCGAGCCTCCTCACGGTGGGTGACATCAGAACAGAGTTTCGATTCAATGGTGTTTTTGATCCATGAGACAACTAAAGAGTTGTTCGTTTCCCAATCTTCAAAATCAGGAGATTCAGGGGAAGGTCGCGGAATTTTCCCATCCATGAAGCCAAATTTCTTCCGGGATTTGAAGGGCATGTCGAATGTTGATTCCCCATTCATCATAGTTTTCACCACGTAACAGTGGCTGAGAGAGAATCAGTCCGGGGTTGTCGCCCGGTGTTAGATCATAAGGGGAGATAGTCCTCCGTTGCACAATCGGTCCGTCGGGATTCGCCGTGTTCTGGGTTGAGTCAGAAGTTTGAGTCGTTGAAGCCATGTTTGAGGAAGAAGCAACATAGATTCACTCGAGAAAAGAGACAATCGGGAGAATCGGAATCGGAAAGAAACAATCGGGAGGAAAGAGGAGATTCAAGGTCAGCCGAGAAGAAGAAGAAGAATTTTGGGTTTTTAGGTTAGGGTTCAGGAATCGGAAAAAAAATCAATGAGTTTCAGGGAATTGGTGAGTTTCAGGGTCGAAATTGGTGGGTTTAATGGGAGGAAGATGACTGTATCGGTGTTTCGATGGGAAGGAATTGAAGTTTCAGGGACTGTATCGGTGTTTCAATGGGAAGCAATCGAAGGTTAAGCAGAGGTCGGTCGGAAACAATGGTGGTCGGTCAGAGGAAGAAGATGAAGATGGATTCTGTAAGAAGAAATCTGTATCGGTGGATTTTAGGAAAAATTTTGGTCAGGCTCTGATACCATGTCACGGTGAGCCAAAAGAAAACCTTTTTCCCTCCTATTCAAAAATTACCTTACAGAGACTTATATACATATGTAGACAATTTAACCAAGCTATCAAAATAGGAAACATAACAAACATCTCGTAATCAAGATTAATAACCTCCCGTAATCAAGATTAATAACAAAATCAATTTATTGCACTGATATCGCAATGGTATCCCTGAATTTCCGTAACAAATTGTTATCGAGAACATGTTATGTTAGATCAAGTGACCTAACTAGTCTATTGTCATTTATCGTCTTAGCGTGAGAGAGCAAAAAAATCACATGATGGCTTCCTACGCAGCACTAAGTGAAAACTAACTTAAAGAATCTCACCCGATCTCAAATGCATTTATCCGGAACTTATCGGATAAAACACAACATATATATGTATGTATGTATATATATCGTATATATACCGCAAACTAGCCACGTGAACTCTGCATGCATGGTATTTTGACCTACTGTTCCTAATATGAACTCGATCCCACATTCATTTAGTTGATCCTATCCCATTATGGCTCTAAAATATCAACATCTTTGCATCTCTACAAATATATACGGACACACACATTACATATAGCTTCCTTGAATCAATGAAGAGAACAGATAGAAAGCTTGAAAATTAGACAAGTGAGTTAATCCGAAAGAGTGGGAGGTCATAGCTGCATGTGCGAATAAGCCTACAAGCATATTCCTCTGTTTATAATCACATATTTTGAGAGAATTCATTATATATGCATACAAAATTCAAGACCGCATGACCGGAAGAGGTGCAAATCCCTATTAAGAGTTATTTTTATTTAAAAACCTTGCTTACGGAGCAATCAAATTGAACAATGACTTTATAAAATAATGATTATATTTCCTCGGGATCGTTATAAGCCATTAAAATACTTGGGGTCAACATGTAAAAAGAAAATGCGTAGAGACACAGAGAGCAGTCAAATTCACGCAAATGTACGTATCACACGCAGCAGCAACAAGCGCGTCGCCGGAGTTTTCTTGCTTTACACGACAGCTTTAACCTTCTCCGGCGGCGTGGTCACCGGCCGTCAACGTCACCCCTCTCTTAACCCTATATGCAGTTGACATATACAGCTCACTATATATGTATATATTTCATGTGTGTGCATATATATATATATAAGGAAGAGGAAGAAACAGTGCTTAGAAGGAAAGGCAAAAGAGAGAAATCTTTAGACACAATCATTACCGATTTTCCAGAGATGGGTTCGTCGAATAATGGAGGAGTGCCTCCCGGGTTTCGATTTCATCCGACAGACGAAGAGCTTCTTCATTACTACTTGAGGAAGAAGATTTCGTATCAGAAGTTCGAGATGGAAGTCATCAGAGAGGTTGACTTGAACAAGATTGAGCCTTGGGAGTTACAAGGTAAGACAGATAATGATATTCATCAAAACATATTACATTACATCGACATGTATAGAATACATGACTCTGGTCATACACATTACGGACTATATATAATTCATATATATGTATAGAACAATCCATTTGATTTGATTGTCTTGGAGAAAAAGTCAGCTTTGCTGCTTCATATACACGAGTTTGTGCATGCTAGTCAACATAATTCGGATACATATACAAGTAAAACCATAGTTCGATTATGCTTCGTAGATTCTGTGACTATTTAATTCTAATACGAATTGATGATTGCAGAAAGATGCAGGATAGGTTCAACGCCGCAGAACGAGTGGTATTTTTTCAGCCACAAGGATAGGAAATATCCTACAGGATCAAGGACAAACCGTGCTACAAACGCCGGGTTCTGGAAGGCGACAGGACGAGACAAGTGCATAAGGAACTGCTACAAGAAGATCGGCATGAGGAAGACTCTTGTCTTCTACAAAGGAAGAGCTCCTCACGGCCAAAAAACTGATTGGATCATGCACGAATACCGTCTTGAAGATGGTGATGACCCTCAAGCCAACCCTAGCGTATGTCCTTTATATCTAACAACTGCATTTTCTTATAATATCATATGTATATAACAAAAATAATTAGCCATCAGACCAATCCTGCGTAATAAAGTTATGTAATCAAGATTAACGAACTGTACATGATGATTACCAGGAAGATGGATGGGTGGTCTGCAGAGTGTTCAAGAAGAAGAACTTGTTCAAGGTAGGGAACGAGGCTGGTTCAAGCATGAACTCATCAGAACACAACATCCACGACACTTCCAACAACGCGATTCAAGCCCGTAGCTTCATGCACAGAGACAGTCCGTACCAGCTCGTACGCCAACATACAACCTTTGAACTCAACAAGCCTGAACTTGCTCTTCAGTACACTCCAATGTCCAACATGTTCCAATCTCAAGCTATAATCCCTTCATCCCACAAACCACCTTCCATCGCGTACGACTATTCTTCAGGACTTCCACGTGACTGTGAGAGTGCAGCCAGCGAGGGACTACGGTACCAGCAAGCATGTGAACCGGGCTTAGAGGTTGGCACATGCGAAACAGGCGGTCAGCAACAGGGTCTAGGTGAATGGGCAACGCTTGACAGGCTTGTGACATGTCAATTGGGAAATGAGGATTCTTCTAGAGGCTTGAGGTTCGAGGACATGAACAATTCTTCATCTGTACAACCAGCTGCGAATCAACTCTCGCTCCGTGGCGAGATGGATTTCTGGGGTTATGCCAAATAGATGTTTGTATCTATGGTCGTGTGAGAATGTATTTGGTAACATGTTTCATTTATTTCATTCTGTGGGTGAAGCAAATTGCTTCACAACCCAATATTACTGTCTGGATTTACTATCAAACGAAATTAGTTTACTTTTATTCTGTTGTCGTTTGCAATACAACTAATAAGAGAAACGATTCCATTCATGTCAAATGTAATTCTATCCATGCATAGCACCTCAGCAACTTCAAGTAGTGAAGGAATCGCCTCCCCTCGGTGGCTGGCCGGCGACGGACGGCTGGACGGCGCCGGAGCAAGGGCAGCGGCGAAGAGAGGTCTTTCGGCGCTAGGGTTTTCTGAAAATGAAGAAACTCATGTTTTGGTTGAAA
Source organism: Gynandropsis gynandra (assembly GCA_036759665.1). Lineage (NCBI taxonomy): Eukaryota > Viridiplantae > Streptophyta > Magnoliopsida > Brassicales > Cleomaceae > Gynandropsis > Gynandropsis gynandra. The sequence continues at coordinate 27,746,328 of CM071866.1, read as the reverse complement.
ACACTTCAACCCCTAAACTGAAGAATGAGGCTATCGGGCCTCAAGGAGGAATATGGGCCGAGTTGAAGAAGAAACTGGGCCGAGAAGAAGAAGCCCAAATATTGTAGAAGCCCACGAAGCCCAAACGTTTGTTGATGAAGTCCAGCCATTTTGAAGCCCAACACCTGAAAATGACATATAACCATAATATAACAAAGTCTGAAAACTGCAGAAGCAAAAGAACGTGTATGAATCTATGTATAGGCTGAATTTTTCTATCTTACCATCTTTATTTTCTGCATTTTTTCTCTAAGTTTTACAGCAAACAACACCATTGTTGATCCAAATTCCAGAATGTCTTTTTTAGTTTTCTTTTTCATTTTCACAAATGTTAAAACCAGATAAAGAGTGATGAGCAACCTTAGTTTTGCTCTAAGGTAAAACCAACAAATTGGTATAAGAGCGGACAAGATCGGGGAGGATGAAACAGACGGCACAAAATGCACAAAAATCAGCACCAGCAACACAACGAAAACAGCACTAAGAACCAACGAAAACAGCACTAAGAACCAGTGAGAAGCAGCACAAAAACCAGCACAAGCAGCACCAAATCAGCACCAAAAACCAGCAAAAACAAGAACGATGGACATAATTCGAGGAGTTACACCGATTCCGGTGTTTGAAGGGAAGAACTATAATCTATGGGTAATTAAGTTAAAACCAACCCTAAGATCTAAGGGGTTGTGGAAGGTGGTCACGGAAGGGCTACCGGAGATGCCTAAGATCGGTGATATGGTCACCGAGGAAGATAAAAAACGAGCTATGGCAGAATGGGAGGAGCTGGAAGCGAAAGATCAGCGGGCGTTAGAGCTGATTTATCATGCTGTCACTGAAGAAATCTTCAGTGCACATCTGTCCACATGCGAGACAGCCAAGGCTGCGTGGGACTTGCTAAAAATTAGGTTCCAAGGGGATCCTAAGGCAGCTCGGATTAAGCTGCAGCGTTTGAGGGCCTCATTTTACCACATGAGGCAGACCGAGAAAGAAAAAATTAAAGAGTATGCAAACAAGGTTACGGAGATTGGAAACGAGATTAGAGCCTATGGGGCTAGAATGGAAGAAGACGAGATGGTTTCGAAAATATTGTGCTCTCTACACGAGAGATTTGACCCATATGTGGGTGTTTTGGAGCAAACGAAAGATCTGGAAACTTTAACCGTTGGGGAGCTTGTGATCGCACTAGAATCACAAGAGTTTAGGCTTGAAGACCGAGATGGTTCAGGCCTAGAGGGAGCATTCTACTCAAAAGATCAAGAATATAAAAACGCAAAAGCTGGAAAAAGATACGACATATTGAAGGAACCAGTGGACAACACGACTAAAACGAGGAAAGAATGCAGTATTTGCAAGAAGGACAACCATATCGACGCACAATGTTTCTTCAGAAACAAGAATGAAAGACCAGAAGGGTCTAGAGGTTTTAAAACGTCTAAAGAGTGCTACAATTGTGGAAAAACGGGGCATTTTTCGAGGGAATGCAGATTTAAGAAATTCCCATCAAATCAAGCGAGACTAACAAGCGAACAAGAGGAGGATAACGCGCTGTTTACAGCAGCGCATACAATGACTTAAAACGAAGAAGGAGTTTGGCTAATAGACAGTGGTGCGACAAACCACATGACTCGAGAGGAAAGGTATTTCACTACTCTAGATAGGAATTTTAAAATACCTATTAGAGTAGGAAATGGAGCGAAACTAGTTCCTGCGGGAAAAGGGTCGATTGAAATTATGACTAAGAAGGAGAAACGGATCATTAACGATGTGTTTTTGATTCCGGGTTTAAGTAAAAATTTACTAAGTGTACCACAAATGGTAGGAAATGGATGCAAAGTTTCATTTGCTGAATGGTTTTGTGAGATTCGGGATAAGAATGGAGCTAAGATTGCGGAGGTTCCTATGATCGATAAAACCTATACTCTAAGATGGAAAACCGGTAAAGAACACGAGGAGGAGGAAATTTCAGCAAGCTGTTATTTAACAACGGTTGAGGAAGCTACGGTTGAGAACCCTACTGATCAAGTAAGAAATCTTAAAACAGTTTTAAATTTTGATGAAGTTTTATCATTGGAGAGGGTTAAGAACCCAGTTTCTGACCTAATCGGCAAAGCCGATACTAGTAGGAGCATGAAACAGATTGAGAATGGTTCACTAAGTGCACCTACGAGTGCACAGAATGCTGAGTATTCTATGGTTTTAACCACACTCACGGGCCACAGCAGCTAACCTACGGCCAAGAACGGAAAAATAAAAACTTACAGTGCGGTGGAGACGAGGTACCGCCGGTGAAGCAACTGTCCAGTGACGACGAAGGCAGTGGAAATCCTCAATACACAAAAGAGAACAAAAAAATCAGAACTTGGACTTGGCAGCAATGGACAGTCGAAGAAAAGGTTAGAAATTGGTGGTTTCATGGCACTTACCGTCAAAGAACATCTAACCGGTGAGGAAGAGCCGCCGCTGGGTGAGGCCGAACCACCTGGAGGCACACCGGAAACTGGCAGAGGGCAGATCAGCGAAGCTTGGCCGAGCGAAGGACCTGAAACGAAGAGAAAAGACGAGTTAGGGTTTATGTCATTCGAAGGATATGAACCGTCGAAGAAGGGAAAACTTATTACCGGCGAGCCGACGCCGGAGAGAGAGCAGCATGACGGACGAAAACCAGGGCTGACCGGCGGCACAACCAGAGAAGAAATCGCGTCGGAGAGGGAGCATCGCGATGGAGATGCGTCGACCGAGAGGGAGCTTGAACCGAGGGGAGCCGAGAGGGAGATTGAAGGAATCGCCTCCCTCGGTGGCTGGACGGCGCCGGAGCAAGGGCAGCGGCGAAGAGAGGTCTTTCGGCGCTAGGGTTTTCTGAAAATGAAGAAACTCACGTTTTGGTTAAAAACACTTCAACCCCTAAACTGAAGAATGAGGCTATCGGGCCTCAAGGAGGAATATGGGCCGAGTTGAAGGAGAAACTGGGCCGAGAAGAAGAAACCCAAATGTTGTAGAAGCCCACGAAGCCCAAACGTTTTTTGATGAAGCCCAACCATTTGTGAAGAAGCCCACAACACCCTGAAAATGACATATAACCATAATATAACAAAGTCAGAAAATTGCAGAAGCAAAAAGAACGTGAAGAACGTGTATGAGTCTATGTTTAGGCTGAATTTTTCCATCTTACCATCTTCATTTTTTGCACTTTTTCTTTAAGTTTTACAGCAAACAACACCATTGTTGATCCAAATTTCAGAATATCTTTTTTAGTTTTCTCTTTCATTTTCACAAATGTTAAAACCAGTTAAAGAGTGATGAGCAACCTTAGTTTTGCTCTAATCTAAGACCAACAAGTAGCTTAACTTCGGACACTTGATCATTGTTATTTTAAAGAAACTTGAGATTCTCAGGGTTTCGACAATGTCACAGAATGTCTCATCATCAACAGGGTGTACAATGCAATTGGAGATACTTAAGTACAGATAGGGAACGGGAGAAGCAGCCGAAGGACAAAATCAAAGGGTGGGAGCTCTTTCAACAGATCCTCCAATGACGGTGAGCAAGTTGTTTCCAAAAGGGTCGCTGAGATGCTTCGCGAGGTTTTCCACGGGACCTTCCCCTGTGATATAGGCTTGGAAGTAGAAACCAAGCATGGCAAACATGGCCAATCTTCCGTTCTTGATCTCCTTCACCTTGAGCAGAGCCGCTTGTTCGGGGTCCTTGGCAAGCCCCAAAGGATCAAATGGACCTCCTGGATGCAGCTTGTCCTCAAGATCCTACATATTTCAGTTGTGAAAATTAGTTTTTGCCACCAGGAAATCAATAATTCACAAACAGTTAGGTCATATGTACCAAGCCATTGATGATTCTGTAGTACTCGGCACCACCGACAAGAATAACCTCGGCAATTACAGCGACGATAAGGTTGATAGGGATGTTCTTGCCGAAGTAGTTCAATGTGTTTCCGTCGAGGAGCAGAGCACCCGTCTGCACCATTGTTCATGAATTAAAGAATCATCATGCATCACAAGAAAAATACGTCCTTTGTGTGATAGCACAGAACAAGAGCAGCAACAGTGTGACCTACCTTGAACCAAACGGCTTCAGGGCCACAATTTGCTCCGTATTTGTTTAAGGCCTCGGGGATGATGAAACCGGCTGCTCCCAACATAGCCCATCTGGCGTGGATCAATTCGTAGGCTTGGTATCTGCAATAGACACAACACACCCCTAAATTAGCAATACAAGTAGAGAGAGAGGGAGAGAGAGAGAGAGAGAGAGAGAGAGAGAGTAATAAGCAAAGCATCTACATACTTGGCAAAGTTCTCTGGCTTCTTGCTGAGGCCGAAAGGATCATAACCATAGCTGCATTTTCACCAAGAAATAAGCACCAACAGCGTATGTGCCAAAGAAGTTTACACAGAGAGGGATAACGAGGAAGTTCTTACTCTCCAGGTACTTCGCCATTCAAGTACTCGGGGATCTCTGACCTATCCAAAAGACCCTCCGGCAAGAAAATCCTCCTGTCAGGACCTGTAGATGGGTACCATAGAGATTCATCTACACATATTTCCTGGAATTGTGAAAGGAACAGAGTGGAAAGAGAGATTTTGGAAAGGAGCAGAGACACATACCGTACCACTTAGCGAGCTCGTCGCTAGTTGCAGAGACAGAGGCAGTCCTGGACTTGGGAGGAGGAGGAGGAGGAGCAGCCTTCTTCCTGGAGAACAGAGCAACTGTCTTGAACGTTGCAGGGCTCGATGACGAAGGAGCAGATGTTCTTGTTGCTCCATGGAACTTGAGAGGCGTACCCAGCATTTCGGACACACCCAAAGAAGCCATCTTTAGCTCAAGATTCAACCTTTGCGGTGGTTTTGGGAAAGAGAGACGAGTAAGACGAATGTGGAGAAGAAGGAAGAGAGGCCACTATAAGATTGAGAGAAGTGGATGTGGACATGCCAAGTAGGATGTTCTTTCATGGACTCTAATTGGTCGGGTTTGGAAAATGTGAAATCTGATACTGGGTCCTGATTGGCTTACAGTTGTGACGTGGCATACAGATGGAGCTTTGTTGGATAACGGATATATCCTATCCTCTGTTGCCCTTTCATGTGGCGAAGCTTATCTCTCCCTTGATGCTTACTTAGGGCATTGGTACAAACCCAAAGTCATCACAATTAGAAGGGTCTTCCAGTCGAACTCTTGCAACACCTGGACCCAGTTCCTACGACTGTAATTTGAATAATTAAGGTCTTGCTGGTGTGAATTCTCCGTCCGCATCTACGGTATCATGTTCGAATGCCTGAATTCACCATTGGAAAATGAGTTATCACCGAATTGTACTCCATCCACACAATAGGAAATAATGTAGATCAGATTGTCAAGCGTAGCCAAGAACACTGCATACCCACCATTGTCAAATCTAAACAACAAAAGAATCGTTTCATTTATCTATCATATATTGACGTTCTATTATTAGCTATAAGATGAAATGATTAAAACCCTTTAATAACATGATAAAAGAATCTAAAATTTGCGATGAGTGCTCCAAATCCCTCAATTACAATTTGATGTTAGAGAACTATAAACACAATGACGACACCATAACACTTGGTCTAGTGTTGATAAGAGAGTAACCATTCGGATCTCGAATCCAAGAGTTCATTCGTTGTAATAACGAGAAAAAGAAATTTCTCTCTTTGAAAATTTTGGTTATGTGAACTACAATGGCATGCCTTGAGTTTATAATGCAACAACGAAAGAAAGGAAATCAAAACATAAAAAATTAGTGAAACTTAAAAATCTACTCGGCTCAACATGTGGCTGCTCAGTCAAACGTTGTTTTAGGGTTTTGATTCCAAATTAAAAAAACGATGTTCTCAAAATAGAGAATCTGCTCGAGTCGAGCAAAATATTACTCATTCGAGCACTTTATCAACAACTTTATTCAATCATATGGAACGTTATTCACTCGAGTTATTCACATAACATTTGGTCAATAGAATTCGTTCGGGTCGAGCAAAGGGTTGCTCGATTAAGCATCTTTCAAATGTAATGCACTCGATTCATTTGAACGCTTGTTCAACCTGTTCAGTGAAAACGATAGGTTTGTTCAAGTTGAGCAAATTTTTGCTTAGGCTGATCAGATGGTTGTTCCTACTGAGCATGTTGTTGATTAGGTAGAGCAAATGCTTACCTATGTTGAGCATTCTGATGCTTTCTCGCTTTTGCCCTCGTGATTGGTCATGTGTAAGGCCCATGAGGTACATGATGGTAATAATTATTATTGTCATGTATTTAAGCATTGTAGACCTAAATTTTGGGTTTAATTATATTAAAACAACACATCAGCCGCACACGGTCAAGAGAAGGAGAAAGGAAAAGAAAAGAAGAAAACTAAAATAAGAAAAAGAAAAGAAAAGAGAAAGGTGTATCAATCGATCTTCGTCATATATTTGTTGGTTCTTCTAAGGTTATTGCGAAACCTAAATAATTTTTTCCGTCATTGCTCAATTTGAAGATTTGTATTATGAAATTAATTATTAATTTGAATCTATACTAGGGGGAAATTGATTTGTGTCGCAATTAGCAATATTAGTGTGAATCGTCAAGTCATCGGAGAAAGCTAAGGATCTTTCCCAATCAAAGTTTGGTTTTGTTGATGATTTGTGAAGAAGTTCTTACGTTTAAAACAATGTATGATCATAATAGAATTTTTTAGAAAATTCACAATGCGCAATTGAGACGATATAACTGCAGATTGAACCAAACCTTAGAATCGTCGAATGATCATTAGTGGCATGTATATGAGTTGGTTTTGGTGAAACTTAAGTGGTTAGAAATGACTTAGAGAATTAACGTTCGACTAAGTGCCAGGGTCGGAGAACGCCAATGTTTTGGATTCGATGCTAGAGCCGAGTGAATATCGTCTAGTATTCTCAATGATGACATTATTGTGACACTTGGATCAAGGGTCAGCGTCATACCGTCCTTGTGTTGTAGTAACCATTTGAGAAACATAGTGTTGTAGTTAGTCAAATCAGTGGATCTGGCAGTGTCGTATCGTGTTGGGATTGTGGTAACCTTTTGAGAAACGAAGTGTTGTATTTTATTGATGGATGAGGTACGATGTGACATTGCGAGATCTTCAGTGTGCTGGGGTCTTTTGGATTTTGCGAGCGTATGTTTGACCTAGAGTCTTGTGGACTCGGTGAGTTTTGATCCGGTGTGATACTAGTCTTAGACTTAAGATATTTGGTTGGGTTGGGTAGACTTGTCCGTTTGTCTTTAGTGTAATGATAATAGATCATTATTTTGTGTTACTCTATTACAAGTGGGAGAATATGCAGTACAAAGTGCGCATACGTATTGGTCTCTCTAGGTGCGTCTTTAGTATCCATCCTATTTGTGGGTTGTCATAGATGGACAAATTATGACGAAGAAAAAGAACAATGAGGTTGTGAAGTAGCAACAGAATTCACAGTGGATCGATGAGAGAGACGTGTAAGAGGTCTCGATAAACTTTATTTTTCATTTCATATTTATCCATTATTTATTGTGATTATGGTTCTATGTATTTTCTTTCGTTATATGCTTCGAAGCACTTTTATTTGAAACAAAAGTCATTATGCTATTTTATAAATGTGTTTGAGCGGTGATACATGTGGTCACCTTTTGGAGGTGATGGTGGACACTCCTAGTCCCAAGATTGTTCCGAGATGGTGTGTTACAAATTTGTATCAGGGTCTGATTTTTGTTTTCGTATTTAATCATTTTCATGGGATTTCAAGATATATTTTAATAAGTCATAAAACTGTGTCACGCATGTCTTGGCGTGTCTAGTGAGGTTTTGAGCTATAGAAAGCTAATAGTGGTTAATTCTGTGCAGCAGACATTACCAAAGAGAATGGTTACTAGAGATTTTGGTCGAGGAATGAGTGAAGACTCTCGTTCAACTAGTCGTACATAGTCCCAATCATCGGAATAAAAGTCGTGGAATGACATAGATAGAGATGCCATCAGAGAAGTGCTGAGAGAGCTATTAGCAGAAGGTGGACAACATGACCAAGAAGAGAGTTAGACAACACCACAAGCACCATCATAGGTACCACTGCAAACACCACCACCACCACCAACACAACATGCACCACCACAAGTACCGCTTCCACCGCCGCCGCCTCTTTCGATGTTTTATCAGATGCATGTGGAGACGTCAGATTGTTTCTATGTTATGGATCACATGGCTAAATAGAGTACCAAGCTGTTTAGTGGAGGTGCGATACCTCCCATGAAGGCATGGGAGTAGATGTTTCAATTAGAGTTGAACTTTCAGCCATCAAGATGTCCATTGGAGTTTATGATGGATATTGCACTTCATTATCTGGAGGGCGCAATGGTTTTCTACTGAGACAAGATCCAGAGGGAACGTCTAGATCATTTGTTCTATTGGGTTGAGTTCAATCAACTTTTTGAGTTGAAGTATGTATCACATGCTCCTCGTGAAGAGATGGAGTTGGAATTTCTACAATTGACACAATGTGACCATAATTTTGATTAGCATCATGAGACTTATTTAGAGCTATCGCAGTTTGGGGACAAATCACTTACTTTAGAAATTCTTAAGGTCAATAAATATTTGCAAGGACTACGTCCATAAATTAGATGCAAGATTGAGATAATCACGCATGGATCTTTTCTGAACTAGTTCTGAAAGCTCAATTAGTAGAGAGTGGACTCATTCAGGAAGGTATTTTGTAGTCTTCATATGCTAAAAGGAAACATGTCATCCAACAAATTTGAGGGAGATCGAATAAGAGGAAAACAATTCAGACTCGCTTTATTGCAACAACTTTGAGGTACCCATATCATCGTTGTCGACGTGAGCATGTTAGGGCATGCCCTAGATTTAACAAGAAAGTATGATTCTTTCGATGTTATTGTTTTAAACATCAGATCCATGAGTGTCCTCAGCAAGTGGAAGGAGCTATAAGGCGAGACTAATCAGACGAATGTTTTCGTTGTAGTATTACGGAGCATTTTCAGAGAGATTGTCTGAGGCCACCACCTCCACCACCACTAGTTGGTCCTGTGTCACAAATTAGTGATAGAAGGCCTGAAAAGCATGTGTCGAAGCGTAGGGGGTTATGCAACTGTGAGTATACGCCATGGGAGGTTACTAGGAGGAGCGTGACGCTGAAAAATGGATGCTCAATCTATCGTCCATGTCATTTTTACTATATTGTATGTATGTATGTATGTATGTATGTATGTATGTATGTATGTATGTATGTATGTATGTATGTATGTATGTATGTATGTATGTATGTATGTATGTATGTATGTATGTATGTATGTATGTATGTATGTATGTATGTATGTATGTATGTATGTATGTATGTATGTATGTATGTATGTATGTATGTATGTATGTATGTATGTATGTATGTATGTATGTATGTATGTGGGGTGAATTTCGTGAGAGAATTGAGAAATTAGGTTATTTCATCGTTTGTCTTATGTAGGATCGGTAATCGTGAGAGACCTTTCTACTCATATGTTATTTGACATAGTTTTGTGAGTCCACGAATGGCTAATAAATTAGCTACTAAGTCTGAGGACCCAAGAGGCATTGTTTGAGTTCATACTCTAAGAGGTCGGATTTTAGAATCCTAAGGATTTCTCAAAGAGGTGTCTGTGGTGATAGAGGAAGATGATCTAGCTGTAGAGTTTATTATCATTCTGATGGAATGGTATGATGTGGTCCTTGGAATGTATTGGTTGTCAAGAAATCAAGCTATGATGGATTGTCGTCGGGGTTAAGTTCATTGCCAAAAGAACGACAAAGAGCTTAAGTATCAAGAAATTCGATATGGTGAAAGGATTCACAACATCTCAATGTTACATATGGAATGTGAGTTGTATCTCGTCACAATCTCGGTAGAAGAAGTGATTCCATCTGTGCAAGTCGAGGAGATCCCTTTAGCGTGAGAGTTCATAGATGTTTTTTAGAGAATTGCAAGGCTTCCCGCTAACACGAGGATTTCCATTTGAAATTGAGATACAACCGTGTAATGTTCTAATATCTAAGTCTCCATATTGGATGGAAACAGTAGAATGGAAAAGTTGAGGAAATAATTGGATGAGTTGTTTGAAAAGGGTTTTGTACGACTAAGGACATCACCATCGGGTGCACCAGTTTTGTTTGTCAAAAAGAAAAACAAGAGTTTTAGACTATGCATCGACTATTGGGCCCTAAATAAAGTCACTATCAAGATTCATTATTCATTGTCGAGGATCGATGAGTTATCAGTTAAAAGGTGTGGCTTGGTTCTCAAAGATAGATCTAGCATTATTATACCATCAGATTCCAATTGCAAAGGAGACATTCAGAATACCATATTTGTAACTCATTTGGGCATTGCGAATTTGTTGATATGCCAATTGATTAGACTAATTCTCTTGTTGCATTCATGAAGGTAATAAACAATGTATTTCTGGAAAACTTTGATCGTTTTGTTATTGTATTTATCGATGATATTTTGGTCTTCCAAGAGCCTAAAGGAACACGATGAACGTCTGGGTTTGGTGTACGAATGTGTGAGAGCAACAATTATTTTCAAAGTTGAAGAAAATATAGTTTTTGGAAAAGAGGTGTGGGATTCTTAGGACATGTTATATTAGAATAAGGTGTTTTTGATGATCCTAAGAAGGTGTCTGCGATCATAAATTGGAAGCAACCAAAAAATGCATCGAAGATAAAGAGCTTTCTTAGGTTAGTAGGGTACTACCAATGTTTCTTTATGAACTTTGCTAGCCTAGTGAAGCCAAGGATGAGACTACTAGAAAAGATATACCTTTTGTTTAGAGAAAATATTGCGAAGAGTCCTTCAAAAAGCTCAAAGAGAAACTAACAAAATCTTGGTGTTAGCCTTACCACAATCGAGGGATCCATATATAGTGTATACAAATGCATTAAAGATAGGGTTAAGATGTGTAATTATGCAAGGAGATAATGCGATTATTTATGCATCAAGGCAGTCACGTAAGCATGAGGAGAATTATCTTCTTCATGATTTAGAGATGGCAGCTGTGGTATTTGTGTTAAAGATACGAAGGGCATACCTTTATGGAGAGAAGGCATAGATTTTTACCGACCATAAAAGTTTGAAATACATATTCACGCACCAAGAGCTAAATTTGCACCAAAAAATATGGATTGAGTTTTCTGCGGACTACGAGGTAGACATCGCGTACCATACGAGGAAAATAGACATTTTTGCAAATGCGTTGAGCTGCTAGAGGATTGAGGTTGTGAGCATGCAAGAGTTCAACGAGTTGATTAGTCAGATAAGTGCCTTGAGACTAGAGATGGAGGAGACTAAACCAAAGAGTGTGGGGTTGCACGCAGTAGATCGGGCAAAACTATTGACTAGAATCCGAATAGCATAACAATCCGATGAGAGGTTGTAGAATATTTATAGTAAGCAGCAAGACCCTAGCTACTAGTTTTTCTAGGTCATGTAAGAGTTTGTGTACCAAAAGATGTGGGGATTAAAAAGATATTCTAAGCAAAGATCACCATCAAAGTTTTCGATTCATCCAGGATCAACGAAGATGTACCGAGATGTATGTTAGTTTTATCAGTGGCCAAGGATGAAGAAAGATATCGCTCCATGGATAGCAAAAATGTCAACGTGTCAATTAATCAAAATTGAGCAACAAGTATCATGCGGGAAATTCTACCAATTCTCAAATGGAAGTGAGACTGTATTACCATGAATTTTGTGATGGATCTTCTAAGAACGTAGAGAGGCAATGGTGCTTTTTGGATGGTCGTGGATCGATTAACTATATTGCACAGAATGTTAAGTTGCATGCAGTTCCATCAAGCATTGTTTCAAATCGAGATAGGAGATTCACCTTACATCTTTGTTAGACATTTCGAAAAGAACTAGAGACCAAACTACACATGAGCACATGTGTATCATCCACAAACCGATGGACATATGAGAGAAGGATAATGACGCTTGAGGACCTATTATGAGCATGTGCGCTGGAGTGGTCTGGTAGTTAGGAGAATCGTTTTTATTTATTAGTTTGCGTACAATATTAGCTATCATGCTAGCACTAGGATATCGACATAAGAAGCATTATACGGATGACCATGTCATACACCCTTGTGTTGGACTGAGGTGGGGGAGTGATCTATCTTCGGGGTAGTGATTGTTGAGTAGAACACATAAAAAGTTGAGAATTGTAAGATGAAAGTGAATGTGACTCAGTATCGTCAGAAGAGTTATGTTGATCTTACAAGAAAGGATGTTGAGTTTAACATCAGAGATATGGTGTATTTGCGAGTTCAAATGAGGTGAGGGAGTGGAAGTCGGTTAACAAGCTATCACTACGGTTCACGGGGTCATTTAAAGTGATTGACAAAATTAGAATGGTCGTCTATTGGTTGGAGTTTCATCATCTTTAGAGGGTATACATGACGTGTTTCACGAATCGTTGTTGCGTAAGTATTTATCAATATCAGAGAAAATATTGGTGGAGCCACAAACAACTATGAAGAAAGACTTAACGTATAAAGACGAAAGAATTAGATCACCTCATAAACACCATTTTCAAATCTCAAAAATAAAGGAATCGTTTTTATTTATTGATCATAAATCGACGTTTTATTGTTAGCAATAAAATGAAAGAATTAGACCCCTCCAATGATTTGATAAAAAGAACCTAGACTTGTTATTCGAATGATTAACACTCCAAATACCCTTAATTACAATATGATATTAGAGAACTCTAAACAAAATGGTGACACCTTAACATTTGTGGTCTAGTATTGATAAATTAGTGAACATTCAGATCTAGAATCCAATATTTCATTCGCTTGATTTTAAAGTAATAGAAAGAAAAAAAGTATTTCTCTCTCTTAAAAAATTAGTTATCTCAGCTACAATGCATGCCTTGAATTTATAAATTGGTTTTGGTGAAACTTAAGTGGTTATAGATTACCTAGAGAATTGATGCCTGACCAAGTGTCGGGGTCGAAGAACATCGATTTTTTGGTACGATGCTAGAGTCGAGTGAACATCTTGTCTAGTGATCTAGTAATTTCACAATCAAAAATTAAGAAGAAGGCGTGTGGGAGCTTGTCTGTGAGAGTTTTCATGTGAGGAGTATTGAGATGTTGATGATATTATTGCGACACTTCGATTAAGGGTCAACGTCGTACTATTTTGGGGTTATAGTAACCTTTCGAGTAACAGAGTGTTGTAGTTAGTTAGATTGGTTGATCTGCCAGCGTCATACCGTGTTGAAGTTGTAATAACTTTTTGAGCGATGGAGCATTGTATTGTACTGAAGGGTGGGTACAGTGTAACCTTACAAGATATTCAGTGTGTTGGGGTCCTTTGGACTTTGCGATCGTATGTCCAATATTATTCTTGTGGATTTGGGAAGTTATGATTCGGTGTGATACTAGTCTTAGACTTAAGTTACTCAGTTGGATTGGGTAGACTTGTTTGTATGCCGTTAGTGTGATAATATTATATCATTATTTTGTAACACTCAGCTACAAGTGGTAGAATATATGGCACAAAGTGTGTGCACGTATTGGTCTCACTGAGTACGTCTTTCATACTCACTCTATTTATGGACTCCCTTGGATGGACATGTTATGACGAGGAAAAAGAATAATAAGGTTGAGCAGCAGCAGAGTTCACAGTGGACCGATGGAAGAGGCGAGAGGTCTCAATAAACTTTATTTTGTATTTCGTATTTATTCATTATTTATCGTGATTATAGTTTAATGTATTTTCTTTTGCTATATAGTTCAAACCACTTTTATTTTAATAAAAGTAATTATTTTATTTTATAAATGTATTTGAACGATGTTACATTTGGCCACCTCTTGGAGGTGATGGTGGACAATCATAGTCTCGAGGTTGTTCCAGGATGGGTGTGTTACACCTTTTACGTTTTTTCAACGTTCATGGTCTTGTTCTCATCATTCTCTCCATCTTCAAAAAGATATAACCCCTAAACAAGATTGTTGTCTGCATAATTACGACATAAGTCGGCAATGTTGAAAGTAGAACTATTATTGTATTCACCTAATAGTTCAAACTTATAGGTGTTATCGTTGATGCACTCAAGAACTTTGAATGATATATTTCCTCGCGGTATGAGTTTTGATTTACGTTATGTTGAAACCACTCTTTGCGCATGTGAGCTCACACCATAATGCTCTAGTGGTATCTTTTCGTCCAACAATTTTTCATCATCCAATGGTTGGATATCATATCCGTATGATTTCTCCTTCAAAATTCCAGTTTTAAAATCTCACAACAACTTAGGAACAATGCTAAAAAAAATTAGTTAGCTTATTAGGAAGTAGAGCATCTTCGTGTGTAAATATATTAAAAAACATGCTTATTCTCTATCTCCCTCATTGAAAGAAACATTTATGTCCTCATGTGTGTACTCTCACATGTCTTGTTTAGGGTTTCTATCATGACCTCACCATTTCAAAGTGAACTCAATATGTTTCTCATCTTCTGTAGTCACATTTGATCTTTATATGCCTCCTTTGGCGTGGGAAGGGTTAGTTGAACTTGCCTCACAATGAATTTGAATATATATTTTTTGTTGAACCAATCTTATTGTGTTTAGTATCAAATCGCCACTGTTTCCCAAACAACAAATGTCCCCTTTCACAGGTACAACATGATTTAGAATTTTATCATCGTACTTTCTGATGTTGAATAAGATATTTCCACTTGACGGTGTAGTTTGGTCTCTCTACTAGTGTTCAACCATTAAAGTTTGTAAGGATTCAGATGCTTAGTGCTAATTAGTCCTAACTTCTCAACAAACAAAATACCCGATACGTTTGTGCAGTTTCCGCAATCTACAATGATATTACACACTTGATATTTGATAAGCACTCTTGATAGAATATGTTTCCTCGTTGTTCCATCACCTCTTCTTTGGAATTTATATTAAAGACTCTACGCTCCACAAGCGATTCTCCATTTGCTCCCTCATATTCCTCGCAAATCTCATACTAATTGTGAGATGCATCATCACCCCCATCAACCATTTCATCATCTGATATCGTCTTATCTTTGCCATTAGCTTGTATCAATGGTTTTCTTGTTTTGACAATCATTGTTGTAAATGCCTTCACCCTTGACATTTAAAATATCTAACATCACAATTTCGATAATGAATATCATTGGTACCTTGCATTTTTTACCTTGATGTCTAAAACTCTGGCTCAACCTTGCTGCTCGTGTATGATTTCTCATACTCTTGAGTCATCTTTCCTTTTATTTTGAGTTGCTTTTCGATTTTAATGGCCAAATGCATAAGATCATTCATTTTCACATAGTAATGGGTTTCTACACAATCCTGAATGTATGGGTTAATACTGTTTAGAGATCCCAGGTGATCTCTTGATCCTTCTCTATGTTAACGTGTATTATTATAAAGTTTATATCCTTGTAGTAGTCCTACATATTCCGACTACTTCACACTCATCAACTTAGAGATTGATTCACCTCTCAATAATAATGAATAGGTACAAATCATCATCTCATTACTGCCCATATATCTTCCCACATCAATACATTTTGCTTTCCGTTCCTTCAATGTGAAAGGTGAGTCTGACACACAAGAATGTATTCATTAAACTTCGTTAGGTGATCTTTACTTCTATAAAGTCAGATAATGATGGTAGCAAAAAAACCATATCAAATATCTTTACCCATTCTAAGTACACAACAACATTACTCTAACCAACAAAAGTAAAAATCTCCATGTTGATATTACTAAATCATCATGTACTTGATTCTTTGCTTAATAGACATGTCGTGGTGCCCAAATCTCCTTGTCATCCGTGAACTATGCATACTCATCTCCGTATATATCCATAGGTTGTGGATTTTTTGTTGCATGTGGTACCCTCTAGGGTTGTTCTTGATGAATTTCTCATGTCGTATCTTCCATCCCATCATGATTGTTTCCTAAATTTGATATAGAAATGGTGCCTTAAAAGATAAAACTTTTTAGCAAATTTGAGAAAAAAAGTCAAGAAAAAGAAGACAACCGAATTTGACAACCTCTCAATAATGTGTTTCTTACTCTTTTTCACTTGTTTTTTTTTTGTGCTTTTTCTTAGCTTTCCTTGTTTGATCTAGATGAGAATTCGAATACCCAAATTTACAAGAAATCCCAAAAAATAATACTAAAACCCTTGATGCTACAAGAGTGTAATATAACACACTGACTTATAACCCTAAATCCTCACACATACAACTTGAATCAATCATCAAATGAGTTTTGTCTTTTTTTTTCGAAACCTTTTTTGTGGATCCTACGATGATGATAGATTGAAAAACAACAAACTCAATAAAAGAAACAACTGATGGATAGTCATAACTCAAGAACATGGCTATGATATCCCTTTATATGATCCTAAATCGATATTGTACCATTAGTAATAAGATGGAAAATTAAAAACCTCTAAAAGCTCGGTAAAAGAACTTGGAATTTATTCGTCGAATGATGAATATTCCAAACCCTCTTAAAATCCAAGTATAAACCTTTAAATGCAATGACAATGTCGTAACACTTGTTGTCTAGTGTTGATGTCAGTGAATACTTGGACCTCGAATCCAAGAGTTCATTTGCTAAATCTTTAAATATTTGGCATTTCATGTTATCTTTATCTCCGCTCTTATACACGTCAAAAGTTTGATCCACGATCGTTACATTGTGTTAAAGTTACTCATTTTCAACTATGTACTCATTCTTTTCACCATCGTATTTGGATCCTCTGTTAAAGGCTTGGTAGGCTTGGTAGAAGGGATACCAGGTAAATACTCCTCCGTTCAATAACACTATAAGCCCTTCTTATAAAACACCCTTACCTGTTTTGGAACAATTGGCATTACAATCATGTCCTATTTGTGGTAATTATTGTATTATAAGTTCTCCGGGTGGTAATTCTTGTACATTTTTCCTCTACAACCCCTAAACCACAAGTAGTTCTTGAACAAGCAGTTCATCGTATCACCATGAGAGCTGATTTTAAATAATTAATCTAATCCAAGGTATACTCTTCCCACCATGTCAAAGGTACCCTTCACTTTAAAATTATCATCTCAAGTCTAAAACATTTTAGATTGGCTTTTTTATAAAAGAAGAAATTCATGCCTTAGAACAAAACAACACTTCAAAAATAGTTCCAACCACTTCTCACATGAATATATAAAGGTGTAAGTGAAACTATCACGTAAAATTATAGCAAGATTTTTTGTATATAGAAAATGAAATCTAAGCATGTAACAAAATGATATCATTAAGAAGGCATTGATTCCATATATACTTATAATATTGTTGTTAAAACATCCACTATTTGAATTGTTTTAAGTCTTGTAATTATTTAACATCACTACCAAAAAACACGACATTTGCAACGGACGGAGCAACGGATTCGTCCGTTGATGACAAATGCCAACGGGTTGCAACAGATATACAAGAACTTCCAATAGGCCGCAATCCGTTACAATCCGTCGCAACTTTCAACGAAAGGTCAACGAATAGCTACTATTGCTCCCGTCCGTTGCAATCCGTAGCAAATTTCAACGGACGGTGTACGGATTGCTTCCATTGCCATCATCCATTGGAACCCTGTTAGAAAACCACAGGAAAAGTCCAACAGACATCCGTTGCAAACTGTAACGGATGTCCATTGGAAAGTTTAACGGACGCCCGTTGAACTATTAATTTCGAGGATTACCAGTGAACTAATTTCACGTGAATGGACATCCGTTGAAATTGCCAACGGATGTCTGTTGCAAATAACACTATTTAATGATACTACCAAGGTTTTAGCATTAAACCATCAACAACAAATATATTTTCAAAAAATATCGTCTTCTTCAAATAGAGATATATAGAGATCAAGAGAGTGGATGTATAGAAGAAAAGATCCTATAACCGAAGAGATTACGTAAGAATTCTTACACGGATTGGAGCAATTCATGAGTCTTGCATCGATGCAATATTTGTGTCAAGAACACGGGACAATGTTATGTCCATGCAAAAGATGAAAAAACATGAATTATCGAAGTCAAGATTTTGATTGCAAACATCTTTACAAGTTGAGTTTTATTGAGAATTACAAAATTTGGTTATTTCACGGCGAAAATTGCGATGTTAGAGATATTGTGCAAGAAGCACAAGTAGAAAGAAATGAAAAAGTTCTTTATGAAGCATCAACGACCAATCCATATGTGTAAATGGTGTCAGATGCTTTTCCTGGAGTTTTTCATGAACAACCCGCATGAAGAGATGTCGAACATCGATGCACGATGAATCTTCAACCTATTGGATTCGGCGAAACAGCTTATATATGAAGGTTATCGTGAAGGTCAATCTCGCTTATCTTATCTTCAAGATTGATGAGTATAAAAAAACTACAATGTTGCTGAAAATTGCATGGATTCATTTTGCAAAACCATGCGTGAATATTTACTGGAAAATAATCAAGCTCCCGAGACATATTGCGAAACAAAGAATGTTTTAAAAGATTTGGGAATACCACACGAGAACATCGATGTTTGTAGAAACAGTTGCATGTTCTTTTAGGGAAATGATAAAGACTTGTTGGAATGCAAGTTTTTCGGTGCAAGCAGATTTCGACCAAAAAAACCATCTTCACGTAAATTAGTACCATACAAAAAATGTTCTATATGCCTATAGCAAACAGGTTGAGAAAGTTATTTGAATCGAAAAAACCACTGCAGCAATGAGATGACACACAGAACACTCGACGAGCGAAGGTATAATGCAACATCAATCGGATGGTAAGGCTTGAAAAGATTTCAATGAAATATTTCCTGAGTTCGCGTATGAAACGATAAATTTTTATCTTTTCCCGTGCATCGATGGTTTTAGTCCATATGGAAAATCTGGAAGTCAATATTCTCTGTGGTCGGTGATTTGTCTCCGTATAATTTGCCTCCCGACATGTGTTTGAAAAGAGAGGTAATATTTCTGACGTTACTGATTCCAGGACCAGAAGATCCGAAGAAAAGTTTCGATGTCTTTTTGTAGCCTTTAATTCATGAATTAAGACATTTTTGGAACGAAGGAATTCTTGCTTATGACGTGAGTACGGAGCAGAATTTTACATTGAAAGCGGTCTTGTTGTGGACAATTAGCGACTTTCCTGTCTATGGAATGTTATCTAGATAGAGCACGCACAGAAGATTAGCATGTCCATATTGTATGGAGGATACAGATTCATTTCGACTAGTACATGGTAAGAAACCGTGTTGTTTTGATTGTCATAGAAGATTTCTTCCTCGTGGACATGCTTTCCGTAAAGATAAAAAATTTTTCAAAAGAACATGGTACAAAAAGAAGAGACACTGTGCATGCAAACCGGAACACAAATCCTTTACGAAAGATTGAACACAATGGACGATTTACAAGAACCGGTAGAATGCGGTGGAGATCGTGGGCATCTTAAACCAAAAGCCCAAGGTGAATGGCGTAACTGTATTAACGCAGTATCTTTTGAGAACTACCAAATTGGAAATCATTGATATTACGTCATAATTTAGATGTTATGCATATGAAAAGAACTTTTTCGATAACATCATCAATAATATTTTGAATGTGGCGGGTAAAACTAAAGATAATATACAATCAAGAAAAGATTTAAAGACACTATGTCGACGATCTGAGTTGGAATTAAGAGATGGAAGGTAACCTGTCCGAGTATTCAGATTGTCTGGTCCGACGAAAACAACATTATTAAAGTGGTTAAAAGAAGAAGTTAAGTTCCAGATGGATATGCATCGAACATTGCTCGGTGTGTGGATATTATTGGTTCGAGGCTGATCGGGTTGAAAAGTCACGATTGTCATGTTTTCATGCAGTAACTCATTCCAAATGCATTTGCTGAGCTCTTACCACTGAATGTTCACGATGTGCTATGCAGAATCAACATATTTTTCAGAGATATATGTTCAAGAAATTTAAACGTTTTTTCGCCTTCATTCTTTGATGTCATGGAACATTTTCCAATACATTTACCAGACAATACTCGATGGGTCAATTCAATTCAGATGGATGTATCCTTTAGAAAGGTTTTCTTTCATTTAAAGAAAAAAGTAAAGAATATAAAGCAGCGGTTGATGGATCTATTGTCAAACAATACTTGTTGGAAGAAATCACATATTTCAGCATATTTTATTTTGAGTCGCATATTCAAACGAAAGAACGACGTGCAACAGATGATCACATAAACTATCTATATCAATATAATAGTTTGGCACAATTCCTGAGATGTTTACACCGATTGGACGTAGAGGAGGTAAATCCGAGGAATATTGGTTAACACCAGAGGAGTATAATCACGTCCACACATATATATTACTAAATTGTCAAGAGTTATTATCGTTTATAATCACGCACACACATAACTAAATTGTCAAGAGTTATTATCGTTCGAATGGTACAAAACAATATTATTCAATCTTTTAAATATATATATATGTATGTATATATATAATATTAATGTATTTTCATTATACAGGGTATTTGATGAAGAAGTAATTGGTACATATCCTTATCTAAACGCAAATGAATTCACAGACATGAAAGTTCAAAATTATGGTTAGTGGTTGAGAGATTTTGTAAGTACTCGTGTAAACGTCTATTAAAATTAATTGCATTTATTATAAAGTATTCATTCGTTTTTATGTTATACACGTGAAATGTTCTGATGAAAGACTTCCAACATGGTTAAAAGATTTGGCTAATGGTCCTGCAAAAACGTTATGTGTTGGACAATTTTGTTTACTCGCGGCTACACATTCCACACGTACGAACACGAAAAATATAGAAACACATACAATTATGGCGTTTACGTTTATAATGAAATAGAGTGTGATAACTTCTACAGTATTTTGCACCAAATCCTACAAGTGTAATATCTCAGTCTCGTTGGGTTGAAAGTAATGCTTTAATAAACCGAAGGGGGGCAATTGACACCAATCCGGCACGACAATATGGTAAGTATGATCCATTCATCACAATAGATGAAGCAGATCAAGTATGTTATGTGTAATATCCAACAACATTGAAACGTCGAAGAGAGAAATGGTGGGTCGTAGTAAATATCAAGCCACGGGGAATTATAAGCTCAGATGAAAAAGAAGATTCGTTGTAACCCGATCATCCGCAACCGATTCGTTTAATTGATATAGATAATCGTGAAGAGGTTCTCGCAAGAATTGACATAGACAGAGAATTCGTATGCGATTATGAAGACGTTGAACCTAAAGATGCTGAAGATGAAAATGACGATGAATTCAATGAACAATCAAAGGAAGACTCGCCAATAGATGAATCTACTAAAGAAGAAATGTAAATACAATAATGTGTAATGTAAATGATGTTTAACGTAAATGATGTGTAAATACAATCGAAGAATCTCCAATTGAACAATCGAAATGTAAATACAATAATGTGTAATGTAAATGATGTGTAAATACAATCGAAGAATCTCCAATCGAACAATCAAAATGTAAATACAATAATGTGTAATGTAAATGATGTGTAAATACAATCGAAGAATCTCCAATCGAACAATCAAAATGTAAATACAATAATGTGTAATGTAAATGATGTGTAAATGATATGTTAATGCAATCGAAGAATCTCCAATCTCCAATCGAAATGTAAATACAATCGAAGAATATATAAAGTTGTGTAATGTAAATGATGTGTAAATATAATCGATGAATCTCCAATCGAACAATCGAAATGTAAATACAATAATGTGTAATGTAAATGATGTGTAAATACAATCGAAGAATGTCCAATCGAACAATTGAAATGTAAATACAATAATGTGTAATGTAAATGATGTGTAAATACAATCGAAGAATGTCCAATCGAACAATTGAAATGTAAATACAATAATGTGTAATGTAAATGATGTGTAAATTCAATCACAAGGATCTCCAATCTGCAATCGAAATGTGAATACAATAATGTGTAATGTAAATGATGTGTAAATGATGTGTTAATACAATCTAAGAATCTCCAATCGAACAATTGAAATGTAAATACAATAGAAGAATATATAAAAGATGTGTAATGTTTTTAGAACTTCATATGATCTAATATCAATAGGCATCCGTTGGAAATGTTAACGAATGCCCGTTGGAACACGATATCGCTCTCAACACTTAGAAAAAATTTCTAAGTTTTCCACAATTGTAACGGGCATCCGTTGGAAAGTTGCAACGGATGCTCGTTAAAGTTTTTCTAACGGGCATCCGTTAGAAGTGGTTAACAGATGATTGTTAAATTTTTTTTAACGAGCATCCGTTAATACTGCTAACGGGTATTCGTTACCATTTACTAACGGATGCCCGTTACACTGGGAGACGAACTGTCGTTTTGGCATCCGTTGGAAACTATAATGGATGCCCGTTGGAGGAATAAAACATCACATCACTTAATTGTGTCAGCTGAGTTGACGGCTTTTCCAACGGGCATCCGTTGGAATTTGTAACGGATGCCCGTTGGAAATTTCTGTATATATACGTTGAAAAGTTCCACTTTCAACACAAATCAATACTTCAAATTCTCTCAAACAATTCCTCTCACACACAACAATCACACTTATAAACACAAACACAAAAATGAGGACGATTCATAGGTTCGGAAGGTATGTTGGCTGGTTCAGCGGGAACCCCTCTCCTGCCTCCACCGCCACCATATCGCTCTACTTCACCAATATCGACACCGCCGATATTTGATGAAGAGGACGATATGGTGGATATCGACTCCTTAATCGGTTGTTTCGACGAGTGTCTCACCTTCTAATTATCGATCCTGATTGTCCTCTTGCGACGCTATGGTAAAATTTAATGTTATATGCATTTATATTGTTTTAATTTATAAATGTTATCGAAATATTTAATTTTCATGTGCAGGTTTGATGTGGATGATGTTCTAAAACATACGAACAACATCATCATCCAAGGGTCCATACAAGATCAACTCTATTATTCTTGGCATTTTACGCCAGAAGTTATACGCCGTCGATGGTGGTGTACCTTCATTGTAAGTTTATTTAAAATAAAATTTTTATTTAAAATGATTAATTATATATGTTTTAAAATAACTCATTATAATTTATTTTGCAGTGCACATACAGATGGCGGAAGAAGGATATGTCGTGCATCTACACAGTTTGGATGCGAGATATGCAAGCCTGCATGCGCTTGATGATGAACAATGCTTAGCGCATCTACTACACCAAGAATCGCAAACCGACAGGGGCAACGGACGAGGTCTTCAATCAACTTATTCAACATTGGGAGTCTGAGGACTTCAAGGCCAAGAGCGAGACAGCAAAAAAATATCGGTACGGCGAGAAGGTTCCCGGAGATGGTCCGCATTGCCATACTTTGGGATCGAAATCATTCCCGAAAAGGAAGCAAGAATTGGTATATTTATTATAGTTATTATTTAATTTTTTTACAATATTTATATTAATATATTTATTTTATATAACAGATGCAACGAATAGGAAGAGAACTGACTATTCTTGAGCTAGTCGTGGAAATCCACGCCAACAAGAAACTGGTCGTCGGGGAAGAGAGCGACGAACCTGAACTCGTCGACCCTCGAGCGAAAAGAACCGTGAAAGCTGTGACGGATAAGATCACATAGCAATCCCAAGCTTGTGGTTCAACTCCCGACGAGCTCAGTCCTTTACAAAAGGACAAAATTTATTTGGAGGTAAACATTTATTATTTATATTTCGATTAGTAATAAAATATTTTTTTAACGATTCTAACTTTAATTTTGTTTGTTTTGTAGTTAGTTAGACTGTATAAGGGGCGTCTATACGGTCTCGGTGCACTGCAAAAGGATATCATCGAGGACGCCACAACGGTACCTCCAGTGGTCCAAGAGAGCTACACGCAACAACGGCGTATCGAGTATCTCGAAGCACAACTTCGAGAAACTCGAGCCCAGCTTCAAGAAACTCGATAAAAAATGCAACACATGGAGAACGTCATAGAATTGCTATCCGGTCGGGCGAGGGAATCAACGCCACGTCAAGAACCGGATATCGATTCGGATGCAACGCCTTCACGAGGTGCTGGTGACCATGGGGATGAAATCGACCCCACAAATTTAGATGAAATGTAATAGAATTAGGTTTTAAGTTTTTGTAAGAACTTTTATTATATTAATTAAGGTTATTTGAAATTCGTTTTTAGTTTTTAAATTTGTTTTCTTTTTTATTTTTTATTTTTGTTATTTTGTTATTTTTTTATTTTTTTAACAATTCCAACGGATGCCCGTTGCATTTTCTAACGGGTATCTGTTGGAAAGATATTTCTTGCCAAATTGTAACGGATGCCCATTGCCATTTCCCACCAATTTGTAACGTATGCCTGTTGCCATTTCACGCCACATTTCAACGGATGCCCGTTGAAAAATTTCAATTCCAGCTCATTTTTTCCCAACGGGATGGCAACGGAAATCCGTTACAAATTGATAACGGGCATCCGTTACAATTCTGTACCGGGCATCCGTCACATTTTTTTGTAACGGGCATCCGTTACAATTTGCCAACGACGTTATCTATTCCGCATCCGTTACAATTTTGCAACAGATAATATCTGTTGTAACACCGTTGGAAATCGCAATGGATCTCGATTTGTGACGAGCGTTTCCCAACGGTCGCAAATCCGTTGTCGTCCGTTGAAAACCGGTCATTGCAACAGATTTTAGGCGATTTCCAACAGATATATCCGTTGAAAATCGTTTGTTTTTTAGTGCATTAGTAATATTTTCTTTTATGATGAAATACAAGAAACAATATATATGACACAACCACTAAATTTTGTAAGGAAAGATATGATGTTTGACGATTTAAAATAACCATTTACAACCTCAAAGAAATACCTCGTATTTGGTTCAATAAGTTCAATCTTTAGTTAATAAAGTTTGAAATCCTTCGTAACACAACAAATCTTTCATTGTTAATTTTCAGACGAGATTAAACAATTTTGATGACTTCTATATACTGAGGACATATCCGAGACTAGTTACTCAAAACTCTCATATCTCATTTATTGATCAACTTAAGTATCGGTTTTCAAAGAAAAATTGTGGATATTTGCATTACTTCTTGAACATATAGACTCAATTCCATATCCCAATACAGAACACTAAATCCCAGTTTTTATTTTACTATATGGGTTTGTAAGTATTATCCTTTACTATTTATTATCAATTTTTTATTTAAAAATATATTAAAATTATATTATCCATTTTTAAAATATATTCAATTCAGATTAAAAGTCCACCTATAAAACCAAATTTCTCATATAATAATTGTAACTTTGGGTTTATTGTCAATCCTTTTCAATAACACTTGGTAACAAATTTAATATTTTGTTTTTATTTACTGCTGAGTCCACTACAAGTAGCCATCAATTAATTCTTATATATACAATATTTAAATGCATCAACATCAATCGTCTCAACATAAGTCTCTTATACATGCTCCACTTATCAATACATATATTTTATTTTATATATGGGTGACTTAATTTTTTTAAAATATAGCATAGCATTCCAACAGTGTATATATATAAGCAAGTTGCAAAACAAACTTAAGAATTTTTTTTTTTTACAATGAAAAGAACCGGCGCGTCATTTAAATCGAAAACGTTAATTATATATGTGTGCGTACACAGATACATATCAAGAAGAGGAGGGATAAAGTATCCAGGCACTTCCAGAATTTGCAGTAAACTGCTTAAGCCTTCCAAATAACATTACAATTATGAGTACACATTTTCCGGCAGGACTCCACCGACCGACGAAACCGTACCACTCATCTTCGCACCGTCCGTTGCCTGCGTTCAGCCGTCGTTCGCAGCTGTAACCCGTCGTGAAGCCCACATTCCCATATGCACTGTGCATAAATTAAGTATATAACCATGTCTTATGTGTAAGTATAATTATATCATTTATAATCGTTTTAGATGTATCGAATACGATCATAATTCTATACAGATTCTAAGAATTTTGAGTACTCATAACACTGCATACAATATATCCGTATTGATGTTTCGTGAGTCCACACGCTTGTAAAAGCAATTTTAAGCACAAATTTTACTTTTGGAGTTTTTATAACGACATATATTCGTGGGTTTTTATTTGAATGTAATAAAATTTGGAAAAAATATAATGCCCCCTTGAATTCAATTCCAGATAATAGTGAATTGAATTGAATGACTCTAATCTCTGCATATATATATATATACGTACACATATACTCTTGCAATTTATATTTGTGAAATATCAAGACCATTTATATAGATTGCATAGTTTGGGAATTATATGTGAATATATGATAAAAATACGAGAGATATAACAGGTTAATATATATATATATATATAATATATTGAAGTTCATATGAAAAGTAAATAAACCTGATGACTTCGAGGGTGATGTTAAGAACGTTGAAGTTAAGTGGGTCTTCACGGAGCTTATGTCTTTCGGTAATGGAAATGAGAATAACAAATATGGACAAGAAGCCAAGTTGGGACACGAGAAGCCTCTCCGGCACACTCTGTCTCTTTCCACTCTTCTTCACTTTATTATTTCCATTTGTGGAATCATCCTTTTCCCCGGTCAACGGCATAAACAAGGTGTATGGAGGAAGATACCTGGTCAACGCATTTATTTAATTACGATCACTAATCATCAATTTACCATGCATCTTTTTTTTTTTTGGTGTGCCACAGGCATCAAATCAATCAAAGCAAAGCAAAGCCATATGTTTATAATATTGAAGCTGACCTATCTTCCACTACTACCTTTATGGCTTCTGATGGGCATATTCTGATTTTCAATAATCGATCAAGATTTCCACCAATTATGTGTATTTTCCCTACTCTTCGTCTAGTTCATTTATGATGATTATGACGAATAAAACTTTTGCATGAAATGCTTGGAATACACACATACATATAATATCGTGCAACGGAATCTCGAGAGTGATATTATAACGATGATAATGATTAAGTTCTCTGTCAAAGAATAAGAATCCAAAACCATCCTGGACCGAAAAGTCGACCAACTTTCATGTGGCGAGCTCCTTATCTACGCGTATGCACGTAAAACACTCACACACACATATGTGCGCATGCGTATGCATCATATCATCATGTCTAAAATGATTTACACACATGCTATGCGGAATACATATTCTCATCAAATCATAGGTACCTCTTCGTTTGATGCTATGTAATTAACTTGCTATATATATAGAGAGAGAGAGAGAGAGAGAAGGGGGAATATGATGGGGGATTAAACTCACATCATTACGATGAACACCACCAAGATTGCTTGGGAGATGGTGGAGAGATCGACGATGGATTCGCCGGTGTTTCTCGAATTCACTACTTGAAACAAAGATCCGACAAACTTCTCGTACGAACTCATTCCCTCTAGAGACTGAGAATTCCATTCCATCGAGCAGAACAGAACAAACTGCAATATTATAAATACGAACACAGTAGCTGCGAGAAGGAAGCAGTGACTAATCGAAAGAAAATGAGAGTAACCCATCTTCTTGTAGTTCTTGAGGATGTAACCGAACTCGGGTCGCTTCGTGATCTTGGCCAGTGCCCAGATAAGCAACGACAAGCAACAAGGGAACAGTGTGTTGCCCATCAGAACTTGAGGGATCAGGAGCAAGAGAAGGCCCGAGTTCTTCCTGAACACGATCATGTTCTCGTTCGTGGGCACAAAGCCACAGTTCGCGAACGTGGACACGGTCGTGAACAGGGAGAACGTGAAAAGCGAAATGTCTTTGGACTTCAGAACGGCTCTCGCGGTTCCGACAACAGTTACGTACATGAGAAGCAACACAGAACCAACAACGTGTACAGTAAGAAGGTATCCAAGAACCACAAAGTAGAAGCATCTAGAAACCTTGTATTTCATCTCAACGAGACTATCAGTTGCATCAGCGTCTCGTTCTCTGACTGTAATCTCTAGATCATGTCCTGAGGACTCTTTCTGATCACTGTGATAATCCAAATCGAAAGAACCCATGACGTGTCTGATATTGTGAGAGAGTTCAGTGATATGGGTGAAGTAAAGTGAGAGCATGGAAGTGAAGACTTCCCCGCCAAGGAACATAAGGAGGGTGATGACAATAAGTTGGGTGTTGGAGAAGACTTCCATGTTGACTGTGGACATACTTGAGACAGTAAGTGCGGAAACAGAAGTGAAGAAGATGTCCAAGTCATGGGGATGTGAAGTTGTTCTAGGTTTGGATATCCTGATCGCCAAGAAACCGACGAGGGAGAAGAAGAAGAAGTAGAGGAGATTGATGAAGAAAGAAGATCGAAATTTGGCGAGTTTAGATGGGAGATTTGATAACTTAGTCGCAAACAACTCCATTTTGGATTAGTTTTCGTTGGTTATGATCACTCACTTGCTCGTGGGATGCGTTTATATATGCACGCACGCACGGACGCGGCCACTCTTTTTAAATTTAAGAAAAATCCCTACGTTGCATGAAAATCACATAAAAAATTAAAATATTTAAGTGGGCAGGAAAAATAATTACTTTTTGTATGAAAATAGGGAAAATATTCGGGGATTGAGTTGTTTAACCCATTTAAATTTTTCAATTGTATTGAAATATTTAGAAACAATTATTAAATAGATTTTCATTTTTTTAGCTCGAATAACCGTTGTAATGATTGTTTTGTATGAATCAAGCGGATGAACAAGAAAATTTTTATTATTTTCTTTAAGATGAGTGAGTTCAAAATTGAAATTTCATTTTAGATATGATATTCAAATTGATTATAATAATAAATGCTTGAAAGTTCATTTAGAAATATTTTGAAACGAATCATCTATAGACGAGAGAGATAATGCACGTGTGTAAAAATGATGAGAGTTGGAGGAGGGCCATGGCAATCTAGTGCATGTTACATTAACTTTAAGTGACATTTGAAATCACACTAACTCGGCTTAATTTAATCAAGGATAACACCTATATTATTTAAAAAATTAAATGAAAGTGATGGAGCGCACTGAATTTGTTGCTTCCACTAATGTATTTTGGACACGGAAAATTCGGCATTATAATTCACTGCAAGATACCATCCGAAGAAAATCTCGAATAGGTAAGAGATGAATATATTCCATTTCCCACTTATTTAAATCTTGTGCGTATCGGTCGATTAGACATTTCAATCCAATATATGTTAAGCTAATAAGAAAAAAATACATATGGTAAAAAAGAAAATTCGGCCAGTGAAAATAATCGTGTTTTGTATAAGGTGCTAATTATCGTAGAGAATATATGCAATATATTTTTATATATTTTTAGAAAAATATCTATGAATATTATGCTTCATTATGTGTTTTTGTGACTCGGATTTTGGTTAAAACGAGGATCTGAACATAGGTGAAAAATATTTTTTGTATAACTTTTTTCACCAATTAAAATTATCCTATATTGACAAACATGAGCAATGTTGATGACACTTGAATTGTTCTGGTTACGTGTTGTCTCAAATGTCTTGTATGAAATACTCATAGTTATTTTTCATGTTATATTAAAGTTTGTGAACTTTTAATTCAAAACAAAACTACAGAAAAGTTGTAACGATTCAAACCAGGATAAAACATATATATTTCAATTTTTTTACTAAATGAATTATCACCATGGAGTCTGATGGGATAATCTCTGATAAAAGTACTTTCAAATGTTATATTTAGATTTTATCTTTTTTTGTTTCCAGTTTTATTTTGATCATAATACTTAACAATTGCAGATGGTTGATCCTTTTAAAATTTTAAATATTACACATAATTTTTAGGAAATTGAGCTCACAGTAATATGATTGATTACCAAAGTAAATCTGCTAAATTGGACTATAACAGTGACCTTCCACTTTTATTCACCTTTTTATGAGTGTTTGCTTATTAACCACCATATCAAACCAACGTTATGTTTTTCCTTTAATCTTTAATATAAAAAATAACCCCATGACCTATACTAATACTTATTATATAATAGCTATCCTTTATTTGTTTATATATATAATCATTACAAGAAAATTCGGATTTCGGGACTGCATTTGCGGACTGAAGTATCCGTCCCTAAATTTAGGGACGGATTAAGGACTAATTACAGACGGATTAAGAAAGCAGTCCCAAATCCGTCCCTAAATTTGGGGAATGTCGGTCAGTCCCTAAGTCGTCCGGAATTCGGGACGGATTAGGGACCGAAATCACTGCGGTAGTGAAAATATACCGATTCCGTCCCTAATTACAGACGACTTAGGGACGGTTCGCCGGGAAATATTCATTCCAGTCCGCAATTCGTCCCGAATCCGAATCAAAATTTTAAATTTAATCTCTTCCCTTCTATCCGTTTTTCACACACAAATCTCATATCATTCTCTTCAAATCTTGTTATCGTTTGTGGTTATAATGGCATCGTCGTCGAGATCGAATATTTTCGTTTCGAGGCAATGGATGTATAAAAGAATTGATCCGGAAACGCAAAGTGTATCGAAGGAGTTTTTAGAAGGTCTTACACAATTTATGACGGTGGCGACAAATCAACAGATTTATAGAGAAAACGGTAAGTTGGTTTGTCCATGCGTAAAATGCAAAAATGAAAAATTCGTTACTGAGAAAACCGTTTGGAATCATCTCTATTTAAGAGGTTTTACTCCAAATTATTTTATTTGGTTTTCTCATGGAGAGAATTTCGCACCACAACCCAGTAATGTTGTTGAAAATTTTAGTAGGGGTTTCGTAAATCGTGAAGTATCTCAGATTTGTCAAGATGTAGAAAACCCTTATGTAGAAATGGTGCAAAATGCATTCGTCGAAAGAAACGAAGATGAAAATATTGAAGAAGATCCGAATGAAGAATCAAAAACTTTTTTTGAAATGTTAGAAAGTGCTAGGCATCCACTTTATGATGGTTGTAGAAGTGGTCTATCACGGTTGTCTTTATCTGCACGGTTGATGAATTTGAAGACGGAAAATAATCTTTCTCAGAATTGCATGGATTCTATATCGCAATTAGTAAAAGATTATTTGCCGGAAGATAATAATGCAGTCGAGTCATATTATGAAACAAAGAAGATGATGAGATCATTGGGTTTATTGCCGTATCAAAAGATTGATGTTTGTCAAGACAACTGTATGATTTTCTGGAAAGAAACTTCGGATTTGGTCAATTGTCGATTTTGTGGAAAAGATCGATTTTATTTGACAAGAAATGGAAAATCAGTTCCGTTTCGTCGTATGTGGTATTTACCAATTACAGATAGAATAAAAAGATTGTATCAATCGGAGAAGACCGCAAGCGACATGAGATGGCATGCCGAGCATTCAAGTCCTGACGGAGAAATGTGTCATCCCTCAGATGGTGAGGCGTGGAAACACTTTAACAAGGTATATCCTGATTTTGCAGCTGAGAGTCGAAACGTTTATTTAGGCCTTTACACTGATGGGTTTAATCCATTCGGGATGTCTGGGAGAAATTATTCGTTGTGGCCAGTTATTATGACACCGTATAATTTACCACCAGATATGTGCATGAAGCGTGAGTTTTTGTTCTTAACTATATTGATTCCCGGGCCTAATCATCCGAAAAGAAGTTTGGATATATTTCTTCAACCATTGATTGAAGAATTGAAAGAATTATGGAAGGGAGTTCCAGCGTACGACGTTTCGAGACGACAAAATTTTATATTACGAGGTGCTCTTATGTGGACAATAAGTGATTTTCCAGCTTATGGTATGCTATCCGGATGGACAACGCATGGTCGATTGGCTTGTCCATATTGCATGGAGGAAACAGACGCTTTTCAGTTGAAGTATGGACGGAAAACGAGTTGGTTTGATTGTCATCGCCGTTTTCTTCCTCCTGATGATTCACTACGACGCAACAAGAGGAATTTCAAACCGAATTCCGGACGACTTAGGGACTGACCGACAGTCCCCAAATTTAGGGACGGATTTGGGACTGTTTTCTTAATCCGTCTGTAATTAGTCCCTAATCCGTCCCTAAATTTAGGGACGGATACTTCAGTCCGCAAATGCAGTCCTGAAATCCAAAATTTCTTGTAGTGTGTGTTCATGTATTTCTTTTATATGTGATAGTAATGGAAATAATGAGAGCTGTTTGGAATGATATGATTATTAGAATGCCTAAATCATAAACATAGTAAGGTTAAATTTGCAGCAACATTACATATACAATATGTTATGATATATTAATGAGTAGTGGTGGATATGTTATAGTATTGACCGACAAAAAATAAAAACTACATAAAATGCAATAATATCTTGAAAAAATTATTTGCATTCAATCAAACAAAATAAATAATCAATATTACAACAATCTTAAACAACCACTAATATTCCCAATGTTTTTCTTTCTTGTCACTTGGTCTTCATATAATTGAGAAGCTATCTACTTAGCTTCTAATGTAAATGAAAGGTTACAAACTGAAATCCTTGAATACAAATTAACATCAAAATACACCAATGAATTCGACCTGAATTTTGAAAATGGAAAGATTTATTATGTCTAGCTTTTAAATTTTTTCTCGAGATTGTTTCGAATGACGATATAGGAATCGAATGAACGAAGAACACTTTGTGCAATATCTTGTATAAGAGCACCTATTTTTACAAATCACATATATAAATATTAACGTTAGTGTTCTTAACCCCCGCGATTTAATCACTTATATTAAGATTAGCATTAGCAAATATTATGTGTATGTACATACCTGTTTGGCTATGTACTCTTTCACGTCTTATTATGTAAGTTCATGTCCATGAGACTAAACCACGAACGTTATGGCAACTTCTCATGCAATTTCATCTTATTTACTATATATGTTTATAAATCTAAAATAAACAAACAAATAATGTCTACATACAGAAACTTAAGAAGACACTTTCAGATGATGGTTGCTAGCTCTCCCTTGTTGCTAATATGCATGAGATAACAAAAATAAAGGATAGTTGCTTTAGCTCTCCCTTGTACCAGATCATTGATTAGTCTAATGTCAAAGAAATACTAAATGCGTTATTTGCAACAACGTCGACAGATATGTTCAGATCCTTGAACATGGAAAACATATGCACTAGAAACAGAAAAAGGCAGATTGTATTATGTTGAAGATATCAGGGACCCAAACAGGGATTCTCGTTTTTATCTTGGTAAAAAAACCATATTGACCAAGTATATAGGTGTTAGAAATGTCTAACATAGTAACAATAATTTCAGCATGATGGTCAATAGCATAACCTAAAAGATAAAGACGTCCAAATCATGCTACTGTGAAACAATACTGCAACGTGTAAAAAAGATGTCACTTTCTGGTGATGAGAGTTCCTAAAGTATGAGGGTTGTAATAGTTTTTAACCATAACATGAATGTCATCTTCTCTTTCGGATCTCATCGAGGGTGGATACAAGACCTGCAAAAGGAGCACGATTATGCTATTTACCTCTAGTTTCACTTCCAAATCACGTTGTTTCTCCAGCTCATCCGCGTTCTCTATTTTTTGGATCAAACAGTTTACTTTATCAAGTTCGAGATTATCGAAGTCAATATTTGAAACAAAAACACCTCATATCCTCCACTATTCTTACTCGTAGCCACCGCACTTGAAGCTTACGCAACCACTACCATTCACCTCACTTCTACCGTCAAATCCGACATGATTTTGTTTTGAAATGGTGAGAACCTCAAAATATGCAGGAAAAAGAAGTATTAGCTTGTCTTTTCTGTGTGAAGAAAATAAAGAAGACGAGAATCTCACCCGATAAAGAAATTCGATGGCATAGAACAACCGTATGCTTAAAACAAAACTCCAACCGAAGCACATGAAAAAATTGCATATCAAAATAACACCTTTAAATTGTGAAAGAAAAGGATTAGAGTACGAACCCATGGGGAGGAACCTCAGCCACCATTGTCATCCTTTATACCGTTAGACGCTACTCACCGACCCATCGATCATCGTCAGCTGCTCACATTCCAACGTCGATAGCACCATACTGTTGTCGCCGATCTACACCACCACCTTCGTGTAACCCTAAATCATGCTAGAGTGGGTGCTCTCTCTCATCACCGCCACCCTCGAACTCATGTTTCCCTTTGACAATTTCAAAGATGGATTCCTTTAAGCGGCTCAAGAGGATGAAGAATGTTTTTTAAGTTTATAGAGTTGAGTAACTTAACGAAGACCTATGATTGAAAAAAATGAAACATCTGATAACCATTCATTGCCTTGAAAGAAGAAGAAATACTTACCTTGCCTCGTATATATTGTTTGAACTTCTGAGAAGGAGAAAAACTCTTCTACTCTTTAATATCGTTAATTGAAAAAACACGTCCATGTCTTTGAATGAAAAAGAAACACTTATCTTGCTTTGTATATATCGATTGAACTTCTGAGAAGGAGAAAAACTCTCACTCTTCAATATCTTTAATTGAAAAACAAAGACTTGAATTGAATTTTAATAACTTTAAATTAAAAATAAATATGTTACATGTTAAAAGTATTTTAACGTCTCTTAATATTTTTTTAAAAATAAATAAAAACGAGGATGTTTGTTGAATGCAACAAAACATCCTCCTTTGTATTTATTTTTCAAACTATAAATTTAAAAATAGAATAAACATAATCGTGAAAATTCATTAATATTGTTTCAATAAAATTATTGTTTTCGTTTCATAGTTAACTTGTGTTTTAAAAAAATGTCCAAAATAGTATTAATAAAGTTAAATTTAGAATGATAAAAAAAATACAAAAACCAACTAACGTTGATATAATGATTTGTAATATTAAAAATTAAATAATAAAATAAAAAACATTTTAAATATTAGTAATGGACATGTAAAATAATACACACTAATCTATCATTTGTAAGTTATTAGAAAACAATATCAATTAATAAAATTATTTTTTAAAAAATGTTTTTTTCTCTACGTGGCTATATTAGAATAGAGAAAAAATATTTTTTATATATAAATTATTATTATTATTATTATTAATCTAGGTTGCATTATTATTATTATTATTATTATTATTATTATTATTATTATTATTATTATTATTATTATTATTATTATTATTATTATTATTATTATTATTATTATTATTATTATTATTATTATTATTATTATTATTATTATTATTATTATTATTATTATTATTATTATTATTATTATTATTATTATTATTATTATTATTATTATTATTATTATTATTATTATTATTATTATTATTATTATTACTATTATTATTATTTTATATTTATAGATACTTATGTAAAACATATAACTAATTTTGATATATGTTATAAATAATAAATTTTTCATTATCATTATTAATTATTAATGGCATTACTACTATTATTATATTTATTTATTTATTATTAGATATTATTATTAATTATTATTATCACTATTAATTTGGAATGTAGACACATGGTGTATAATTTTAGTACAATATTATTACAACAATATTATTATTACAAGATTCTTCGGAAAAGTCCCCACAAAAAAGGCAAGATGAACACAGTCGCGTCGGCTTCCTCTCCATCAATAGTTGCGCCGATATCGGCTTCCTCTCCATCAGCGTACACGTGGCAATGACTTTCTTCTCCGCAAGCGGACACACAAAAAGACGGCTGAAGGGGCGATTTAAGGAAGAGATGAGGTTGCAAGTACAATGTATCTAGGATCGAAGGAAGACATCAACAATAGGAGATGAATCTGGCACTAAAGAGTTGAAGAGGAAGAGGCACCAACGGAATGAGAAAGAGACAGAGAGATGAATGTGAAAAAACTATTGGTGTGAAAGGAAGGATAATAAGGGGATTTTTTCTTCTAGCTAACGTGGCAACATGAGATACGACGAAAGATCATCTTTTTTTATATATATGATTATAATTGATATTAATACTAGTTATTATTATCATTATTATGGTTGTTATTATATCTAACATTGTATACAACGTATATTATCTAAATTAATAATAATAATGTGTCCAAATTTTTACATACTTATACAATTCAAATTAATAATAATAACTCGATTTTATAAAATATGATTTAATAATTTATATGAATTCTTACGCTAGTATTTTCATTTTGAACAATTTATAAATGTCTTTTAACTGAGTTTGTACATGTTGTATAACGTTCGTGATAGACATACGTTGTACTATACAATATTCATACTAGTTTATAATGTTTTTTTAAATAATGTATTCCAATTAATATACATATTTTTATAAAAATAAATTCTAAATAAAATAAAAATATTTGTATTTTATATTCGCCAAAAGTAATGGACATGTCTCATTGGAGGGGTGGCTACATACACATCAAATCGTGTCCGAAGAAAATAAACGTGGTGCTCCAAATTACTTCTACGCGGTTTCCCATTAATTTGGCGATTAAAGATTCACCAACTTCAGGATGGCCCTACTTTCTCCCACTACGCAATTTAAATTATGGGTAAACTTAAAAAAACCTTTAAAAATAATTTTTAATAAAAAAAATCCTATATTTTCAACTCTTAAAAAAAATTCTAAATTATTATTTTTAAACAAAAAAACATCTAACAGATATATACAAACGACATTTGTTATCTCATTTATACCGATCGGATGTGTCCGTACAACATTGTTCATGCCATCGCCACCGGCTCCAATTTCCCGGCCTTCCGTCGAACTACTCTGGCGGTAGGGGTGGGCGTTTCGGGTTTCGGGACGGGTTCCTCGGGTTCGGGTCAGGTTCGGGTTCCTCGGGTTCTAAAAAATTGAACCCATAAAAACCCATTTGGTTTTCGGGACGGGTTCCTCGGGTTTCGGGTTGGGTTCGGGTTGTTCGGCTTCTGAAATATTGAACCCATAAAAACCCGAATTGTATTCGGGTTCGTTCGGGTTCTTCGGGTTCCTCGGGTTCTTTGGATTCGTTCGGGTTCGTTCGATCGAATTCGAAAACATAATTTACAGAACAATTTACAGAAACCCCAATCGATCGAATTCGAAACCCTAATTTACAGAACAATTTACCCAACCCCAATCAAAACAGATTTACAGAAACCCCAATCGATCGAATTTGAAACCCTAATTTACAGAACAATTTACAGAACATAGATTACCTCCGTTCTGATTGTGCGCCGATGAAGGGGCGACGACGAGACGGAGGAGGGGCGACGACGAGACGGGAGGAGGGGCGACGACGGGAGGAGGGGCGAGAGATTGGGATAGAAGAGAAGAGAAGTCGCAGGGCATTACGGACGGAAAGTTTGGAAACAGTGTTAGGTTAGGGGAAAGAGGGAAAAAATTAGGGTTTGGGCGTTTTCGGGTTCCTCGGGTTCCTCGGGTTCTCCCGAACCCAACCCGGACCGACCCGAACCCGTTCG
Source organism: Gynandropsis gynandra (assembly GCA_036759665.1). Lineage (NCBI taxonomy): Eukaryota > Viridiplantae > Streptophyta > Magnoliopsida > Brassicales > Cleomaceae > Gynandropsis > Gynandropsis gynandra. Next base: position 27,708,735 of record CM071866.1, on the reverse strand, counting down.
GGTTCCAGAAACAGAACCCATATGGGTTTTAGACAAAACCCATTATCTTACGGGTTGGGTTTTTTCGGGTTGGGTCGGTCCGGGTCGGTCCGGGTAACCCGAAACGCCCACCCCTATCTGGCGGTACTCCCCCATTATCTCCACGAAGCTCATCTGGGTCTCCCCATTTCTCGAGGCAATCCAATATGGATCCATAATGGTTATCGATCCCTTTCGTCCACTGATAATAATTTCCATCGAAGATCGGTGTATTTCCGTCGTGGGCTTCTCCAGAATCGGAGTATCCAGTGAAGTCATTGCTCTCCCCCGGCGTGACTGCGACGGACGAACGAACGGCGGAGGCGGCAAGAAAGGCTTCGGCGGCCGTGAAGAAGTTTCTGGAGAGAAACTGGAGTTAGGGTTTCAGGTTTACCCTAAAACTGAAGTAGAATTGAGATCTTACCCTAAGGAGATGTGGGCCGGGCCGAGGAGTGTTGGTTTCGGGCCGGGCTGTGAAGAAAGTTTTGGGTTGATGTGAAGTGGGCTGGAGAAGAAAGAAAATGGGCCAGGAAGGAAAATTTCGGAAGCCCATCAGAAACAAAGAAATCAGATTGTGGTTATCTTCTCCATTTCCTGCAAAGTTTTTATAGAAAACGGTTACACCTAAAAAAGGAATCAAATCTGTTTTAAATCACAACAAACTCAACAAATTAGGGGTAATATGGGTAGAATATGTAATGTTGATTATATTGATGTAAGCAGAGCCTAAAACGGATATTATATAAGATATGCAAGGGTATACTAATATAAGATACCCAATTTCATCTTATCACTCATCTTTCATTTTCTTCTGCATTTTCTAAGTTTTTTCAGCAGCAAGTCTACCATTGCTACACTAAACTTACAGAATGCTTGTTCTTATTCTTTCTTTTATTTTCACAAACACTAAAACCATATGAGATTAAGGAGTAACCTTAGCTTTGCTCTAAAGTAAAACCTACATCCTGACTGTTTCTGGCGCTAAAATTATGGATGATCCTGTCAAAATCAAAGCTTGGAGAGACGACGGTAGTGATGATGCGGAGGAACGAGTGCAGGTATTCGAGCAAGAGGGTTTCATTAATGGGTTTTCAGAGCTCCGGAACGAGTTGGGCCGTGGTGGCGGTGGCAGAGGGATCGAAGCCACAATCAACCTTCTGGTAATGTATTAGATAAATTGTACGCTTCTTCAAGGTCATGACCAATTAAGATTGAATTAATGGGTGTGTTTCTGTGAAAAACAGAGCAAATGGGTAGTGGCTGCTCTCTTCTTTTCCGTTCTTGTGGTTCGACACGATGGGGCAGCCTTATGGGCAGTGATTGGATCAGTTTCAAATTTTGTACTTTCCATTGCTCTAAAACGTTTACTTAACCAAGAGAGACCTGTTTCAACATTACGTTCTGATTCTGGAATGCCATCTTCTCATGCTCAATCCATTTCTTTCATCTCTGTATTTGCCACTTTATCAGGTAAACGACCAATCCATTTCTTTCATCTCTGTATTTGCCACTTTATCAGGTAACCAAGAGAGACATGTTTCAACATTACGTTCAGACATAGTTAAGAGTTTCTCAGAACTACCCATAGTAAGTCAAGTCGTGGTGGGTGCCATCTTGGGTTCTGTTTTCTCCATCTTATGGTATATAACATGGAACTTTTCAAACTTTTGTCTCATCCTTGTCTGTAAAAGTTTCCAATATACCAAAGTTTCCAACTCTCATTTCATCGTGTTAATTTCTTCAAATAAAATCGATTATTAAATATAAATGTACTAATTGGATAGTTATGAAAAACACAGTTATTTTTATATAATCCCTCGTTATTTGTCAAATATTATTTTTGTTTGTACGTCAGTTTCTTACAATTTGAAATTTAAAAAGTTAACGTAAACATATTTATAGTTGAAATATAAAAAATATCATACAAAAATAATTTAAAACTATCCTAAATTATTTGTATTTTTTTCATTCAATGTGTCTGTATATTATATATAAATTGATTTTAATTAGAGATGTACCATTAATAGAATCAACGTAATAGTTATATTAAATGATAGATTAACATATTTATTCATCTTCATAATTGTATCTAACCATACAAAAGTAAATTTATTTAAATTTATCCAACTGATAAAACTGCACGATTATTTTATTGTATTATTGGATGATTCGAACCATTTAATAGGCTTGGGGAATCATTTAGATGTTTTAAACTCAGAATTACTCGAGTAGATTAATAATTTCTCAATTCCACGATTCAAATTTAAATGAAAAAAATGAATTAATGAATCATCTAATTAAATCAGCCAATATTAATACAAATAGTATTTACTCGATTCCATTGTTTCTTCGATAATTTTAAAACTATTCTTCAATATCGATTCCACAATAATTCATCTAACTTCTCTTTGATGATATAAGAAAATAAATTATCTTCAATATCGATTCCACAATAATTCATCTAACTTCTCTTTGATGATATAAGAAAATAAATTATATTTTTTTGTATTTTAGGTTTGTTGAGATTTTTCTGTAATATCACAACAAGACATCTATTTAAGAAAATATAAAAAAAAAAGACGGGTTAAAAGTGTTAGAACTGACAATTTTGATTTTCAGGGACGAAATACAGAGAGAAAGCGCGTGAGAGAGGAACACATGAGAAAGAGAGCTAGATATGAATGCACGAGAGAATCTTTCCAACAACTTGTCTTAATTTCAATTTCAATTTCTCCTTAAATAGACTACAAAAACACATAAAAACGAGGCCACATTTTAACCCAATTTGCGCGAGTTGCAGAGGAAAGGCCTTTTCACCGCACGACCTGCTCTAATGCACACGACTGAGCTTCATTTCGCATAAACCATCGCAAAACTTGGTCATGTCTAAGCTTAGCCATTAATGAGACAAAAGAAAACCAACTAACTTAAGAACGAATATATTGATCAGGCCAATCTTGGTATGAAGCTCTTGAAATCTGACCCTATCAAACGACTTCATCAGAATGTTGCCCAGGTGATCTTCACTCTTGATGAATTCCACATCGATCAACCTCTTCTCCGCACTTTCACGAACAAGATGATATTTCATCTCAATGTGCTTGCTCTGCTTGCTAAGTACTGGATTCTTTGTCAGAGCTATGGTTGGCTTGTTTTCAACACTCAACATGGGCACACTCGGTGCAGTGCCTTGCACTTCAGCTAACATTCGAGTGAGCCACAAGACCTGACAAGAGCATTCGTGGGGGTAATGTACTTAGCTTCACATTTTGATTGCGCCACTACCTTATACTTCTTGGATTGCCAGTTGATCGGGTACCTATGAGAAAACAAATCACCTCAATAGTACTTTTGCGAGCATTCATGTCACCAACATAATCATTGTCACTGAACCCTATCAGACAAGCCTCCTCCTCTTCTTCTTCCTCCTCCTCCTCCTCCTCCCCTTCCTCCTCCTCCTCCTCCTCCTCCTCCTACAACCATGAATATAGAATCATGTCCAACCCTAGTTCTAGGCAAACCAAGCATAAAATCCATAGATATGTAAGTCCAAGGTTAACTAGGAATAGGTAAAGGAGTATATAAACCGTGTGGTTGGGAGCTTTGATTTTGCTTTCTTGCAAGTCACACATCTCCTGCAGACTCTCTCAACGTCTCTCTTCATATGAGGCCAATAGAAGTGTTCCTGAAACATAGATAAAGTATTTGCCACTCCAAAGTGACCCATTAGTCCTCCTCCATGAGCCTCACGAACAAGTAAATCCCACATAGAACAATTAGACACACAAAGTTTGCTTTCACGAAACAAGAAGCCCTCGTGTCTATAAACTTACCACTCGCCATCCTTTCACATGATTCATAGGGTTACTTAAAATCTATATCAGATTCATATAAATCCTTTAACTGCTCAAAATACAATAATCCAACATCTAAATTCGAAATCAATGTGAACCTCCTAGAAAATGCATCGACCACGACATTTTCCTTACATTGCTTGTACCGTATCACATATGAGAAGGTCTCGATGAATTCCGCCCATTTAGCATTTCTTTTCTGTTCAGCTTATATTGACCCTTCAAGTGCTTAAGAGATTCATGATCCGTATGAATCACAAACCTTTTAGGCCACAAGTAGTGTTGCCAAGTTTTCAAGGCTCTCACCAAAGCGTACATCTCCTTGTCGTATGTAGGATAGTGAAGCTGAGCTCCAATTAATTTCTCACTAAAATATGCTATTGGACGTCCTTCTTGCATCATCACAGCACCAACACCTACACCAGAAGCATCACATTCAATTTCAGAAGTCTTTGAGAAGTTTGGCAACGCTAGAAGAGGAGGGTTAACAAGCTTCCCTTTCATTGTCTCGAATGCCTCTTCTTGTGATTCTTCCCACTTGAACCCCACGTTTTTTCTTGATAATTTCGATCAAAAGGGCTGATAGAATCCCGCAAGTCAAAGAAATCTTCGAACTTCTCATACGGAGCGTGGACCAATATTTGATTACGACTATCTTCTCTTCGTCCACATGAATTCCCTGCTCACTCACAACAAAACCTAAGAAAACAAGCTGATTAGTGCACAAAGTACACTTCTTAAGGTTTGTGTAGAGCTTCTCCTCTCTTAGAACGTCTAAAATCGCTCTAAGGTGTCATGCATAGTCTTCTAGACCTTTGTCGTAAATTAAGATATCATCAAAGTAAAAAAAAATAAATCTACCAATAAACTCCTAAGAACATGATTCATAAGCCTCATAAATGTGATAGGGGTATTGGTTAAACCAAAGGGCATAACTAGCCACTCATATAGTCCATATTTCGTCTTAAAGGTTGTCTTCCATTCGTCACCCTCCTTCATTCAAATTTAATGATAACCACTCTTGAGATCTCTCTTAGAAAAGATGTTAGAACCATGTAATTCATCAAGCATATCATCCAATCTAGGAATAGGGTGACGATACTTTACTGTAATATTGTTCACGGCCTTGCAGTCAACACACATACGCCACGAACCATCTTTCTTGTATACCAAGATAACTTGATACGGACAAGGACATCATCAAGGAACCCGAGTATGAAAAGGACACCTTAACAATACAAGAAGGTCCCATGATCGTGCTAAAGCTAGGAAGCTCAAAAAAGCCATCGGAGGACTACTTGCAGTCGTGCGGGTTCATGACTAGTGCTCGATTCCACAAGAAGACTTCAACGTCCGAGTCGTATTTCATGCCGAAGATCAATTTACAACGATTAACAAATAGGCAAGTGTTTCGTGTTTACTCTTTTCCCACCGTTGGTTTTGTCCCACGTGGTTTTCAAATGGCGGGTTTTTAACGAGGCCATAAATCCCTTACGTCTTCCTATTTGTGTATCTGTATTTGTGTATCTGAGGTTTCATACGTCGATTGTATCAAAGCAAATTATCGTTATATTTATTTTACTTTAAATTTTATTCCTTTATGCAAAATTCAAAGAAAACATTAAAGAGAGCAATGGATGTTTCAAGTGACTCCTCCTTCTCCTTTTTCCTTATGTAGCCGACTGAACCCCCCTTGTAGAACATAACCTTCATTTTTGAATTTCAAATCGTTTCTCTTTGAGAAACCTATCTTGTTGCTGTGTAATATCCGAAAAACACATTTTGATTTCTTTGGTGTGTCATATCCAATGAAGTCGATCTTAGGTATATCGAGAGTCTTCCGCAACTCTTGTGCGACCATTCATTCCATACGCCTTGTTTAGGAGAGTCTCTCAGCTCTGCTACAACAAGGATTATCATGTGTTTACCTACGTTCTAGAGTGTCGATTCAGCGAGAAACTCATCAAGTGGTATCAGAGCTTGCTCTAGAAAAGGTATGTTCATCTTCTCCGTTGATTTGTTGTTCACTAGCTACTCGTTTGTTCGTTTGTGCTGCGTGTGTTGGCTGCTCGTTGTACTGCGTGTGTTGTTCGTTGTTCGTTTGTGCTGCGTGTGTTGGCTGCTCGTTGTGCTGCGTGTGTTGTCCGTTGGCTGCTCATTTGTACTGCATGTGTAGGCTGCCCGTTTTGTGTCGTACGTGTTGTTCGTCATCTGCAATGGGAGAAAGCGGAGAAGAATCCAGCAAAGTGAACAAGGTGCTAATAGAGGCTCTTGCGGCTCGTTTGGAGCGAACTTTCAACGCTAGAATGGAGGAGTTTAGACAAGAGATTCAGCAAGAAGTTCAGGGTCGACAAAGAGTAAATCATAATCCTAATCCATGAGAACGGATTCAGCAAGAAGAAGATAGTGACTATTATGAACAAGGCAGTTCATCCTCTTCTCGGAATAGCCAAAGACGATGCCGAGGGTGCGGGAAAATAGGGGCAATCCGAGAAACGATCTTGCGGGTTTTAAGCGCAAGATCCCTCTGTTCCATGGCAAGGCTAATCCGGATGCGTATTTGGAATGGGAAAAGAAAATCTAGCTTGTGTTTAGTTGCCAACATTATGATGAGATCAAGAAGGTTAGAGTCGCTGCAATCGAGTTCTATGATTATGCATTGAATTGGCGGGATCAGTTAGTAACTTCTAGGCGATGAAATGGAGAGGAACCTATAGAAACATGGCTGGAAATGAAAGCTATAATGCGTAGACATTTTGTTCCGAATCATTATCATCGAGAGCTGCATATGAAATTAAGAAAACTCACTCAAGGGAATCGAAACGTAGAAGAGTACTATCAAGAAATGGAGTTGCTTATGTTGAGGGCTGACATCTCGGAGGATAGGGAAGCTCTCATGTCTCCGTTCTTTGGGGGATTAAATATGGAAATCCACGATAGCTTGGAAATGCAACATTATGTTTAAATAGAAGAGATGCTACACAAAGCGATTCTAATCGAGCAACAACTCAAAAGGAAAGGAAAAGCTCGTTCTAACTTTGGGGCTGGAAAATCCAGTCTTTAACGAGATGAAAAGTCGAGTTATTATAGAAGTAACAAGCCTGTCCAAGCCGCCAAAGAAGAGGTCAAAGTGGTTTCAACGGTTCAAAAAGACGAAGGAAAAACTAAGTAACTACATCAAGAGCTCGGGATATGAAGTGCTTTAAGTATCAAGGAAGGGGCCATTATGCGACTAAATGTACAAAAAAAAGGGTTATGATTATTTGTGAGGATGGTGAGATTGAATTCGAGGACGACGAAACTGAATCTTTGACCGAGGAGTATGAAGAAGAACCGGTTAAAGGGGATTTGTTGGTAACAAAAAGGTCTTTGAGTGTACAAACTAAATCCGATGAGCAAGGCAATGGGTATGGAACAAGTTATTTGAGTGTGCAAACTAAATCCGATGAGCAAGAGAAACGAGAGAACTTGTTCCATACCCTTTGCCTTGTTCAAAGGAATGTGTGTAGTCTTATTATAAACGGAGGAAGTTGCACTAATATAGCAAGTGCTACCATGGTCCGAAAACTCGGTTTAAAAGTTATGAAGCAACCGAAGCCTTAAAAATATGAGGATGAGATCTTGTGTGACTTTCTTCCCATGGAAACAAGCCATATCCTTCTCGGTAGACGGTGGCAATCAAATCATAAGGTTTTACATGATAGTTTTACTATTAAACATTCGTTTGAGTTTAATGGTAGGAAAACTGTCCTTATACCTTTGACGCCAAGAGAAGTGCAACAAGATCAAATGCATCTCAAACAGAAAGAAGAACGCGTACTAAAGTCATCGAACTTCTATGCTAAATCGGGTGAGATCAAGAACTCTTTTTACTCTAGTCAATCGGTCATGTTATTTGTGTTTAAGAAAGCTCTTTCGAGCTTAACTAACCTAGCAACAAGTTACCAAGTGAGATCACATCTTTGTTGCAGAATTATGAAGATGTTTTTCCCGAAGACAATCCTACGAGATTACCTCCTATACGCGTCATCGAACACCAAATAGACTTCGTCCTCGGAGCCGCACTTCCAAATCGGCCAGCTTATCGTATCAACCCAGTTTGGACTAAAGAGTTGCAAAAAAAAGTGGATAAACTCATGGCAAAGGGATACATCCGAGAAAGCATGAGCCCATGTGTCGTTCCCGTCTTACTCGTGCCAAAGAAAGATGGAAGTTGGTGTATGTGTGTTGATTGTCGAGCAATCAACAACATTACGGTGAAGTATCGACACCCCATTCCTAGATTAGATGAAATGCTTGATAAATTGCATGGGTCTAGGATATTCTCTAAGATTGACCTTAAGAGCAGATATCATCAAATTAGAACGAAGGAGGGTGATGAATAGAAAATTGCATTTAAGACTAAACACAGTTTATATGGATGGTTAGTGATGCCTTTCGGGTTGACAAATGCACCTAGTACTTTCATGCGCCTAATGAATCATGTTCTTAGAGCATTTATAAGTCGATTTGTTGTGGTCTACTTTGATGACATATTAGTCTATAATAAAAGCTTAGAAGAACACATTGGGCACTTAGAATTGGTTTTAAAGGTACTTAGAAAGGAAGAGCTCCATGCTAATCTTAAGAAGTGTACCTTTTGTATGGATAACATTGTGTTTCTAGGCTTTGTGGTAAGTGCAGATGGAGTTAAAGTGGACGAAGAGAAGGTTAAACCCATTCGGGAATGACAAAGTCCAAAGACTGTCAGGGAAGTTCGAAGCTTCCATGGACTCGCAGGGTTCTATCGCCGTTTTGTAAAGGATTTTAGCACCTTGGCAGCCCCAGTCACCGAAGTTATCAAGAAAAACATTGGATTCAAGTGGGGAGAAGCACAAGAAGATGCGTTCCAAGCGCTAAAAGAGAAGCTTACTCATGCACTTCTTTTAATTTTACCGAACTTTTTTAAGACGTTTGAAATCGATTGTGATGCGTCCGGTGTAGGGACTGGTGCAGTTTTGATGTAGGAAAGGAAACCAATTGCTTATTTTAGCGAGAATATTGGAGGCGCAAACCTAATTATGCCACTTACGATAAGGAGCTTTACGCGCTTGTTAGAGCTTTATAAACGTGGCAACATTACCTATGGCCGAAAGAGTTAGTTATACATACCGACCATGAATCACTCAAGTATTTAAAAAGGCAGAATAAACTCAGCAAGAGACATGCGAGGTGGGTCAATTCATTGAGACGTTCTCTTACGTCATCAAGTACAAGCAAGGTAAGGAAAACGTTGTTGCGGACACTCTATCACGAAGCTATACTCTGCTAACTACTTTAAATACTAAGTTGCTAGGATTTGAACAACTTAAAGAGATATATGCATATGATTTGGATTTCGGAGAAGTGTACAAAACGTGTGAGAAGTTTGCATCGGGTCATTACTTTAGGCAAGATGGATTTATGTTTTATGATAACCGTTTGTACGTGCCTAATTGCTCTATGCGAGATCTATTTGTTAGAGAAGCTCATGGGGGTGGTCTTATGGGTCATTTTGGAATTGCAAAGACGTTTAAAATATTACAGGATCACTTCTATTGGCCGCATATGAAGAGAGACGTTGAACGAATTATGCAGAAGGTGCGTCACGTGCAAACAAGCTAAGTCTAAAGTTCAACCGCACGGTTTGTATACTCTTTTACCTATCCCGAATCACCCTTGGAATGAAATATCTATGGATTTTTTGTTGGCTTGAATAGAACTAAGACTGAAAATGATTCTATCTTTGTGGTTGTTGATATATTCTCTAAGATGTCGTATTACATAACATGCCGCAAAACGGATGATGCATTACACGCGGCAAATTTGTTCTTTAAGGAAGTATTAGGGTTGCATGGGATGCCTAGGATGATAGTTTCGGATAGAGATACAAAGTTCCTTAGTCATTTTTGGAAAATTCTATGGTCTAAGCTAGGAACTAAGTTGTTGTTTTCCACGACGTGTCATCCGCAAACTGATGGTCAAACCGAGATAGTTAATCGAACTTTAGGAACTCTTTTGCATGCATTAGTTAAGAATAACTTGAGAACATGGGAAGAATATTTACCGCGTGCTTGATGCATATCAAAGTTAAACAAATATTAACCTAAACTACCCGCAAGTGCAGGTCACGTGTGTAGTACTTTAGGTGTCCATCCCACAGGGACTACGCAACACAACCTAAACTCAAACTATGAATCAAACTTGCAACGAACGAATATGGGATTTGAGAATGAAATACTAAAAACAAATAAACTAACGAGTTCTTAACAATGAGACAAATGTTCTAGGAATCTGGTTTCACCTCAAAACTACCGAAACCAACAATCAACCTATCTAATCATGCAATCCCGATCAAGTTATCTAAGGCAAATGATCCTAAGATGATATCTACACTCTCTCAAGGCATAGACATGTGATCTAGTCAAGTTATCCCCTACTTTCGTGGCTGCACCTTGAACTAAACCCATAAGATCTGTGATTCATCCGTTTTACCCTCAACCGTTGCTACCCTACTTTCGTGGCCTAACCTCGGTTGTTCTAAACCTGATTATCCGGAATTAAAATTCTCCTTTCGGTCCTTCTCCTAAGTTCCTAAAACATGCATCTACGTGGCCATCGTAAACACAAATCAGTGAAGCATTCAGATAAAGAATAGATAGACGAAAAATGGAAAATGCATTCAAAGATAAATCAAAGTGGTTCCGGGATAGCCATGGGCTAATCCCTTCTCCTAGAACAAAACAAATTACTCGCTCATGTGTTCAAAAGCAAACAACATAATTGAAGTAGAAATTCTAAAGAACATGAAAACCAAATGAAACCAAAGTCTTGAATTACTCTCCAATGCTCCTTGAATGTCTCCTTCGCAAAAGCCTCCTTCTTCTTCGATTCTCTCTCTACTCTCTCTCTTCAATTCAAAACTGAAAACTCCCTCTCTAACTCTAGCTCCTTCGACCCCTAGCTCCTCTTCTTTCTTTTCCTTCTTGTCTTCTTTCCTTTTCTCCTTGTTTTTCCTTTGGCCATTCAGTTCTTTTCCTTTTGTTGCAGCAACCACCGTTTTTGCCTTTTTATGAGTTTTCCATTCTTGATCAAGTTAGGCAACGTTTTCATTCCTTTCTCCAGAAAAAATATCTATTATTCCTCTTCTCTAAAGTCGTTTTCCTTTTTGTATAAGTCACCAACAAGTTCCTTTTCGTGTTTAGATAAATTAACTTATCTGGTAGTTACAGGTGACGGACGCGACCCGTGCGGGGTGAGTTTGTGCCCCGCGCGGGCACGGCGCGCATGATTGCAATGAAAATAAAGCCTCCCCGCATGGGCTAGGGAGTGTTTGTGCGGGCTTAGGTGTGCCCCGTGCGGGCTGGGGCCTCGAGCGTGCTGATGGCTTTCCCGACTCGTGCTCCATTTGCTAGAAGTGCGGGTGCAGCCTGCTTTGAGTTTCGGTGGAAGGTTCGTGGTTGTCTTCCGTATCATTTCCGTGCATGCATATTGAAGATCTGACTCTCCTTTACTTCTTTACGCGTGTGGGTTGTTTTCTCGTCTCATCTGCACTCAAATTAGCATTCATAACATCAGGATATATTTTATCGCATTCAACGTACTCATACCAAAAAGAAGACGGAGGTGGCTCGAGCTCAAGTTTGGACGTCTTCTCCACTGTGAAACCAGCATGCGTTTCGCGTGGTATCTCCCCACATGAGACGTCTCCTAGTGCTTCAATAGCACTCATGAATTCCGTGTACATCTCAGCTCCTTCATCCGTAAATCATGCATCTTCGCAAACTCGTGTTAAGCATCGCATAAGAGGATTGGAAACACTTACTTGATCAAGCGTGTCTTTCTCAAACTTGTCCAGCGAATCGACTGTAAAGCAAGAATCCATGAATGAGGGTCCATTCATGGGGCTACACAAGTTGAATTCTATCGTCTCATCTCCGACACATAAGGAAAGCTTTCCTTGTTGTACGTCTATCATGGCACCTGCAGTAGCTAAGAAAGGTCTACCAAGAATAATATGTATCCTAGCATCCTCTTCAATATCAAGTACAAGAAAGTTGGTGGGTATATGACGTGTGGAAAACACGAGTTATAATTACCTAGACCACTTCACCGCAAGTATACGGATACGGATGTACCAGGGTCGATCTCTAGGGACTAAGTGTGGCTAAACTAGGAACAAAACTAAACTAGGAAGGAAGATGATAGGAGGGGATATGATACTAAAGGTCCTAAATCTATCCTAAGGGTAACAACAAAACGAAGGTGAAGAGAAACTAGATATGATGAATACTACGGGTAATACGGGATACCGGATATTGCATACATGAACGACTAAAGATCATAGATCTACAACCTACTCTTAACAACGGGAAATTCATGCTCTACTGTTGAGGAGTGATTCTCTCGAGCCTAAACCTCCTAACCAAGGATACATGCA
>CM071866.1:27657932-27669102 GCA_036759665.1 Gynandropsis gynandra | reverse complement strand
CGCGTAAGAATTTGGTTTCGTGGATGGGTCTATCTCAAAACAAGCCGACGATTCTGCAGACTAAGAGGATTGGTGGACGAATAACTCGCTTATTGTGTCTTAGACTCGACAATATGTTGATATGACTGTGCGAGGAAATATTTTTAACACGGAGATTGTCGAGAAGCTGTGGAAGGACATTGAGGAGCAGTTCTCGATTGGCAATGGTCCACATGTTTGATTTCTCAAACATGAACTGGTTAATTTCCGGCAACACGGTCTCTCTGTGTCCGCTTATTATGGAAAAATCCGTTGATTGTGGGAGGATCTTAGCTCCTACGAATCTGTTCCCATGTGCAAATGTGGCGGCTGCAAGTGTAACATTGCTGCTACACTGGAAAAGAAGAAAAAGGAGGACAAATCCACCAATTCCTTCTCGGCTTGGATGAGAATATATTCGGCACTGCTTTTTCGAGTATCCTATCTTAGGAACCTCTTCCTTCTCTCACTCGTGTTTTCTACACCGTTACACAAAAAGAATCTAAGAGAGTTGCGATGCAACCCCGAGAAGATCGATCCGAGGTGATGGCATTCGCTGTTCAGGCTGACACTAAACCTCGTTCTCGTCCGAATTCATGCGACAAATCGGCTCTCTGCACTCATTGCGGCTGTCAAGGTCATGTAGTTGATTCTTGTTTCGAACTGATTGGATACCCTGAGTGGTATCATGGATCGAGTCGCACTTCTTCTCGAGACAGAGGAACCTCCGTCGGTGGTGCTCGTGGTCGAGGCAAACCACAGATTGTTCGGGCAAACGCAGCTCAACCTGTGTCTGATTCTCAGGTTAATTTTTCTGATGCAACAGGAGTTTCAGGTTTCTCTAAAGATCGTTAGAAAGCCCTTCTGAATTTTCTTAACGCAGCGTCTGTGGCTAACATGGACACAATGTTTGGTAAGCCTCTTTCTTCTCCTTGGATCCTTGATTCTGGCGCTGGTAACCACATGACCGAACACCGTCATTTGTTGTCTGATATTTCACCAATGGATTCTATTTTCGTTCGGTTTCCTGATGGTAATCATGTCCTCTCGGTTCGAAAGGGTCGATTATCTCCCAATGACTTTATTCTGAGCAATGTATTTCTGGTTCCCGGTTTATCCTGCAACTTGATCTCCATCTCTCATTTACTTGTAGAGTCTAATTGCATTGTTCAATCTCCGGATATATGCCTTATTCAGGACCTGAAATCACGGACGCTGATTGGGATGGGTGAGCAAAGAGGAGGTCTCTACTATCTGCGGGGTTTGGTTTCAGCTGCTGCAGTAAAAATGAAGGCTGCAAATGACGTTGTTTTGTGGCATCGACGTTTGGGCCATCCTTCGTCTCATATTACCACTATTGTTTCTGCGCATAGAACCATTCATTCTTCTGCTTCTTTGAATAAAGCTTGTGAAGTGTGTTTCCTAGCTAAGCAAACTCGTGACTCGTTTTCTCTAAGATTAATAAAGCCACTCGTTCTTTTTAACTTGTGCATTTTGACATTTGGGGGCCATATAAGACTCCTACATTTACTGGTGCGCGATATTTCCTAACGGTTGTTGATGACTTCTCGCGCTCGGTTTGGTTATATCTCATGAAGAATAAGTCTGAAGCTGGGAATCTTGTCAAAACATTCATTAATATGGTCGAACGATAATATCAAACTAAGGTCTCAACTATTCACAGCGACAATGGGTCCGAATTTCTGAGTTTAACAAACTACTTCTTTGACAACGGTATTGTTCATGAGACATCTTGTGCTGGAACTCCGCAGAAAAATGGTCGAGTAGAGCGGAAACATCATCACATTCTTAATGTGGCTCGTGCTCTCATGTTCCAATCCAAATTTCCTTTTCTGTTTTGGGGAGATTGCATTCTCTCTGCAGGTTATCTGATAAACCGCACTCCAAGCAATGTTCTTGACGGAAAATTTTCGTTTGAGGTTCTGCATGGTACGCCTCCTGATCTGTCACATCTGCGTATTATTAGGTCTCTGTGTTTTGTTCATGATCAGGCTCATAAAAGGGATAAATTTGCCAGCCGCAGTAATCGGTGCATCTTTGTTGGTATCCATACGCAAGAGAGGTTGGCGGGTTTATGATCTTGTTCACGGACTGTTTCGCGTTTGTATTGGTGTGTTTCAAATGTGAAGAAGTATACTTATTTATACGCAAAATAAGATGTCTTTTCTCAAAGTGAAGAAAGGGTCGAAAGGTCAAAGGACCTAAGGCCCAAAACATTCAATTATTATAATATTCATTTTCAATGTTTATTAACTATTTTGTTAAAAAATTTATCATGGAAAAACTTTAAGTTAGAAATCATTCCATATTTCGAATATATTTCGTAAATGTTGAAGTGGGAAGAGACTTTCTGAATAAGTCAACTACATTTTCATTTGCTCGAATGTAATGAATATCAATTTGTTTTTTCTTCTCGAGTTCTTGACTACATGAGAAAAAGTTTGGAGGGATATGCTTTGTTATGCCGCTTTTGATGTGTCCTTCTTTCGTTTATGCAACACATGCAACATTTTCTTCATATAGTATCGTTGGTTAATATTGATCGAAAATCCACATGTTTCTTGTATGTGTTGAGTTATAGTTGTGAGCCACACATATTCTTTACTTGTTTCATGAAGTGTAATGACTTCAGCATGATTTAAAGATTTTACAACTAATGTTTGTTTTTTAGAACATCACGATATTGTTGTTCCTCAAATTTTGAAAACATATCCCGTTTGTGATCGGGCTTTAAGGGAATCTGATAAATAACATGATGTGCAAAACCAACTAACTCATGCTTGAAATTCCTAGGATAAAGTAATCCTAAATCAATTATTCCTTGTAAATAACAAATGATATATTTAACCTATGTCCATCAATGACGTGAGGGAGAAGAACTATATTGTGCTAAGATATTAGTAACAAACACTATATTAGGAGGAGTATATTTATCAAATACAAGAGGGCCCTATCGCACTTAATATGGTACTTATGGTCTGAATGTCTCTTCATTATCTTCACAAGGATAAAATGAATTTTTTTTCAACATTTAGAGATCTATAGACCATTAGTGTGCTTAATGGATTTGCCTTATCCATGTTTAAAATCTTTTAAGACCCATTTATATTAATTTGATTGATGCATGAATATTCCACTCCTAATGTACTCTTTTTGTAAACCATGACAAAATTTGGTTTGTACAAGGTCTTTCATCTCAAAATCTTCTTAAAGATAATTATGAGCATTTTCAATCTCTTTTGAGGTTCCGATTATATTCAAATCATCAACACAAATGACTATAATCACAAAACTACTTTTTGTTTTTTGATAAATACACAAAGACGGATGAAATTATTCACAAATCTCCTTTTAAGTAGATATTCGTCTAAATTATTGTACCACATATGTATAGATGTTTTTTCAATCCATATAGAGATCATTATAATTTGATCGCACATACTTTTTTAAGCTTTTAATCTGGTGTTTTTTTGACATTTTTACTCCTTCGAGAATTTTCATGTGTATCTGAAAGAGACCATTTTTGCTTAAGTTAGTTGTAAATTCTCCGAATTGCATGAAATCGCCTTTGTATGATTTCAACATGAATTCAACTAACACATGCTCAACAAGATCAATATCAAAACTCTTGAGTCGGTTTTAGGTATTCACCATATGAGTGATATGGTCATCTATTGACTAAGATAATGTACCTCTCGTTGATAAATTATTAATAGGAGCAGCAACAATAGACTTATCTACAATGTATGTCATAGTACACTTTTTTAATCTCAACAAAGAATTCTTTCACATTTTTAGTCTTGAGTTGGGAAGGCTTAACATTATATGATATGCTAAGTTTAAGAAAGTTCATCATAAACTTGTTCAAGCTCTCTTAATTCTCCCACAGTTTCTTAACTACCTTAGAACTTGTATCAGTAGTCGGTTTAGTAGACTTATCCATAATGAGAGCTGAATCGAATCCCCTAATACTAGCATTTAGCTTCACTTATTCGATCTAGTTGTCATAATTATACCCATTAAACTTGATACCACTAACATTCATATTTACATAGTGGAGAGCATTGCAAGTAATCACATCTTACATGTAATTTGCTTTGAATTCAGACTATATGATACTAAAATATTGTATTTCAATTCACCTTTGTGCTAAAACTAAACACAATAATCATGCATCAAACAACTTATATAAGATTAATCACAATGTTACTTTAACATATCAACCATCTTTGGATGTATATAAACAAAATTTATAACCTACTTCTATTGTTATTAAACATGAGTAAGATCTACATTTGTATAACCATATAACTACATTAATAACTATAAATATTTATCATTATCCTTAAATGTCATTATGTTATTAAACATTTATATACATAATTTAAATCATTAAAATATTATGTATTAATATTAATGCACTCATTAAAATATTAATGACTTATATTAGGTAATCTAAAAACAAAACGTACCCATATTTTGGAATATCATATATAATTTATATAACATACCAAGGCACAACATTACCGAAATATACTCTCGGCCCAATGGTTGTGCGCTTCCTATGTACGTTTCATTTGGATTGATTCACCTTGGAACCACAATTTAGTATTTTGTTTCTTATTTATATATTTGTTGTATATATGTAAAACAGATCGGTTCGAATTGTAGCCTATTCTAAGTTTTTTACTGTAGATACATACAATGTGTATACATATCCCTCAACGACCAAACGAAAGAAGTAACCAGAAAAGCGCATAGTGTCGAAACACTATTTTATCACCATCGACGAAATTTCACCTTTTCTCCGGCATTGTTTCGTCCATGTCCATTCCCGTCTAACCCAAATCCACCACCATACACGAATTCAACCACCGCAAGATGGTGACCGACGAAAATACCTTCACCACCTTCGACAATGTCGAAATTTGGAGGAGCAACCCACTAACGATACCATAACCTTTGTCACGGGATGAGCGGCAAAAATGACACGACGAGTTGATGTCGGTATCATTTCCATAACGTCGAGAATCAAGTGGAAAATCTCGATAAATTCGTCGTATACGAGCGACGAAACAACACGTTTGTCACCATGGTCGTCCGTGGGAAGGTTGGTTCGCATAAAGTTCCAGTGACGAGGGCATCAGTGGATAGAGGAAGAAATTGAATTTGAGGAATCAAAGTTTCAATGGCAACCTAACGTGCATTTTTTATCTAAGATCCAAAATAAAAATTTATGAACTTGAATTGGTGATTAAATATTCTATTATTAAGCTCTAAGACCAAATATTAATAATTTATCAATTCTACGATTTTAATTTAAATTGATTAATGAATCGTCTAATAGAATTACTAAATCAACGAATATCAATAGAAACAATACTTACTTGAATCCATTGCATCTTAGATAATTCTAAAACTGTTCTCCAATACAAATTCCGAAATAATTCTTTCAACCTCTCTGTGATGATATAAGAGAATAAATTGTTTATTTTTCTGTGTTTTGGTTTTGTTGAGATTCTTCCCTAATATCATAACAAGACATCTATTTTTAAAAAGAATATAAAAAATAAATGAAATAAACGACATGTCATTCGACCATGTCCTTTAACTATTACACTACAAAAAGACATGCGATTTCCAACAGATATATCCGTTGGAAATCGCCATATTTCTGTTGGAAAGAGTCATTCCCAGCAGATTGCAACATATCAAGACCCGTTGGAAATTGCTCGTTGAAAATCAAGATCCGTTGCAATATGTAACGGGTGTGCAATGGATAAAATCCGTTGAAAACTTACAACGGCTTTGCAACGGATAAATCCGTTGGAGAAGTGCAACGGATGCCCGTTATAACGGCTGCAACGGATGCTTGTTACAAAGTGTGCAATGGATGCATGTTACAATGAGTGCAACGGATGCCCCTTGCATGGAATGCAACAAATGCCCGTTGAAGCATTGTAACGGATATTCGTTGCTCGTCCGTTGATATTAAAAATTGCGGAAATTGAACGGTTGCAATGGATACCTATTGGCCCTATGGTGGGAACTGGCCACAGAATTTCGTTGCGAAAGGGCGTGAATTTTGGATTTCAATGGATGCCCGTTACAATTTTTAAAAACTATCAACATGGCATCTGTTGTAAATATTACGAAAAAATTAAAAAATTAAAAATTAATTAATAAAAAATTTACATAATTAAAAACATAAATTATATTACATATCATCTAAATTTGTAGCGCCGTCTTCATCCCTGTGTGCCAACACCTAGTGAAGGTGTTGCATCAGAGTCGATTACCGGGTCTTATTGCGACGTTGTTTCCCTCGTCTCTCCTGGCGGGTGATACGATCGACCGGTTACGCATCCTCGACGATATCCTTTTGAAGCGAACCAGACCGTCCTCGACGATGTCATCTGCGTTTAGATGAGGATATGTACCAATTACTTCTTCATAAAATACCTTGTAATGAAAGTACGTTAATATTTTGATATATATATATATATTCATTGTGTTAAAGGTTCACTTTTCATTGTTTTGTACCTTTCGAAAGGTAATAGCCCTTCCATCTCTTAATTAATTCCAACTAGGTTTTCGACATATTGTCTTCAAATCTTTTCTTGATTGCATATTATCTTTAGTTTTTTTCTGTCATATTCAAAACAACGTTGATGATGTTATCGAATTCTTTTATATGCATAACATCTAAATTGTGACGTAATATCAGTAATTTTAATATGTTAGTTCCCAAAAGATACTACGTTTATACCAGTTATGTCATTCACCTCGACCTTTTGGTTTTCGATGCCCACGATCTCCATCGCAATTTTATTTCTTCCCATTGTTTTTTTCCATTTACTAGTCGAAATGAATTTGTATCCTCCATATAATATGAATCTAAATTATGACGTAACATCAATGATTTCTAATATGGTAGTTTCCAAAAGATACTACATTTATACCAGTTATGTCATTCACCTCGACCTTTTGATTTTTGTTACCCATGATCTCCATCGCAATTTTGTTTCTTCCCATGTAATCAACACATAAACCAACATTTTTTCTTCCCATGTACTTGTTGAAATGAATTTGTATCTTCCATACAATATGGACATGCTGATCTCTCGTGTGTTCTCCATCCAGATAACATTTCATAGGCAGAAAAGTCACTAATTGTCCACAACAAGACCGCTTTCAATGTGCAATTTTTCTTTGTACTCACGTCATAAGCAAAAATTCCATCGTTCCACAAATGTATTAATTCATGAATTAAGGGGTACAAAAAAACGTTGAAACTTTTCTTCGGATATTCTGGTCCTAGAATCAGCAATGTCAGAAACATTACCTCTCTTTTCAAACACATATCGGGAGACAAAATCACCGGCCATAGAGAATATTGACTTCCAGATTGTCCATATGGACTAAATCCATCGGTGGACAGGAAAAGATAAACATTTCTCGTTTCATACGCGAACTCAGGAAATAATTCATTGAAATCTTTTCAAGCCTTACCATCTAATGGATGTTGCAGTATCCCTTCGCCTGTTGAGTGTTCTGCATGCTATCTCATTTCCACAACGGTTTTTTGGATTCAAATAACCTTCTCAACCTGTTTGCTACAAGCATATAGAACATTTTTTGTATGGTACATATTCACATGAAGATGGTTTTTTTGTCGAAGTCTGCTTGCACCGCAAAATTTACATTCCAACAATTCTTTATCATTTCTCCAAAACAACATGCAACTGTCACCATAAACATCAATTTTTCCATATGGCATTCCCAAATCTTTTAAAACATTATATGTTTCATAGTATGTCTCGAGAGCTTGATTATTTTCCGTTAAATATTCATACATGGTTTTGCAAAATGAATCCATGTAATTTTCAGCAACATTGTAGTTTGTTTTTATACTCATCATCTTCTTCAAATCGAGATATATATAGATTGAGAGAGTGGATGCATAGAAGAAAAGATCCTATAACCGAAGAGATTACACAAGAGTTCTTACACGGATTGGAGCAATTCATGAGTTTTGCACCAATGCAACCTTTGTGTCAAGAACGTGGGACAATGTTATGTCCATGCAAAAGATGCAAAAATATAAACTATCGAAGTCAAGAAATTGTTTGCAAACATCTTTATAAGGGTTTCGTTGAAAATCACGAAATTTGGTTTTTTCACGGCGAAAATTACGGTGTTAGAGATATTGTGCAAGATGTACAAGTAGAACGAAATGAACAAATGCATCAATGACCAATCCATATGTGGAAATGGTGTCAGATGCATTTCTTGGAGTTGTTAATAAACAAACGCATGAAGAGATGCCTAACATCGATGCACATCGATTCTTCAACCTATTGGATTCGGCAAAACAATTCTTCAACCTATTGGATTCGGCGAAACAACCTATATATGAAGGTTGTCGTGAAGGTCAGTCTCGCTTATCTTTATCTTCAAGATTGATGGGTATTAAAACAGACTACAATGTGGCTGAAAATTGCATGGATTCATTTTGCAAAACAATGCATGAATATTTACAGGAAAATAATCAAGCTCCCGAGACATACTACGAAACAAAGAATGTGTTGAAAGATTTGGGAATACCACATGAGAAAATTGATCTTTGTAGAACAGTTGCATGTTGTTTTGGGGAAATGATAAAGACTTGTTAGAATGCAAGTTTTGCGATGGAAAAAGATTTCGGCCTAAACACCATCTTCACGCAAATATATACCATACAAGAAAATGTTCTATATGCTTGTAGCAAACATGTTGAAAAGGTTATTTGAATCGAAAAAACCGCTGCGGCAATGAGATGGCACGCAGAACACTCAACGGTCGAAGGTATAATGCAACATTCATCGGATGGTAAGGCTTGAAAAGATTTCAATGAAATATTTCCCGAGTTGGCGTATGATACGAGAAATGTTTATCTTTGCCTGTGCAATAATGGTTTTAGTCCATATGGACAATCTGAAAATCAATATTCTCTGTGGCCAGTGATTTTTTCTGGATAAGTGGGACTGACCTTCATGAAAACCTTCATATATAGGTTGTTTCGCCAAATTAATCGGTTGAAAAATCTGTATGCCTCGTTGTTCGACATCTCTTCATGCGTTTATTCAACAACTCTAGGAAAAGCATCTGACATCATTTCCACATATGGATTGGTCGTTGATGCTTCATACTATATGTGTTTGAAAAGTGAGGAAATGTTTCTGACGTTGCTGATTCCAGGACCAGAACATCCGAAGAAACGTTTCGATGTCTTTTTGCAGCCCTTAATTCATGAATTAAGACAATTGTGGAACGAAGAAATTCTTGCTTACTTACACAATATCTCTAACGCCATAATTTTCCCCGTGAAATAACCAAATTTCGTAATTCTCTACAAAACTCACCTTGTAAAGATGTTTGCAAGCAATTTCTTCACTTCGATACTTCATGTTTTTGCATCTTTTGCATGGACATAACATTGTCCCGCGTTCTTGACACAGAAGATTGGCATGTCCATATTGTATGGAGGATACAGATTCATTTCGACAAGTACATGGCAAGAAACCATGTTGGATTGATTGTCATAGAAGATTTCTTCCTCGTGGTCATGCTTTTCGGAAAGAAAAATATTTTCAGAAGAACATGCTAGAAAAAGAAGAGGCACTGTGCATGCAAACTGCAACACAAATCCTTTACGAAAGAACGTCTCATGAACTGCTCCAATCCGTGTAATTATACCGTTGAAAACAAAGTTTAAAGAAATGACTATAATAATTCTAGTGATAGAGTTATTTGTATTTAATAATAATTCCTTTTTAGTTTGACTAGGAAGGAACCTGCGCGATGCGCGGGTTTTATCAATTTTTATTATAGAATTGAAATTCATTGTCATAAATAAACTATCATATCAAAAACTCGTGTAAGACTCGTGTAATCGATGATGGTTATATATTTTATATCTTATTTTATGAAAAAAAGATCAATATATTTGAATTTTATTATAAATTCCTAAGTAGTTATTATAGTTCAATAGCAAGATCAAGAAAACCAGATTTTGATATAATCATCTGATAAATTATTAGGCTAAGAAAATATACGTAGATAATAAAAATTATGTAAAAAATAATAACTCAATTAATATTAAACTATTTTTTAAATAAAATATATAATCTTTTTTATATATAAACTTTTACAAATCCATATTTCTCATGTTGTCACATCGATAACTATGTCATTGTTTTTAAACTTCCGTAATTTTCATTTTATTATATTAGGTTTTTAATGTCAACTAAAAAAGTTTTAGATAAGATGAAATTAAAATTATGAAAATAAAACCTAATTGAGGAAGAATACATATGTCGCTTGAACCCTAGCTGACTCGTCGCCGATTCGTCGCGCCATCATCAACACACAACCATATCTACGTCATCGATCTGCCGAAAGAAAACCATAATCATTGGCGGTGAGGATTCTGATAATGCACCATCACTTGTTGTGGTTTCTAAGAAATCAAGGGTGGATTGTGGTGGATTATGAGATTTAATCGAATAAATAAATATTGTTGAAGTGGAATGTTGCGAGAACAACATTTGCATTTATATATATATATATATATTTGAAAAGAATATTTAAATATAAAATTATCAAAATTTTGAACTAAATATTTGAAAAAAATTATTGATTTAGGATAATATTTATTTAATGAAATTGATATATAATACAAAAGTTATTCCAATGTATTAAAAATAAACACATATATATAGTAGATATTTTGAGAATTTATAAATATTCTATCACAATAGAAATCGAGATAATATTTGTTGATAAGATTAGATGACTAATAGCCCGAGCGGGTATTCAGTGTGCGCCCGATCGGGTGGTGATCACTCGATCCTCATTGCTCGTATGCCCGGGTCGTGTCAGATGCATGGATAAACCCCGTAGGTTTTACCCGAGCGGGTGCAGGAATAGTGCTCGACCGGGCACCCTCGTATCCTTGAAATCTCTCTTTACCGCTCGTTGCTCGGGCGTTCCTTTGGGTTCTGGAGCTCTGAGTAGATGTGTCCTCAAATCATGTGGTTTTTGCAAGAAATTCTCCAAATTGAGCTCATTTAGGCCTTGTCGCCTAAAA
>CM071866.1:27627613-27649512 GCA_036759665.1 Gynandropsis gynandra | reverse complement strand
TGAAGGCGAAGAATGTCGAGGACCGAAAGAGGTTGGCAACTTTGTTGTTGTTGGCGCAAGTTATTGCTCACAAGCCTTCATCAAACAACTCTATCAGCCATGATCTCATTGACATGGTTGATGATTTGGAATTTTGTGAAGGCTTTCCATGGGGGCGTTACACATTCGAGAAGATTGTAGATACTTGCCGCAATCACGTTAGCGGGGAATCACCGAAACCAAAATGGTATTGTGGCGGTTTTATGATCCCACTAATGATAAGTTGTATATATTATTCGATTAACTTGAATATTTTCGTACTGTTTGCATTCTTATCATTTTGTTTTAATGTTTCAGTTAGATTTGAGATAATTTTAATTATAATAATCAATATTAAATATGACTCGTATAACTATAACATTAAAAAATTTAAAAATAAACAATTAATGATGGCATGATTACATCCTTTGAAATGTCAATTCATATATTTCTTTTTCCCGTAACAATACCTAATATTTATATTATTCGATTAACTTGAATATTTTCGTACTGTTTGCATTCTTATCATTTTGTTTTAATGTTTCAGTTACTTCCATTTGAAACCATCCTTAGTTTTGACGGAAATGGATTGTATTTTGAGGTTGTGGATGCGCATCGATCCTGCCCAATAATGTGCAAGAAGATGGTTAAATCCAATTTGAATATAATATAAACAAATTTAAGTTATTTAATAATAATTATCTACTAAAATTATTCAATACTATTATAATTATTTATAACTATCTAAATCAATTTTATTGATAATTATATTTATAAATACTAAATATATATCCAGAATAAATCATGTAATCTCAAAAAAAGTAAAAATATATTAAACAACATAAGATAGAATAAAAAATTTATATAAGAATTATAAAAAATTATATATGGTTATTTATATGGTTATTTAAGAAAGTAATAAAAAATGCATCACTCAAAGTAAATTATTCTTTTTTTAGTATCTAAGATTTAAGATTTTGGTCGATGTGTTTACTTCACCTTGATTAGGTTTAGTCTTCGTGAATTTGAAATCTAGATGTAAATATAATAATGAAAGTGTACATATATTATGAATTCTCCCATTTTTCCAAACTTGTACTTTTTTAGATGCACCATCTTATATGTTGCTTTGCTTATTGTAGTAAGATTGGGAAAAAATGTTTCTTTAATAGTATCTTTTTATATGTGTACAAAAGTTATTTATATTATATCTATTTGAGTTGGCTGCCAACACCAGAATTAAACAAAAACCTCATTTTTAATGTATTAGCTTTACTATACTAAGATAAATTAGGGAATTACTTATAATGCATTGATTAATAGGATATGTCTAAACCATAAGTTTAACTCATTGCAAATATAGAAATTTGAAATGAAAAGCCAAAAAATATATTTTGCATACGCTTTGCTTTATATTATTTGTTATGTTATCTATGCTTAGAGTTGTTCATCACCACGAAAATTTATTGCTTCAAATGTCTAATGAATTGACCATTGCAACAGTCTTCTCTTTAAAGAACTTGGGTGCATTATTCATCATCACCTAAATGATAATTGCACATCATACGTCACCTCTTTCTCTCCCATCAGTACCCTCCAAGTCCATGACAAACGCGAAAGGTTCGATTCCAACACATTTAGCCATCCAGATACCCTTGGTTGTTTGACTCATGTGCATAAATATACATAGTTTGTAAAAACCATTAAACGGTCCCATTCACTGAAAACAAGCAGCATTAAGAATATCTAAGAAAGTAGCTAACCTTCCCCAAATGATTTATTTCCTTAAAATGGGTTTGAAAAAGATGGTTCAATAACGTACTCTACCCTGTTTACCACAACAACAATGGAAAAGCATAAGTAGAGTTGCTTAACACAATTTCTTAATCTAGAAATACGCATATTTTGATTAACAGATGATGAACCAATCTGATAAAACCTAAAATCCCGCACTTGAGAGATTTTAGCTAGGTAATTACACGAAGCAATGATCAAAGTTCAGATTCTGAGATCTACTAAAGAAAATCCAAGACAACGAAAAAGTCACATCTCGATCAAAGACAACTAAAAAGGAGAAATTCAATCCAAAATGAACAAACTCATACCACTACTGTGAGTACCCACGATCGTGACGACGGTATACAAGAGTCCGCAATCAAAAAGCTTGGTCTTCTTCATGAATTTCTAGGGATTCGTTGAAAGAGACTGAATGAGATATTTTAGGTCCACTTTTCGATCATAAAAATACACATTAAAGGTTAATGCATGCGAGAAAACTAAAATATGAACGATGCCCAAGTGCAGGAGCTTTTCCAAAACCAAAATAAATTAAAAATAGGAAGCTAATGAATCTGCCCAAATTTTCAATGTTTTTCCTTCAACATCAGCAAATCTTAAAGTATATGAATCTGCAGAACCTATAGACAAAGAATAAAGATAACAATTGTTTGCAAAACTATCTGATCCAGAATACACAAATGTCACATTTCGTTTACGCTTTGGTGAATGTTCAAATGAATTATGACCAATGAACATTGAGATTAACCTTGTGCTAGTTACAATCACTGCCATAATGTTCCTTTAGTCTAATCTAAGTCTATAAGAGAAACTCTGGAACAAGTATCCAAACGCAACAAGACATCACGACCTCTAGCGATAAACAGATCAAGCTTGATTTGGAGGAACAATCAATGATAAGATAACAATGATGCTCAAAGACACCAGCATAATATTTCAGTCTAGAACAAGTTCCTTCACCAACCACATCAAAACTCAGGCAAATAGTTGGGAAGATGGCATTGGACCTGATGAATTCCGGTTTCATATCAAATCGAAGAAGCAAGTATTTTGAATCAAATTCGACATGGACTCAGCGAACTAAACAGGAACAAGCAAAGAAACGAGATTTCTGGGGGAATCATAACCATGATACAACGAATATAGAACATGAACTGGTGATCGTACCTGCAAGACGATATTGAAGAAGATCGTACCTGCAACGAAGGAAAAGGGGGGACCTAGGGCCAAAAGAAATAGCCATAACTAAAGTAGCAGAGTTCATCAAAGTCTAAGAGCTAGAAGACGGGTTACAACGCTTACTTCCTGTAATCTTCCAATAGTCATTGCCTCATGGTCAAGCATGATAAAGGCTTTGAAGACTAACTTTTGAGCTTCTACTCCGATGAGATGACAACTAAATGCATTTAGTATAAATAAATGAAAATAATAAAAGGACAATGCTTTTGAAAACAAACTCTTGAGCTTCTAATCTAGAATTGGGACGTGAGAAATGACATTAAATGCATTTAATTTTTAATTTATTACAAATAAATGGAAATTTTAAAATTCTAAAATTTTTAATAACAACCAAAAATTATAATTAATAACAATTATATGAAAAAAATTTGTTGCTGAGGTGGCTTCACCAGAAACCACCTTTTGCAACAACTTTATATATGATGACTAGTACAGTACCCACGCGTTGCGCGGGATATATATTTTTGGTAGTTTTATAATAAAAAAATGAAGAAATATAAAATTATTGATCAATACAATGAATTGGTTTATTGGATACCTATTAAAAAATTTATAACATATAATGTTACGATAGAACAATATGTAATTATTAATTTTTGTTATGTTGAAATATTATAAATTATTATAATCAATGATATGATGTATTTTTTTGTTAATTGGGATGTGAAAATTTTTAACTATTAAAATTATATTTATTTTAAGATTACATTTATTATTTTTATTTGATGAGTGGTTTCACCAAAAACACGGACTTTTATCAATTTGATATTATAGAAATAGAATTAATATATATATATATATATAAACTTAAATTAAAACAAAATAAAAAGTTCATGTATTTAATTTTGGTGTTCAAAGGTAAATAATTTTTTATATAGTTATTTTAGAAATATTAGTGTAACGAAAAATGTATACGAAATAGAAGTCAATAATAAGATTAAACATTAAATATTTGATGTAATTACAATATTGTGATTTATATACATTTATTGACGTTGTAAATTTTTATATTAATTACAAAAAAATGACCATTAAATTATATAAATTTTGCACGGACTTTTATCAATTTGATATTATAAAAATATAATTAATATATATATATTATAAATATAACATTATATCAAAGATATATAATATTAATATTGATGAAATATTTTATATATCATCTGCAAATAACCAATATGTTTAAACTTAAATTAAAACAAAATAAAAAGTTCATGTATTTAATTCAAAGGTAAATAATTTTTTATATAGTTATTTTAGAAATATTAGTGTAACGAAAAATATATACGAAATAGAAGTCAATAATAAGATTAAAAATTAAATATTTGATGTAATTAAAATATTTTGATTTATATACATTAATTGACGTTGTAAATTTTTATATTAATTACAAAAAAATGACCATTAAATTATATAAATTTTGCACGGACTTTTATCAATTTGATATTATAAAAATATAATTAATATATATATATTATAAATATAACATTATATCAAAGATATATAATATTAATATTGATGAAATATTTTATATATCATCTGCAAAATAACCAATATGTTTAAACTTAAATTAAAACAAAATAAAAAGTTCATGTATTTAATTCAAAGGTAAATAATTTTTTATATAGTTATTTTAGAAATATTAGTGTAACGAAAAATATATACGAAATAGAAGTCAATAATAAGATTAAAAATTAAATATTTGATGTAATTAAAATATTTTGATTTATATACATTAATTGACGTTGTAAATTTTTATATTAATTACAAAAAAATGACCATTAAATTATATAAAATTTTAGTGATAAATTTCAAATTTTTAACTTGTCATATTTATTTATATTAACTCACAATAATAATAATACAATCGTAATCCAAATTTATATATTATATTATTTTTAACAATATTTGATTAATTAATTATATTATAAATTATTATAATAAAAAATTAAACAAAATATAAATATTTCATTAAATATTTTTTATTTTGAAAAAATTAAAAACATACAAATGAATACAATCTTACCGACCGTGATCATATAATATAATAATATAAAAATAAATTAAAATTAAAATAAAACCCTAATTAACAATATTTGATTAATTGATTATATTATAAAAATTATTATAATAAAAAATTAAGCAGTGTTACGCCGCGTCCTCAAAGGTTTATACACCCATAAAAATTACGTTTATGGGTGGATTAACTTATATGATTAATTACATATATAAATTAATCATATATATAATTTTTGTTTTGGTTTTTAGTAATCTTGATATTCAATCCAATAATATAAATGGAACATCTTATATATAGTTTTGTCATCACAAAATTCTTTAAGATTTTAATCATTTTTATATCCTCGTCCACAGCAAACAATTTTTAATATTCGAGAAATAAATACAATATATATCATTATCTGTCAAGTCAAAATTTGAATAAGTATTTCATAAATCCTAAAACATTTGTGATACCTCTATATTTTTTTAAATTCGTTTCACTTTAAATTAAACCGTTTTGCATGCATACTAATTACGATATTTAATTTCATATTAATTTATCATATAAAGATGCAATTTATTTTAGTTTTCATATTATTTATTTCCAATTAAAAAACGCAAGTGAACGTATTTACTATTTATTTATTAAAAAATAAATGAAAAAATTGTCGAATGTTATTATTGTATACAATAAATATTTCAAATTGTATTTTTATTCTGAATAAATTTTGAAATATTAATGCCGAAAGTTGTTGGATATTTGAAATTTTTTGCGCATTTATATCTTTTGAAAATTACATTTACAGATAATTGTCTTATATAAATCAGGGTTTTCAACAACTTACCAAATAATTTTATTATTTACTTTTGTCAATCCATTTTATTTTAATTTTTAAAAAATTTCAACACCTTAAAAAACAAAAGATATATAAATATTAGACATCAACATAGAGAATAAAACTCATAATAAATATAATTAATTAATCAAATATTGTTAATTAGGTTTATATAATTTTTTATTTAAACTCGAATCCAAATTGAATGAAAATTTGATTGAAAATCGAAATAATAAAAACTGAATAAAAATAATATATATTATATATAATTCGGGATATTTTTTTTATTGGTTAAATTATCGTGCTATAGCTTGTTAAAAATTAAATTATATAAATATTCATAATAAATATTAGTATATTAAAGAATGTAATTTAATTTTCAACAAAAACTTTATATTGAATTAATTTTATGATAAACATGAGATCTCTTTCGTGGCAAAAATTTGACCTCTTCAAGCTTCGGTTCGGTTTTCCTACAAAAAGGCACAAAAACATGCGTCGGTTCTGATGGGTGGCAGAATTCGAGGCCCAAACCGATCGTTTCAACCCGAAAACCGGGTGCCTTTGCCGTGAGAAACATGAAATACCAAACTTACCCCTTATCCCATTCGTCTTAAAGTGAATAAAATGGACATTTTACGAATCCCGAAAACCACCAGCCCCAGCGTCTGGTTTTACACTCATCATCTCCAGCTTTGCGGCCCTTTTGTCGTTTTCCCTTTGCTCCCAATTACCATTTTATCCTCTCTTTCTCTCTATATGAGAAATGCTTAGATTCTCTTACCTTCATCAGCAAAAGCGAAAGCACAAGCAATAAATTCACAAGCAATAAGAGAAAGTAGCTCACTCACAAGCAATAAATTCTCTCGGAAGAAGGATAGTTAAAAATGAGTTCGACGAGCAAAGCGTGGGTTGTGGCGGCGAGCATTGGAGCCGTGGAAGCGTTGAAGGACCAATTAGGCGTTTGCCGGTGGAATTACGCTCTCCGTTCGGCTCATCAGCATCTCCGGAATAAGACGAGGTCTGTTTCTCACGCCAAGAGGCTCTCTCCGTCGTCGAGCACCTCCGACGCAGCCGCCTCGAGCATGATCAGAGACGAAAAGGCCAAGCATGCTGAGGAGTCGCTGAGGACGGTCATGTACTTGAGCTGTTGGGGTCCCAATTGATTCTCCAGATTCAAAAGAGAATTCTCTGAAGTATAAAAATCTCCGAACGACGAAATCGAAGACGGAGAGAGTCAAACCCCCAAGATTTTAGTATCAATGAAATTAGTGGAATCCTCAATTCGTCGCCATCACTTTGGAATCTCAGTCGAAGAAGGCGAAGGACAGTGGGAAAGCAAAGGGCCAGAGCAAGATCGATCTTGACCGTACTATATACTATAGGTTCTTAGCCAAGCTCTGTAAAATGGGCTTTTCCGTCCATTAATAAGCCCAACACAACATGTAAGTAGAACCACGGCGTGCAAGAGTGATTGAGATCACACACATATTATATGTCTATGTATATAAGACTAGTTTAAACCACTCCAGGCCAGAAAAGTTTTGTATATAATGAATACAATAATCTCTGTCATTCCAAATTTGAATGTCATCTTAGAAAATATATTATTCGAAATTCGGTAAACCGTTGAGATTACGATAGATATAAAAAATTTATAACCAATAAAATGGGGTTAACCTACAGATCCAACACAGATGACAACTCCCCAAAAGGAGATAAAAATGAGAAAGACTCATCAAATTGCATCTTTATAATTCTCTATCGCCCTTCAATATATGATTCAACAGGAATCACACAAGGGTATATTAATACTATATAAACCTCTAGTAAAATGCCTTTCGTAACCCAATAGATAAAGTACATTACATAATCTGTTTTAGGGATTGGTGGCTTACCCATTCAGTGACATTGGCATTGGATGGACGTTATCAAAATTGGTACTATCGGGTCGGGTTTAGGGTTTGCTGCTAAATGGAAAGATCTTATCAACGTCCATGAATGAAAAATTCTAGATCGAACTGTCGAAATGGAAAAATTGGATGTTATCATATAGCTTTGGATTGGTTAAGTAAATTTTGCTAGGTTGTTAGGGTTAGACATTAGACAGACAAACAACAACGTTTAGACAGAGTCTAGATAGATTAGGATATACGACAGACTAAATTCATAATATCAACATCACAAATAGAGGAAGGCGAGGCGAAGGCGAGAGACGAGGGCGAGGATAAGAGACAAAGGCGAGGACGAGGGACGAAGATGATGACGGCAAATGAGAGATGATAGCAATCGAGAACACGATGATGAAGGCAAAGGGAAATGCGAGAGACGAAGGCAATGGTGGAGGTGAGAGACGAGGATGAGGAAGTGATACGAAGGTAAGGGTGGAGGCGAGAGGCGAGGATGAGGATGAGGAAGAGAGACGAAGGCGATGCTGAGAGATGAGAAAAGACACGAGACTAAGATATAAGAAAAACGCGAGGATGAAGGCGAAGGTGGCCACTAGTCGATTAGTTTTTTATTTAAACACTGAAACAACATTGTTTTGGTAAACACCAAAATGACGTTGTTTTGGCTCTAACTTGAAAATATGAACCATCTAGCCGGTCTTCGAGCGACTAATCGACCTCTTAGACTGCCTAGACGACCGCCCAAGTCATTGTTTAGAATCTTGATAATCTGATACTGAATCTTCTTTGCCTTTCTTATATTTGATTATGTACGGAAAAGACTTAACAAACTCCATCTAGTTGGCAAGTCTTCTCTTTAGATTTGTTTGACCCTTGAGATGTTTGATGGTCTCATGATCGACGGATGACGAACTTCGTCGCCAGTAGGTAGTGCTGCCATGTTTCCAAGTCTCGGACAAGAGCATAAAGTTCCTTGTCATACATGGGATAGTTAAATGTGGCTCCTTTTATCTTCTCGCTGAAATATATCACGGGTCTTCGTTTTTATACTAGGACGTTATAATGTTGATCCCTAACACATTATACTGCCTTTAGAATGTCTTTTTGAAGTTCGACAATGCTAGGATAGGCGCAGTGGTAAGACTTACCTGAAGTGTTTCGAACGCCTTAGTTTGTGCCTCTCCCCATTCGAATGCTTTTTCCTTTTTTTAACCGCATTGAAGGGTGCGGCTATGCTGATGAAGTTCTTCACGAATCGACGATAAGAACTTGCTAGTCCATGAAAGCTTTGTATGTGTGCAACGGTGGTCGGTGTGGGTCATTCTTCTATGTTTGTATTTTTCTCGTCTATGCATAACCCCTGTGAACGTATAAAAAAATAGGAAAACAATTTCATCAATGCAAAATAAGCACTTCTTGAGCTTTGCATAGAGTTGTTCATTTCGGAGCGTTCCTAGTCATTGTTCAAGATGTATTATAGAATCATTAATACCTTTACTATAAATAAGAGTATCATCAAAATAAACTACGATGAATTTACAGATGGGGGTTCTTAGAATATGGTTCATGTTACACTAGGGGTGTAAAATGAGCTGGCTCGGCTCAGTTCGCCATGAGTTTGCCAAAAAATGAACTGGCTCAGCTCGGCTCATTTTCAAAACGAGATAGAAAATCCCAACTCAGCTCAACTCAGCTTTAGCTCGTCTAAAAACGAACTCGCTCGTGAACCAGACTATTTAAATTAAAAGAATTGTAATATATTAATATTATATATTTTTCTTCGAGAAATCAAATAAAATATATAAAATATAAAAACAATAATTTGAATACAAAGCAATTAAATTTTAAAAATACTAATTAAAAAATAAATCTATAAAAAATTAAATAAAATATCGAATATATAAACATATATTTTAATAATAGTTATTAAAATATTTATTTCTTTATTTGTTAATAAAATTATATTAAATTTGTATAAATAGAAAATTAATAATATTATTATATGAAAATAATATATTATTTTTTCTTTAAATAGTATTTAATGAATATAAAGAATATGTATAATATGTAAAAATAGAAAAATATATGCTTTTGTACTCGGCTTGTGAGCCAGCTCGTCAGCTCGCGGCTTACTCAAATACGATTTGAGCTCGAGCTGGCTCACGAGCCATCAGCTTATTTTACACCCCTATGTTATACCCTCATCCCGGAACAACATCGGGACTAGGAGTGTCCACCATCACCTCTAAAATATTGTCACATTTATCATGGCTCAAACACATTTATAAAAAAATACTTTTATTTGTTTGAAAATGATCTGAACCATATAATAATATAATACATAAAACCATAATCACGATAAATAAAAAAATACGAAATTAAAAATAAAAGCTTATCGATACCTGCTACACGCCTCTCCTATTGATACAAAAAGGGTTTTGTTGCCACTTAACCTCATTGCTCATGTTTCTCGCTATAATTTGTCCATCCACGATAGTCCACAAAGGGGTGAGTACGAAAACATACTTAGTGAGATCAATACGTGCACGCATTACATATCATGTATTCTCCCACTCTCAATAGAGTAACATAAAATAAAGATCTAAATCACGCTACAGATACACACAGATAACTATACCTGACCCCATTGAGTATCTTGGGTTTAAGACTAGTACAACACCGGATCATAATCGTAGAGTCCATAAGACTCTACCTCGGGCATACGGTATCAAAGTCTTAATGAACCTAGCACACTGAAGCTATCGCAAGGTCACACTAACCCCAGCCATCAGTATAATACATCACTCTGTTGCTCGAGAGGTCCAACAAAACTCCAACACGATACGACGCTGACATATTCGCTGATCTGACTCACCTTAGTGCTTCATCACTCAAAAGGTTACCACAAACCCAACATAAAATGTCATTGGCAGGTCCACTGATCTGACTAACCTCACCGCTTCATTGCTTAAAAGGTCTAAATAAGACCCCAACACGATATGACGTTGGCAGGTCCACTGACTTAACTAGCCTCAGCGCTCCGTCGCTCGAAAGGTTACAACAACCTCAAAACGGTACGACAATGATAGGTCCACTTACGTGACTCACCTCAATGTTCCGTCATTCGAAACGTTACCACAATCTCAACACAATACGACATTGGCAGTGGCCTGCAATGCTCTATCGCTGGAAAGGTCTGATAGGACTTTAACACAGTATGATGCTTGCCCCTGATCCAAATGTCGCAATACTAACATCGTTGATCCGATACTCTTCACGTATAACTCTCATTAACACGCTCGCACACACCTTTTTCCAAAGGTTTGACTGTGAAATCACTTGATCGAACACACTAGACAATATGTTAACTCACCTCTAGTACCGAATCCAAAATATCGACGTTCTCTAACTCTCACACTTCGTCGAGCGTTAATTCTCTAGTCCATCTCTAATCATTTAATTTTAACCAAAAACCAATTCATATAAATTTCATCAGCCCTCATGCGAAATAGGGTTAAATCCAATCTTTACTTATAACGTCTCAATTTTTTCAATTATGATTTTTTTTAAAATTCTATTGTGACCATACCTCATTGTAAACATAAGAACTTCTCCACAAATCACAAAAATAACCAAATTTTGAAGGGGAAAGGTCATCATATTAATTTTCTTCGATGACTTGATGATTCCTAATTATATCACTAATAACAACACGAATTAATTTTATCACATTACAAACCCATTCAAATAATCAATCTCCATAATACATATTTTTAAATTTGAGAAATAATGACAGGGAAAAGTCTAGAGATTTACCATAATCTCGATTAGAATTAACTCATGAATAGAACATGATGAAAATTAATGAATCCTCCTCTTTCTTTTTCTCTTTTCTTTTCTTCATCTCTATTTTTTCTCTTCTTCTTATTCGGCCTAAAATAGACGGATTCTTCTTTTGTTCTTATTTAATTGACCTAACATGAGGTTAAAGTATATAATACAACCTTATATTTCATGAGCCTCATGAAGGTGATGGGGAATTGGAAAGTCCGAAATACATGAAGACCCTTTCATATATACCTTGCTTTGTTTAAGAAGTCGTATTCCATTTATCACCTTCTCGCATGCAAATTTGGTGATATTCGCTCTTGAGATTGATCTTTGAGAAGATCGCTGCCCTACTTAACTAGTCTAGCATGTCATCCAACTGCGAAGTGGGATATTGAAATTTGATTGTGATCTTGTTGATTGATCAATAGTTGACACACATCCTTCAAATCCCATTCTTCTTTAGTACAAGTAGTATCAGAACGACACACAAACCTCCCAAGGACATGGCAACCTCGTGCTTATCACACCATCGCCTCTCCTTATGATGTTGGGCATCACACCACATCACTTCTGACCTCCAAAACTTGGCACTTCACAGTCCTTATCAAGGAGGTGACAACGTGATTGTTGGTGATGGCTCAAGCGTAGCCATATCTCACACTGGTTCCTTCTCCTACCCTATTTCCACTCGGACCTTGCGCTTTAATAAGAATATTATCTTTGTAGACTAGCTTGGCACAGTTAATCAAGTCTCTGTTACATTTTGTCCTGATGATTTTCAGGTGAGGGATCTTAGCACGGGGGCGTCAATCCTACAAGGAATACTTAAAGATGGTGTTTAGGAATGGCCAACCTCCTCTGTTTCTTCCAAGTTTTCAGCTTTCTCGAGTCATAAGTCCACCATGTCCGAGTGGCATGCACGTTTAGGACATCCAGCTTTACCCATTTTGCGTCGAGTTCTTTCTCAATTTGAGTCTCCATTGTCGCAACAGTCTGCTTCGTTGTTTTGCAACTCATGTTCTCAGAATAAAAGTCACAAATTTTTTTTTGCCACTTCTACTGTTACATCCACTCATCCTTTAGAACTTATATACTCTGATGTTTGGACGTCACCGATTCTCTCTGTTGACGGCTTCAAATACTATGTGCTCTTTGTTGATCACTACACACGATATTCTTGGCTCTATCCACTTAAACAAAAATCTCAAGTTCTCGACACTTTCACCAAGTTTAAAGCTCTTGTTGAGACCAAATTCAATACCAAAATCACTTCCCTTTACACAGATAATGGATGCGAATTTATAGCAATGGCCTCCTTCCTTACCTCTCATGGCATCTCACACTACACAACACCACCACATACTCCTGAGCATAATGGGATCTCGGAACGACGACATCGTCATGTCGTTAAACAGGTCTTGCTCTTCTCATGCACGCTTCACTTCCTGTAATCTACCGGTCCTTTGCATTCACCACAACCATTTATCTCATTAATCGCCTTCCTACTCATGTCATCAACATGAGAACTCCATTTGAGTCCATGTTTCAAGAACCTCCAAACTACTCCAAAATACGAATCTTCTGTTGCCTCTGCTTTCGATGGCTTAGACCCTATACATCTCACAAACTAGACCCTCGTTCTCGTCCGTGTGTCTTCCTTGGTTATTCAAATACACAGAGTGCTTTCCACTGCTATGACATTGTCTCTTCCCGTCTCTTCGTGTCTCGCCGTGTCCAATTTCATGAGTCAAATTTTCCTTTTACTGATCCTTACAAATTCTTTCCTGATCTAGCTCCTTCACTCATAGATGCAGTTTCTAGTTCAACACCAATACCAAATTCTAGTTCTCAAGTTGTTCTCATTGAGTCCTTCAATCCACCATTCTACACTCTATCTACGTATGTGAGTCCCCTGTGCTTAGCTCCATCACTGAATTTCATAGGCACAATGTCAGAGACTACAAACCCTAGTTCATCTCCTGCACAAGAAGCATTAGTGTCACAGGCTCGAGAAGCGTATTCTAACCTTCACAACTCAGAACCGTCAGCAGATTCTTCACCTGTTTTGGCTGCTCCAGATCATTCCATCACACTGCCTGCAATTGATTCTTCTACCCAAAATCATCAACACTTGAATACACATTCAATACAAACCAGATCAAAGAACAACATAGTCAAACTGAACATCAAACGTTCTCTTGTTTCAGTTAAATTTGCCTCGCTTTCAGAACCTACCACAGTCATTCAGGCTTTGAAAGATTCACATTGGCGAGCGGCTATGTCTGATGAGTTTAATGCTCTTGTTCGTAATGACACATGGGATCTAGTCTAGCTTTAAATCGATCACCAGAGCCATCTAGTTTGCTTTTAACCCGAAATACCCATTTGTTGCCTACAATTTTAGAATAGACTTCTATGAAACCTTCAGCCCGGTTGTGAAACCAACTACAATCAGAGTGGTCCTCGGTCTTGTTATTTCTCACGGTTGGACTATTCGTCAGCTCGATGGCAGCAATGTCTTCCTTCAAGGACGACTCAACGAAGAAGTATTCATGTCGCAACCTCCTGTCTTTCATTGACAAGGACCACCCACATCATGTCTGACGTCTCCATAAAGCCATATATGGGCTGAAACAGGCACCTCGTGCCTGGTACTTGGAGCTGAAGACATTTCTGTTCAATGATGGTTTCAAGAATTCTCTAGCAAATACATCTCTTTTCATACTCAAATCCGATGCCTTCATATTCCTGGTGCTAGTCTATGTTGATAACATCATTGTTACAGGAAATTATGCATCCCAGATTAAGGCTTTCATCACCTTTCTCTCGGCCAAGTTTTCACTCAAGGACCTTGGAGAATTGTCCTTCTTTCTTGGCATCGAAGCCATACATAATAACACAAGGTTTCTTCTCACTCAACGGAAATACATTGGAGACCTTCTCTTTCGCCAAAATCTGCATAAAGCAAAACCTATTCACACTCCAATGGCCTCCACATCTCATCTCACTACCTCATCAAAAACACCACTTCCAGATCCGACTGAGGTTCGACAAGTCATAGGTGGTCTCCAATATTTGTCTCACTCGACCAGATATCTGCTTCGTCGTAAACAAGCGCTCCCAATTCTGGCATCACCCCAGAGATGACCATTGGCAGGCTGCAAAACGTGTTCTCGGGTACCTAAATGGAACTCGCAACATGGGCATTTTTCTGTCAGCAAAGAATCCATTGTCTCTTCATGCTTACAATGATGTGGATTGGGCTGGTGATAGTGTTGATTTTCGTTCTACATGAGCCTATGTTGTCTTCCTTGGCAAACATGTTATCTCCTGGTCGTCGAAGAAACTATCTGGTCATTCGCGGCCTCCACAGAAGCTGAGTATCGATGAGTTGCAAATACCTCTGCAAAACTCCATTGGCTTGTCTCGGTATTGTCTGAGCTTGGTGTTTCCTCGACTGCTTCTTCTGTCATCTAATGTGACAATGTTGGTGCCACTTACTTAAGTGCTAATACGGTCTTCCATTTCCGTATGTACCTCGCGTTAGACTTTCTATTTGTTTGGGATCAAGTAGAGGCTGTTGAACTTTGGGTAATCCATGTTAGTTCTGCTGATCAGTTAGTTGATGTGCTCACCAAGCCTCTTCTGCTGTCGTCGTTTCATTCGCTTTGTGTCAAGATTGGCATCACCTCGGGTGATCCATCTTGAGATGGCGTGTTAAGGGATATAGAATTTGAATATCCATTGAATATCTCATAACCAATATTATAGAATTTGAATATCCCTTGATATCTCAAAACCATAACAAAAAGATCTTGTATATATACGTGTGTAACACTATTGGAATCAATAAGAGAAAAGTTTTATACTCTTATCGTCGCGCCTCTTGCTGATTACTACGCTCTATCTGTCGCGCCCTCGCCGCTGTGCCCTCATCCTCGCACCTTCGTTGTTGCAATCTTCCTTTGCTGCAATCAACCACCGATGTTGTCGTTGTACGTCCATCCAGCTCGTGCAGCGCCCGTTTCACCTGTGGTCCAGACAGACCACAGCGCTCTCTCGTCCTTTCGCGACCCAATTGTAGTCGCCAACCATTGCCTAGCACCAAATTCATCAGATCTACAGCCGTGACCAATGTCCACCCCGAGCCTTCTCTACCGCTCGCCACTGTCGCACTCTACTCGCCTCTTCGTCTCCGTCGCTCGTCCTTTGTGATCTGTTGTCGTCGACCCTCATCCTCTTCAAACTGTTTTTGTCACCAACACTTTCACACCTCCTTCGCTTTCCGACACCTCATCGTAGTCACCCTCCAACACCTCTCCACATAGTCACTTTTCGCACTCTACATCATCACTCTCTCGACTGGTGGTCCCTCGAGCATCGTCGTTCTCTCGACACCATCTAGATTTTTTATAAGAAGAACATCGGTGATGTTTTAAAGTAAAAACAACTGAACCCATTACTATCGTCTATTGGTTCGATATTGACAATTACCAAAGAACATTTACAATCACCATCAGTCACTCACTCGTGACACTTTTTCTTCTACTGATAGTGGTTATCAAGGAAAATGTGAAACATATTGTCTATATCTTCAATTGATGTCTCATATAAACTGCACTGCTCACCCTTCAAACTACTCATCATGGAATATGTTCATCCTCCAGAGACATGACTCCTCAATAGTGGTAGCACACATCACATCACATCTATTTTCAATAATCTTTCTTTTCATAAATCATATGATGGTAGAGAAATGGTTGTGATTGGGACGGGGTCCACTGTTCTTCTCACATTCTCTACTTCATTACATCATGTCTTATGTGTACCTATGATGTCAATTTCTTTCTTCACTCCTATCACTCTTGTTCTTTTGCCAGATCTTCTACATCACCATCCAGCATCTGCATTGTCATCGATGCAACTTCAACAAGTTCGAGTAACAAAATACATTAGAAGCCAATGCATATAATGCACGGTCACAAGAAAAGAGCTGAGGAGTTTCAAGATTCACGTTCATCATCTTGTCTGTTGAGGAAGCGGAAACCCATTGTATGTCTGTACTCTCCGGTGCCAAGGCAGCGGGAGCAATAACCTAATCCACTCCCACCACAGCTCCTGCACCTGTGCATTCAGATTTTACCGCATCAGAACCCATTTTCGTGTCATCTAAAGTGAGTAGTATCGACCAATACACAATTAAAATGCGAGAAAAAAAAGAACATATTTTACCATCTAGGCCACTCTCCTCTTGGAAGCATTTCCAGATGCACACAGTTGGTCCTCCCTGTCATTTCGCCCCCATTTTCTTAGTTTCACAGTAAGAGTAAACCCATTTCTTGCACATGAAAGGGGAAAGAAGAAAGACTAACAGAGAAAGGGTTTTGACTACCATACGAGAAGAATTATGAACATCCAAACTGAACAATTCATTCTTTACCCATGGTAACACATGAAGAGGAAAGCGAACAGAGTTATTATTGAGAATTGTTTTGTGATCCTGAGAACTTTCTGGGTCTGTAAAAAACGAAGTTTTTTAAATGATTCTCTTATTCGAATGTCAGAGGAATACCTTTCCCGCTACAATTCTCACAGTCCACTTTCCCAGTTCCGCCGCAGACAACGCAGCGACTCTCCGCCGTTCTCCGCCTCTCTGTCATATAGCGAGACTGCCCACAAAACCCAAATCTTTTTTTTTTCTTTTGTTGCGGATAAGGAACGATATACTGGTATTCACGGAACACACTTAAAACAGAGGAAAAAAGAT
This sequence comes from Gynandropsis gynandra, assembly GCA_036759665.1. Taxonomy (NCBI): domain Eukaryota; kingdom Viridiplantae; phylum Streptophyta; class Magnoliopsida; order Brassicales; family Cleomaceae; genus Gynandropsis; species Gynandropsis gynandra. Next base: position 27,632,110 of record CM071866.1, on the reverse strand, counting down.
TAGGTTTTCTAACCTGGGTTCTGACGATCCACGAAGGCTTGGAAAGAGAGAGCCTATGGTTCTGCTTATAAGTCGAAACACCCTCTGTTTCTCCGTCCGGCGACCGAGCCGCCTTCACCGTCGCCGGTGATGCTAAAACACGCGCCAACATCTTTCCCAAGGAAATTTGTCACTGAAAAAAGTGATGTACTCTCTCTGGCCCTTGCAGTCAATTTCTTTCTGCAGTAACCACTCTCTCCATTGGGCTTAGCAAGCCCACTACGTCTTCAGGAGCCTTACAAATTGATTTTCTTAGTTTAACCCACATTTGTTGTTGTAAATTTCACATTGGAAAGGCATGTGCTTGTTATGGTCTTCCAGACGAGAAGTGAGCAAAAGAAAGTAAATCACTTTGTTATACGATGCAGAGTTACATTGAATTTGGTTTATAGAGTGATGATATAAACAAGTCCCACTCTTTCTTCTTTCTATCTGTCATTCAGCTTTGGAATAAATTTAATTGTACAAAGCAGATCATTATGATGAATGGGTGTTCTTTACAAATAATCAAGAAAATTCTACACTTCCCCTGTGGTTAACGGCTAGCTTCAAACTCCAGTTATAAACTCATTGCTCTTTCTGAGTCCTCTGCTTCACCATCATGCGTCTGCACTTCCACCACCGACACCGCCTTTTCCTACAAGAATGCATCGAGTTTCAATATCATGGGGCAAATTGCTATGCCACGACTCAGAAACATGAATACACCCTTGCATACATATACTAGTAGGTCCGATAATCATATCAAGATGAACCCATTGCAAATCTTCAGGAGGTAATCTTGATTCATGGGTGGCTATTATTAATTCAAAGAAGAGATAAATGTAGTATTTTTTTTATCGGCATACCGCTGATTCTGCACTCTCTTTCAACTTGTTTTCAGACAGGTAATGCTCCAAAGCTCCTTCTCCTCTTAAAATTTTTGCTCCGCATCCACGAGCCGCTTCAAAGCCTACTGACTCCTCATCCACAACAACAGCATCAACCCTTTCATCTCCTGTCTTCATATCTGGAATCTGAAAGACAAATGAGTGATATATACCATTGTTTTTTAAACAGCAAAAGACCAAATAGTAGTTTATCTTTTTGCACAAAAGCCAAACAGCGTCTAGGGTTTAGAAAAATACCTCGTACATGGCTTCAGTAAGAATATTTTCGAGTAAAGCTCTAAGACCCCTGGCACCCGTGTTTTTCACCATTGCCTGTTTGGCAATCAGCTCAAGCGCTTTCTCAGTAAAATGCAGCTTCACCTGAAATTTGGCAAGGGATCATGAAGGTTTGGGAGACCAGTCAAGCTTAACTGAATAGCAACATGATGGAGAGACAAATGAAGTCCCAGTTAAATATTACAGGAGCTTACATTGTTCATGTTAAAGAGTTTCCTGTACTGCTTGCCAAGAGCATTTTTTGGTTCTACAAGCACCTGTATTGCAAAAGAAAAAAAAAGGTTTTAGCGAAAAACATGTACAAATATAACATGCAGGTAAAAGTTGACAGTACCCGAACGAGCTGTTCCTCAGTTAGAGCTGACAAACTAACTAATATTGGAAAGCGCCCCACAAACTCTGGAATAAGGCCGTATGCTATCAGATCAGAGCTTTCAATCTGAAATGCAGATACACTTCCAACATCATGTCATCTTTCCAGAAAAAGATAGCATTCTCGTAAAGAAACAGAGGCTCGACGAATGATATTATTTTTAAATCTCAATCTAGAAACAAATTCAGTGCTTCAGAATCCTTTATAAGTATTACCGATTCTAGCAAAGATGATGCTAAAAGAGCACTAGTTGGTCCCCCTGTCCTCATGTTGGCGCGGACAGGTGCTCCAAAACCAATTGATGAATCATGGCGTCTAGAAAACATTAGAGATGGCTATCAATGTTGAACAAAATCTCACTGTAGAACGCTACTATAAAGATTTACTACCTCTCAACAATGGTCTTCTCAAGGTCAATAAACGCTCCGCCACAAATAAAGAGAATATCTTTTGTATCTATCTGCAGATAATAGGAGATTCAAAAAAGGAATAATGCGAGAAGTAGACAAAAACCTTTAGATATAAGTATTTGCAGGCCAACCATGAAGGTCATTGACAAAAGACCATGCATGAAACAAGTAGAAAAAACAAGTAAACATCTCGTTCTGGTTGCAAACCTGTATATGATCACCACGTGGATGCTTCCTTGCTCCTTTCTCAGGAACATTTACAATCTGGGCAAGAACAAAAGACAATATGATCATAGTACAAGCAAAGTATCATATAAAAAATATTCTTTTAAATCTTGAGAAAGAGCCTAAAGGGTACCACAGGTGAAGAGAGAAACAACTCCTCCCTCTAGCAGAAAAGAGTGAAAGCTAATTGTCTATCATATGATCATATCTTTTCTTTATTTCTTTCCCATTGTAGATGTGGACCTTTTAATGAAACAATCACTTCATTACAACTAGATAGAGCTTTGTGACATAAGCGACGCACATCATGTTCTAGTGAACTATTAAATCTGATGCAAGTATGGCATACTCAGAATGCTTTATCAGGACAGATACAACTAACTCACCGTGCCTTCCAGTAATTTCAGAAGTGCCTGTTGGACACCCTCTCCCGAAACATCTCTGCTAATGTTTAAGCTCTCAGCCTGTGGAAGCGAGAACATTAGGAATAACATGCCAAATAATTTATTCTTAATCACTTTCGAGAGTTCCCATGTCTATCCCACTGACCTTCTTTGTTATCTTATCGACCTCATCGATATAGACTATGCCTTGTTGAGCTGCTTGTACGTTGAACTCAGCTGCCTAGAAGTCACAAGCGAATTTGTAAGTACAAACAAATTCTCTTATGTGTAAGGGATCAAGAAGTTCAATGAAATGTCTACCCATTAGAGAGATATGCAATCTGTAAGTATCGGATAATCAACTTCTAAATTCAAATTTAAAACCATACGGGGATTTGAGCATGTAAGAAAAGCTAAGAGATGGAAAAATGAACAGGTCACGTGAATTTCAGATGCTATAGAAGTAATACCGTTAGTAGTTTGTGTAGTATTGATTCCACATCTTCACCAACATAGCCAGCCTGTAAATGTCACCAAACAAAAGTTTAGTCCATCAGAAACATTCCAATATTACTAATGTGACAAAGGGGATCACATAAGAACTTCCTACAGATTCATAAACCAAAGAACACTTGCCTGTGTCAATGTAGTTGCATCAGCAATAACAAAGGGAACATTTACAAGTCGAGCCAAAGTTTTAGCAAGTAACGTCTTCCCTGTATTACCAGAATGGGGCAATTGAAAAGTACACTGTCAAAGCCAGCAGAAACACATAGAGTAGAATGAACTGAGAAACACATGATCATACCAGAACCAGTAGGCCCCATCAGGAGGACATTGCTCTTTTCTAACTCTACATTATCGTCATCATCAATAGGTTCTGCTCCTGACCTGCATTTCAAGGTCCACTATGTCAGTGTCTTACAAAAGCTTCATCTTACGAAACACCATTAAAAGAAAGTTATAATGAGGCTGCTTGATACGGCGGTGCCACTGAGTCAGAAAGAGAAATGCAACAGTTTCCTAGAATGGAGGAACCAACCCTTTTTTCACAGAGGCATGATATATTCTCTTGTAGTGGTTATACACAGCGACCGAGAGCACCTGCAATTAAACGACATCACCACCATTTCTCAAGCCATTAAAGGGGAGTGGTCACACACAGTCCAAAGCGATGGTTTGATGACGAAAAATAGTCACAAACAAATGCTCGAGAACGGTAATAAATGTTATACGAAATGAACCAAACCCGGGACCTTTTTGGCCCGTCTTTGCCCGATGACGAACTTGTCAAGACATTTGCAGATCTCCTTTGGAGTTGGGAAGTCCTTGCCCAAGTTGGTTCCGCCCCACCTACTGGAGCTCTCAGCCGCATCCGGCTGCGGAGGAGCATCCACATTGGCGCCACCGCCTCCTGAGGCCCGTACCACGTTGTTCGGAGGAGGATTATGCACGGACACGCCTTTTGTGGGAGCTAAAGGCCAATCCTCTGGCGCGTCGGCTCCGTAAGATCTGAGCGTGTCCCAGAAAGAAGATCTGAGCCGATTGCCACCGGGATTATTGTCCGATCCGAGATGGGAATCCTTGGATTTCTTCGAGGATTTGGTGGGTTGGTGAACGCGACCAATCTCGAAAAACGTGCCCTGAAGAGGAGACACGCCGCGAGGGTTAAAACAGTAAGCGGTTTTGCAAGTAGGACAGAAATTCACAGCCTGATAATTGCTGCTGTCGCCGGCGCCGGCGGAGGATTCATCGGGACGGTGGAGATTAGAATAAGGGAACTGGCGGTTGGAAAAAAGAAGATCCATTTGTTTCGAACAGCGAGGGCAATTCGCCTCCGCTCTTATCTTACGGCGAGTGACAGACGCCGGTAAATCGTCGCCGCCGCCTCCACTGCCTCC
>CM071866.1:27549926-27622191 GCA_036759665.1 Gynandropsis gynandra | reverse complement strand
TGTAGATTATACGAGACTTAACTTATTATTATTTTGTAGATTATACGAGACTTAACTTATTATTATTTTGTATATTGATATATACTATAATTAAATTTTTGTATGTCAAACTTAAATTTAATAAGTTTTATACTAAATATGTACATAAATATACCTTGGTGAACAACTTATCATTTAGTCATTTAGAACATGAACAACAAGTTTTAATAAGTTTTCAACAAATTTTAATAATATGAACAACTTTTCATTTACTTAATGAACAACAAGTTTTAATAACATGAACAACAAGTTTTAATAAACAACAACTTTTCATTTAGACATTTAATCGAACAACTTATATACATAAATATACCTTGGCGAACGGCAGAGGGCGGATGGCACACTGGCGGTGGTCACTCGGCGGCGGCGGTCACTCGACGGCGGCGGTCACTCGGCGGCATAAATCGCTCGAATGGATACATCCAACGAAATTGAATTGGACCTCCTAATGCGGCTTCGTGTGGTAGATGAACTGTCAAATGCTCCATAACATCAAAGAATGATGGTGGGAAAATCTTCTCCAAATTGCATAGTACTGTAACAATGTTACTTTTAAGTCTTCGAACCACATCTACACTTAAGTTTCTCGCATATAAATCCCAGAAAAATATGCCAATACCTGAAAATTCAAGTATATTAATTAGTTTATTTTACAATTAATATTTCTATAATCATTTTGGAGCTAAAGGACGTACACGAGACAAAGTACCAACATTGGCGCTTTACCATCTTCACTTATATGTAACTCCTTCCGTGAGCAATACTCTGCGAGATCCTTCTGTGATTTAATGTTATCCTTCGTTTTTCCTGTGACATTCATTACTGTATTGATGATATTATCGAAAAATTTTTTCTCTATGTGCATGACATCAAGATTGTGGCGAAGCTTCAGATTTTTCCAATACGGAAGATCCCAAAATATGCTCCTCTTGTACCAATTATGGGTAATTCTATAACCATCAATTCTCGGATGATTGTTTCCTCCGCAGTCTATACTCCTAGGAATACCCAAAGCGAGAAGTCGTTCATACAATATCTCTTCGTCGGTCAAAATTGGAGGAGGAGATTTCCGCACAACAATATTCCTTCTGAAATTCCTCTTGTTGTGTCGTAATGTATCATCAGAAGGAAGAAACCGGCGATGACAATCAAACCAACTCGTCTTTCGTCCATTTTTCAACTGAAAAGCATCTATTTCCTCCATGCAATATGGACAAGCCAACCGACCATGCGTTGTCCACCCAAGTAGCATACCATAAGCTGCAAAATCACTTATTGTCCATATTAGAGCACCTCGTAATATAAAATTTTGTCGTCTCGAAACGTCGTACGCTGGAACTCCCTTCCATAATTCATTCAATTCTTCAATTAGTGGTTGAAGAAATATATCCAAACTTCTTTTCGAATGATTAGGCCCGGGAATCAATATTGTTAAGAACAAAAACTCACGCTTCATGCATATATCTGGTGGTAAATTATATGGTGTCATAATAACTGTCCACAACGAATAATTTCTCCCAGAACTCCCGAATGGATTAAAACCATCAGTGCAAAGGCCTAAATAAACATTTCGACTCTCAGCTACAAAATCAGGATATACCTTGTTAAAGTGTTTCCACGCCTCACCATCTGAGGGATGACACATTTCTCCGTCAAGACTTGAATGCTCGGCATGCCATCTCATGCCGCTTGCGGTCTTCTCCGATTGATACAATCTTTTTATCTTGTCTGTAATTGATAAATACCACATACGAAGAAACGGAACCGATTTTCCATTTCTTGTCAAATAAAATCGATCTTTTCCACAAAATCGACAATTGATCAAGTCTGAAGTTACTTTCCAAAAAATCATACAATTGTCTTGGCAAACATCGATCTTTTGATACGACAATAAACCCAATGATCTCATCATATTCTTTGTTTCATAATATGACTCGACTGCATTATTATCTTCGGGCAAATTATCTCTAGCAGAAGTCGGTTCCCAATTGGAGACGGTCGAATAATTTCCATCTCCAATTGGAGACTGCAGAAGTCGGTTCCCAATTGGAGACGGCAGAAGTCGGTTCCCAATTATCTCTTACTAATTGCGATATAGAATCTATGCAATTCTGAGAAAGATTATTTTCTGTCTTCAAATTCATTAACCGTGCAGATAAAGACAACTGTGATAGACCACTTCTACAACCATCATAGAGTGGATGCCTAGCACTTTCTAACATTTCAAAAAAAGTTTTTGCTTCTTCATTCGGATCTTCTTCAATATTTTCATATTCGTTTCTTTCGACGAACACATTTCGCACCATTTGTACCTAAGGGTTTTCTACATCTTGAAAAGTCTGAGACACTTCATGATTTACGATACCCCTACTAAAATTTTCCACAACATTACTGGGTCGTGGTGCAAAATTCTCTCCATGAGATAACCAAATAAAATAATTTAGAGTAAACGCTCTTAAATAGAGATGATTCCAAACGGTTTTCTGACGACCAATGGTAGTATCCAATCGCGCGACTCTAAATTTTTTCCGTCTCCAATCCGTTCCTAATTAGGGACGGAAATTTCAGTCCCCAATCCGACTCTAGTTAGGAACGGAAATTTCGATGTCGAAAGTTTGGAAACGGACCACAAATCCGTCTCCAAAATTGGAAACGGCTTGGGTGTCGTCCATTTAGAAACGGATTAGACACGACTCCTCGGTACTCAAATTTGGGGACGGATTAGTGACGGATTTCATCGTTCGTCCCTAATCCGTGTCTAATCCGTTTCTAAATTTAGGGACGGAAATGTCGGTTCCTAAATTCCGTCCCTAATTTCCAATTTTCTAGTAGTGGTGGTGCAAAATTCTCTCCATGAGATAATCAAATAAAATAATTTGGAGCAAACCTTCTTAAATAGAGACGATTCCAAACGGTTTTCTCATTAACGAATTTTTCATTTTTGCATTTTACGCATGGACAAACCAACTTACCGTTTTCTCTATAAACTTGTTGATTTGTCGCCACCGTCATAAACTATGTAAGACCTTCTACAAACTCCTTCGATACACTTTGAGTTTTCGGATCAATTCTTCTATACATCCACTGTCTCGAAACGAAAATATTCGATCTCGACGACGATGCCATTATAATCACAAACAATAACAAGATATAAAAAGGAATATATGAGTTTTGTGTGTGAAAACGGGTAGATGATGAGTGATTAAATAGAAAATTTTAAGACCGATTCTGGACGAATTGCGGACTGAGATGAATATTTCCCGACGAACCGTCCCGAACACGTCCGAAACTCGCGGACGGTTTGTGTATCCGTCGGGAAATTCCAGACGGACTACTAGAGCATCCCCAAATGGTCCGCAATTTGTGGACGGACTGCTCAGCCGTCCGCAAATTGCGGACTAGGATAGAAACGGTCCGCAATTTGCGGACCACCTTGAAAATAGTCCCGAATCCGTCCCGAATTACGGACGACTTAGGGATTACTTTGCGGTCTGCAAATTTGCGGACGGATTCGGGACGGATTTATTTTTCCGTCCTTAAGTAGTCCCTAATCCGTCCCTAATTTTAGGGACAGATTATTCAGTCCCGAAATCCGAATTTTCTATTAGTGTATAAAATATTTAAGTTATATTAAGATTCATATTAATATATTTATTTTCAACATTTTAACTTGAATATTTGGATATTGATAATAATAACCATTGTTAAAATCCAACTCATTGAAAAACTCTAATTGGGGAAAATTAGTACATAATGTTAATCAATTATATGTAATAATAATGTTGTCTCGTTACAAATCTTGCCACGCAAATTAAATGGATAAAATTTGGGTAAGAAAAAAAAAGAGTCCAATACATAACAAATTATCCCATCATTAGGGTTGGGCAAATAACGGATATTTACGAATATCGAACTATTTGTATTTGTATTTGTATTCGGCGAATATCCAAATTTAGTATTTGTATTTGTATTTGTAAATTCAGATATTTGTAAATACGAATATTTGTCGAATATTCGGATATCCTTCGGATATACGGATATTCGTATCTGAACCTGAATTTTTTTAACGTATAAAATATATATAAAAACATTTTAATAAAAAAAAATCAATAATCATCAAATATAATCTAAAACTAAAATTTCAAGTCGCACAAAGATGCAAATATATTTAGTATAAATAAAACAAAACACCAAATCTTCACATTCATCTCCACACCAGTCATTTAAATTTTGTTTCGTGGATGATTCTACGAACATCGTGAATTCACCCACTACAAGAAAATCATGAATTAGGGACTGAAGAATTCGTCCCTAATCCGTCCCTAAACAGGTTTAGGGACGGATTAGGGACGACGAGTGATAGTCCGTAATCGTGCAAATCCAAATGTTATCCGTCCCCAATCTGTCCCCAATTAGGGATGGAAAATTCAGTCCGCAATCCGTCCCCAATTAGGGACGGAAAATTTAGTCCGCAAACGGTTCCGGGATTGGGGACGAACCATTTTTCGTCCCTAAAAATTAGGGACGGACCAATGTGATCATCCACAATCTATACTCCTTGGAATACCCAAAGCATGAAGTCGTTCATACAAAATCTCTTCGCCGGTCAAAACTAGAGGAGGATATTTCCGCACAACTACATTCCTTTTGAAATTTCTCTTGTTGCATCGTAATGCATCATCAACGGGAAGAAAACGACGATGACAATCAACCAACTCGTCTTTCTTCCATGTTTCAACTGAAAAGCATCTGTTTCCTCCATGCAATATGGACAAGCCAATCGACCATGCGTTGTCCATCCAGATAACATACTATAAGCTGGAAAATCACTTATTGTCCACATGAGAGCACCTCGTAACATAAAAGTTTGTCGCCTCGAGACATCGTATGCTTGAACTCCATTCCATAATTCTTTTAATTGTTCAATAAGTGGTTGAAGAAATATATCCAAACTTCTTTTCGGATGATTAGGCCCGGGAATCATTATTGTTAAAAACAAAAATTCCCGTTTCATGCACATATCCGGTGGTAAGTTGTAAGGTGTCACTATAACTGGCCACAATGAATAATTCTTTCCAGACATCCCAAATGGATTAAAACCATCGGTACAAAGGCCTAAATAGATATCTCGACTCCCAACCGCAAAATCAGGATATACCTTGTTAAAGGGGTTTCCACGCCTCACCATCTGAGGGATGACACATCTCTCCTTCACGACTTGAATGCTTAGCATGCCATCTCATGTCGCTTGCGGTCTCCACAGATTGATACAATCTTTTTTAATCTCTCTGTAATTGATAAATACCATATACGACGATATGGAACCGATTTTCCATTCTTTGTTAAATAAAACAGATCTTTTCCACAAAATAGACAATTACTCATATCCGATGTCTCTCTCCAAAAAATCATGCAAGTGTCTTGACAAACATCAATCTTTTGATATGGCCATAAACCCAAAGATCTCATCATCTTCTTTGTCTCATAATAGGAGTCTACTACATTATTATCTTCTGGCAAATAATCTCTTACTAATTGCAATATCGAATCCATGCAATTCTCAGACAAATTATTTTCAGTCTTCAAATTCATCAAACGTGCAGACAGAGATAACTGTGATAAACCACTCCTACAACCATCATAAAGTGGATTCCTAGCAAGCACTTTCTTTTCAAAAAAACTTTTTGCTTCTTCATTCGGATCTTCTTCAATATTTTCGTTTCTTTCACGGAATACATTTTGCACCATTTCCACATAAGGGTTCATTTCTACATCTTGAGAAGACTCAAATTCATGATGTATAGTGTCCCTACTAAAGTTTTCTACAACATTACTAGGTCATGGTGCAAAATTTTCTCCATGACATAACAACATGAAATAATTCAGAGTAAATCCTCTTAAATAAAGATGCTTCCGAACAGTTCTCTCATTAACAAATTTTTCATTCATACATTTGACACATGGACAAACTAACGTACTCGTTTCTTTGTAAACTTGTTGATTCGTCGTCATTGTCATAAACTGCGTGACGCCTTCTATAAACTCTTTCGATACGCTTTGAGATTCTGGATCAATTCTTCTGTACATCCATTGTCTAGAAACGAAAATGTTCGATCTTGATGAAGATGTCATTATAATCGCAGACACTATAGAAGATATGCGGTGAAAAATATGAGAGTTGCTTATGAAAAACGGATCAATGGTTGAGGGGTTAAATAGATTATTTATAGACGAATTAGGGACGGATTATGGACTAAGAAATTAATTTTCCGAAAAATCATCCCGAATCCGTCACTAAAATGGTTTTTAAAGTCCTAAATTTAAGGACGGACCCAAATCCGTCCCTAAACTTTGGGGACGGATGTTTGGCCGTCCCTAAATTTAGGAAAAGGCAGCAATTTCCGTCCCCAATTTAGGGACGGTAGCAATTTCCGTCCCCAATTTAGGGACGGCAACAATTTCTGTCCCCAATTTAGGGACGCCTTACTCATCCGTCCCTAATTGGTCGGCAAATACGGACGGATTAGAGACGGCTCTTCGGTACCTATAATTGGGGATGAATTAAGGACGGATTTCATTATACGTCCCTAATCCGTGTATAATCCGTCCCTAATCTTGAATTTTCTAGTAGTGACCTAAAACAAAAAAAATTGTTAGATTACACACTAAAATAGTATTTACAAAAAGTTATATATTTAGTGATTTCTGTATTTTTTTCATATATTCTAATGTCTCTATAACATTATCGAATCCATTTGGATTAGATTCCATCTTGAGTATAAATTAAATATTCAACAATATTAGTTATTTTAAAGTATTTGGTATTTTAGTCATCCCATCATAAATATATTATATATTTGGATATATATAATTATATAATAAATGTTTAAATAAGATTAACAATGTTTTTTATTTCCAATTTGATCATTAAAATCAATTTTGTTAATATATATCTATATATTAACTAGATTTTCTATTTAATACTTACGGATACGAATAGTTCGGATAATTGAGTCTACTATTTGTATTTGTATTTGTCGAATATCTGATTTCTAATATTTGTATCAACGGATATTTGAATTTTCGATTCGAATACGAATCAAAATTACGAATACTTTGAATATTTTGCCTAGCCCTAATCAAAATATCATCTATTAATATATTTCAAAAGATGACGTTTTATGAGTTGTACATATTTCCTCTTTCCTTTCTTGCTCTCGGTCCCACCCAACAAAAGACGTCTCAGCTCTCCCCTTCTTGAAATCTATTAATATATTTCAAAATTTGGGGAATAAATTTGTTGGATTTTCACTTAACTTTATTTACCAAACGTCTTTTTCACTCTTTCGATGAAGATAGTAGATGAAAAGCAAATTTTGTGAGATTTGTCATCTTTTAGTCGTGATATACAAGGAGCATTATCTCCGAATAAGATAATATGGATATGGGGTGGATACTCGCATGTACCCACCAGATTCTCAGAACTCGTATCCGAACCCATCGTACACGGGTAATTCATTTTATTACCATACTCATAAGGGTACCCGATTTTCGAGTATCCGTAAAAATCCACGAAAAAATTTGAAATCCGCAGATACCCTATATACCTTTGAAATAAGGTGATTTTGCTTCATGCTGAACATAGACACAACCCAGGCATTTGCAGACAGAGAGATATTGAAGAAATCTAAGCAGAACTTGGTCTTTTTCCCGACACTCGCAGAGATGGATCGTCCAAGGAGACGCCAAGGCAGAGAGCGGCGAGCGAGAAGTGGAGAGAGAGGTAGGCGCTGCGAGTTTGAAACGGAGAGAGAGGTACGCGCTGCAATGGCATGTGAGAGAGCCGGAGAGGTAAGCGGAGAGGAAGGTGACCGGTGAGTTTGAGACAGAGAGATAGAGGTTGGCGGCTTGCAGAGAGAGAGAGGAGAGGGATCGGTAGAGATAGCTAAAGAGGAAGTAACTTTAACCTAATGGTATTTAGGTAATTATGAAAATATTAGGGGTGTTTTTGTAATTTTTTTAGGTATCTTCGGGTATCCATTTGTAAAAATAAAATATCCGTCCTGAACCCGCGGGTAATGAAAAATATTACCTGAATTCGAATCCGTATCTACGGATACGAGTAATTTTTTGTGGGTTCGAGACAGGTTTCCACGTCAGGGTGAGTTGTGCGGGTTTTTTGTCTACCTCAAATAGGTATATCTTTATCAATTGAAAGACTATATGTTCTTCGAATATTTTTGAAATACCAAATTCATCGAAACACATTCACAACTTGTCTAGTGAATTACCAACATTTTGGTAAAAGTTGTAAACAACATCTGTTTTGTAGAATGCCATAAAATTTTAGTTTCGTCACATGTAAACACACAAGTTGTTAGAGATCGACCTTTATGTGAGTATGATAAATACTTTAAATCTACATATTCAATTAAATTTGATTTGGACGAGTTATGAAAATATAAAATCATGTCCATATTCCTTCGAAGATTTTTAAATATATGTTTTACATTATTCAAGTGTCTTCAAGTTGTTGAAAAAAAAAATTACTAATAAACAAAAGATACATCATAACATCTATGATTAGTACATTTGTGCTGGTAATAATATATTGTACTTCAAGACCATATAGTTTCTCATTTTCCTCACAAGATCTAAAGTTATCTTTACAATATCCAACGAACTTTACGGGTGTATTTACAAGATGTTATATATATATATATATATATAACTTTTTAATTACTTTGTCTACATAATTCAATTCATATAAGAAGATTGCATAATTCAAATGCTTGATTTGAATACCTAAGCAATATTTTTTTCAAAATCTTTCATTTTAAACTATTCCTCTAAATATTGTATGGTTTGTAATAACACTTCAAGAGTTCCAGTGATATTTAAATCATCAACATAAACTATAATAATAATAATCAACTTTGATCTTAAACTCTAAACTCTTTATAAATACACATGGACATATGATCATTATTATAACTTTATTTATAAAAAGAAATCATACAAAGGTTATTGTACATCCGTCCAAATTGTTTTAATTCATACAAAGCTTTGTTTTCTTTAACATAATAAATTGCTCAAAAATTATCATCATAGCATTTTCAATCCTTCATGGGTATTCGTGTATATATATATATATATATATTAATGCATGAATGTAACCATTCTTTTAAATGGTTGAAATCAAATAGGCGAGAGATGCTAACCAATTCGGTGCAAACCCAATTGGCCATCGATGCAATTAGAGAGATTAGGCGGTTGATTTTGTATAAATGTGTGAATGATGTGAAAGGTTTTAGGCAATAGGTGTAAAGGAGGGTGGAGACACCATTGAAGCCTTTTCACATGTAACCTTTATATTTTAAAAATAAAGACACCATGCATAATGTTTTGGAATAAAAAACAAATATGATTTAGAGCTAATGATAGTGAGGAAATTAAGAGAAAGGAATATTAGGAGAAAAAAATAGAAAGATATGTGAAGAGTGGAAGGCGAACAAAAGGAACCAAAATATTTCTCAATCAGTCGTAAAACCGTGAGTATTTATCTTTCCATTCTTTGTGAATTTTGTAAAACATAGTAGATAAAAAAAAAATATTAGCATTCGTCATATACAATCAGTACGAAATTACTAATATTATCGTAAACATTAGAATATTTTTAAGTGTGACATGCGTGTTAAGATCGATGAAGGAAGGAGACGATGGCGTCAACATAAGGAAAGCGGATCAACGTAGTCTAGTGTAAGAATATAGTCAGGATAAAGGGTTTGAATGTAATCCTCGAATATCCTAATTGATCATCGTATCAAGATAACTCAAACAAAGACGCTGAAATGAGAATCTCAAAAGTAGATTAACAACATGTTGATGGCCGAGATACCCTATAAGAAGGACTATACGAGAATACGATGTCCATAAAGAATTAATGTGGATTTTGAAAATTAGGATCAGGATCAAGAATTGAGTGATATATGCTCGAAATATGAGACAAGGCCTATGAAATTTAAGTGTGCGCAAACACAATAGTAAAATAGAAGTGAGTCAGGCGGTAGTTACTTAGTCGAATGAACCAGTAATGTAGAAGTCGAGTCAGAGAAGTGGTAAGTGGTAGTTACTTAGTCCTCTAGACTAGTAATGTAAAACTAAGAAAAAGAAAAATTGATATTTACTTAGTCTTTCAGACTAGTAATGTAAAAACTGAGAGAAAAAAAGTAATATTTATTTAATCCTCTAGATTATTAATATAAAAGGTGAGAGAATGATGTATAAATAGTAGTTAGATAATCTTTTGGACTAGTAACGTAAAATTCGAGCGAAAGTAAATGGTACGAGTATAATAAAAAGAGAAAGTAGATCTGGATGTATTGACTTAAATGTCTCAACATAGCTAGTGAAGATAGGGTATTTGCATATAAAGTTGACTGAGCTATGTTTATCGTACTAATCAAACTTTTGGGATTGTCTTGGATGAGTTAGGGGTTTTACACTATGGATACCCAAAGATCTTTGAAAAATAGGGATGTCAATTTCAAGCCCGACCCGAAACCCGATCCGAACCTGGCCCGAAAAATTACGGGTTTGGGCCAAAAATTATAGGCTCGTTTTCAATCGGGCCAGGCTCGGGCTTGAAAAATTTTGGCCCGCAAAATTAGGGTCGTGCTCGGCCCGCGGGCTGCCCGAGCCCGAAAATGGCCTGCACCCCTAACCCTAGTGATCTCTCCTCCCTCAGTCCCATAAGCTCTCTCTCCCCCTACCTCCTCGTCGTGACGTCTCTCTCCCTTGTGCATAAACTATTAATTTGTAATTAAATATTTTTTATTTTGTTTATTAATAACTTTTTTCTTCTTATATTTTGTGTATTCTTTATGTTCAGAATAGTTTTTCTAAGATAGAAATCCCTAAATATTATGTGCTATGATATAACTTATAATATATATTAACTTCATTTGAGTTATTTTCCATTAAAAATTAAAATAAAAAATTAAAAGGATATGAATACAAATAAATTTTTACTTTACACATATATCATAAATGTGACACAAAAAGTGAAAAGGAAAATATCACAAATATATGCGTGATCCTAATATATGCATGCAAGATCATACCGATATGGATGTGTTGCAGTTCTAGCAGTCTAACACTAAGACATATAGTATTGAGTTAGCGCTTATGGCTTCTGATATCTTAAGTATTCTGATCACCATAGTTGCTTCAGAGTCTTCTTTCAGTGCCGACTCGCGTGTGCTCAACAAATACAAAAGTCGTCTCTTACCCTCAAACGTTCAACCTTATTTTTTGTCCGTTCTTGGTTACTTGGTTACGATGAAGAAGGTTAAGTTTATACATTTCAATTCAAATTATCGAGATTATATGATTGTTTATGTTGTTGATTTGGTTTCTTTGATTGACTAATGTGTAAATTCTATATTTAGCGGCCCGATGGATTTCTTGCCGCGACCCAATAAGCATATTGATGGTGAAACCGGAAGAGCAAGAGATTCAAGTCAAATTTATTTGTATTTTTGTTTCTTCATTTATACACTTGTATGAAATAGTTTTTAATCTTTGTTGATGTGTTTTAGACTATTAGACTAATGATTTGTTTAGCATTTCAAAATTTGTTAACGTGAATTTTGGATTCATATGGATTAATTTAGACGTTTTAGACTTGTTTAAATTTTTTAATTTTTTTATCTCTTTAGGCCCGAGGCCCGGCCCGAGCCCACCCAAAGCCCGTTGGGCCGGGTTTCGGGCCGTAAATTCTAGGCCCGATCGTATCCGGGCCAGGCTAGCCCGACCCGCAAAAAATGCGGGCTTTTCCCGAGCCCGGCCCGGCCCGTATCTCACCCCTAGTGAAAAATAAGTTAGCGGTTTTACACTATCAAGCTATACAATAGGTTTTGACCACATCCATACGAGGTATTTCAAATCTCTAATATAGTACGAGACATATCAAATACTAAAAGGTTATTGCATCCATCAATCTTAACATGTTTTCTCATAAGCACTATCATATATAGTAATCTTATTTTGCTCATTTCTTTTATGTAGAAATACTCATTTATAACCTATGGTTTAAATCATTTTCGGTGTTTAGACTATAGATCTAAAAAAATCTATGTTTCTTAAATGAGTCTAATTTAGACTTGATTATATCTTTCCACTTTGACCAATATTTTTTATTCCTACACTCTTCCATAGAGGTAAACTTATAATCCTCGTTTTAATTTATAACATCATGCATTATATCGTATAAGAAATTATTGTCTACAATAATTTTATCAATTTTTTCTCATATTCATATAATTAATTGACATCTCTTCATTCACATGTAATTTAGTTACGTAATTCTCTTTATTGTTAATATAAAAATGATCTATTTTGAAAAGACATCATTGTTTTGTCGTCTTGATTATGTGGTCTTCTTCTTTTTCAAGGATTTTATCTTTGAAATCAATTGGTTTACCAGATTTCAAGAATGTGATAGACTCATTAGCAATCATAGGTTTTCATTTTGGAACTATAGTTTTAACTAGAGAATTATAGCTAGAATATAAATTTTTGTAACTCTTTTGTGGTTAATAAAAGAATTTGATAATTGATTTTTAAATGGTTTGCGAACGAATAATTTTTAGAACTTCTCACTTTCATTCATTCGAGGATCTAAACTTTGTAACGATAATTCATCCAGTTGTTTATTACTTTCTCCTAAGGTTGGATCATCAAAATGACAATTGCAAATTTTGCAGTTACTATATCTTCAATCTTTGGTTCAACATATCCGATTATATATGAATATTCATATTCAACGTAGATTTCTATATATGAATATTAAATGTGTACATATGTTACTTGCTTATGTACTTTTATCCTAATTGACATACAATAAGTATAAAAGATTGTGACTTAGATTCACCGGCATTATCAATATGAATTCTTTATTGAAAAAAAAACATATACCCACAACTGATTAATTTGCACAAGTAATCTAGAAATACCAAATTATAAAATGATAATAAATCCACATGTGACCACCAAGTTATACATCAATTAACACCATAACATATCAAAATAATTATGGTGGATGAATTGGACCATATATCACCATGTATTCGTTCTAAAAATACTAATGATTTGGCTAAGGTCTTATCATTGATTATTTTTTTGGCTAAGCAACACAGTGAAATTCAATATATTGCAAAATCTTATGATTTTTTCAATGAATGTCCAACTTAATTCTCCTTAATATTTCGTATCATTGTGGAAGTGGGATGATCTAACAGATCATGTCAAATCTTAAGAACATTTGTAAACTTTAGGTTTATATTTCTAATAAATTTTGAGTTTAATGTGTTATGAGTTGTTTTTGTAGATATATAATAAAATATATAAGAGAAAATGTGCAATTTTCTCCTACGGATTTTTTATGTCAATCAAAATTGAGGCAATTCATAGGTATTCAAGTCATCTTTTTTCGTAGTTTCGATATGATATATGTTCACACAAATATCTTTAAACTCAAAAAATATATTGAATATTAATGTGAATATAAAGAATTTTTAATTATGAATTTTGTGCCTTTTGGTAGTATAAAATTTGTTCTTCTTCAGCCTTCAATAATTTTTTCAAACTTCAATATGACATTAACATGTGCTTCATCATTTTTCAAACACAAAAAATAATTTTTATCTTTAAGAATAATGTGTGTGTGAAAACACTATCATCAAGACATACATCTGCGATTTAGATCTTGAAGTTATACATATTTATAATATAGATAAATAAAATATGTAGATTTTTTAATGCCATTATCATTGCTCACCTTTACGACCTTGGCCACAACCGCGATTGCGATCGTAATTATTACTAGATGTTGTTTCATCAATAGTTCATTACTTTGCTTAGCAACTAAAAGATAAGAGATTAAATCTTCACACTTCGCAAAACTCGTTTCATGATGTTGTTGTTGCAAAATAATTTTAAATGTATAAAACGTGGATAGCATCACATATGGATTAATAACAATTTTATCATATAATTTCATTTAAGAACTGATAGAAAATATCATCGATTTGTACTTGTTAAAATATTTGAAATGTTGCAAATAAATGTATCTTTATTTTACTGAATTCCAAATATCTGTAGAATCTTTGAATGAGAGATACTCAAAATTTAATTCCAAATATCTGTAGAATCTTTGAATGAGAGATACTCAAAGTTTAAATCATAGTGAATGTGATGGAGAAAAAATATTATGACATTTGTCTTATCTTGATTTGATGATTTACTTATTCATCGATATTCTTTTTAAGAATTTTAGCATCCATTTGGATATGTGCATCCAATACCCACAAAAAATAATTGTTTCTAGTAATATAAAGAGTTTTAAATTCAAACTTGACGTTATTCAACATGGTAAAACTTGGTTGATTGAAGGTAGCTTTATGTTGATAACGTTTTATGATAATATTATTTATATATGGAATAAAACAAAAGATAAAAGCTATGATTCAAACAATATAACAAAGCAAAAGATAGAAATTATGATTCCAACAAAGCAAGGAGATGAGAAAATGCTTCTTTATTCAAATGTTATTTCCTACGAATTTATCTGTTTTACAAAATAAATTATTTGTTATATTTATAAAACAATAAAATGATGTTATTACGTAAGAAGAATAATAAATCAAAAAGCATCTTAAAAGTTAAAAATATTACATGATATAAATATTTTAGTTATATAGACATTCATATTAATATATTTGTTTAATTTCTATTTCGATATGAATAAAGATAACTCGTATACATATATATAGTTCTTGTAAATGGAGGCTTTTCAGCCTCCACGTCAGATTAAAAAAAAACTATTGAACCGTCTCCAATGCTGATTTTACTTGTGATTATTGCAGAAGAGGAAAGGTTGCTCTATCCTTCTCCCTGGGCTCTTTATTCCTTACGTTTACTTTTTCCTCCCCTCTCGCTCTCTCACAGAAAATCTCCTTCCTCCTTCCATCTTGCTCTCTCACTTTGCCACCGACAGTTTCCGACAACTCGCTTTCCTCTTCGAGCGTTGGCTCCCCGCAATCCCCAGATCAGCCAACCTCTCTAACATTCTCCTTGCGTCTACCTCCTACGTCTCTGAAGAAGAAACCACAGAAAGGGAGAGATGCCACAGAAATTCGACCCATCCCAAGTGGTGTAAGTGTTCGTCCAGGTAACCGGAGGTGAGGTTGGAGCGGTGAGTTCACTCGCTTCGAAGATCGGTCCACTTGGTCTCTCCCGAAGAAGATTGGAGCAGACATTGCCAAGGAAACGACGAAGAAGTGGAAGGGTTTAAGAGTGACGGTCAAGCTCACCGTCCAGAACCAACAAGCCAAGTTTACGGTTGTTGCTTCTGCGACGGCTCTCGTCATCAAAGCCCTCAAGGCGTCAGACCGTGACCGGAACAAGACGAAGAACATCAAGCATAATGGCAACATTTCCCTCGATGATGTGATCGAAATCCCTAAGGTGATGCGACCGAGATCGGTGGCGAAGGACCTGAGCGGTACCGTGAAAGAGATCCTCGGCACGTGTGTATCCGTGGGTTGCACCGTCGACGGAAAAGACCCAAAGGATCTTCAGCAAGAAATCACTGACGGCGAGATTGACATCCCGAGCGATTGAAGGGTACTTTAAATATGTCTACAAAGCCACTCTATAGTTATTATGATTTCTATTGTGAGTTCGATATATGTATTTTGCTATATTGGCATTAGAATTGATGTCATTACTCATCTCAAATATAGGATTTGCCTCCGACATCTTCCTAAGCTAGGCATAATCCCTTTGGATACTGTCGGGTATTTGATCCTGAAGTAACGACATGATTTTGTATTGTCATCTTGTAAGATGCTAAACAAGATATTAGCATCTGCTTTATGTGGTGATGATGCATTTAGTTTCACTTATTTGATTAATATATTGTGTGAATATATTGCTTAAAGAGAATGCCTTTTGGTTTCTCCACAGTCTTTTGCTCTTTGTCGCAGTAAGCATATCTCTCGAGGAACAAGGGTCACTGAATTGCTCTAAACTCTTATTTCAGCATTCATCGTTATATCTCAAAACCCATGTCGGATTTGGAAGATAGGAGCGAGGTCTATGGCAGTGGCTACGTAGACATCAGATTTGCCTTCAGCTTTCATTGCAAAATTTAAACCTGACTTTTCTTTTATGATGGTATATGTTGGAATCTCTTATGCATACATTAACATGAGGCCTCTAATTTATTGTGTGATGATATGGATGTTGGCATTAGTCAACCTACTAAAGATAGAGGCATCTGCGGATATCTAATCTTTTATTTTTAGCATTTCTTTTTTGTTCAATTTGTGTTGTAATGGAGACTAAAGATAGAGGCATCTGCGGATATGTAATCTCTTATTTTTAGCCTTTCTTTTATGTTCAATTTGTGTTGTAATGGAGGGTTCTTCATGGCAGCCAAAAGAAGGTAAGATTCCCAAAGAAAAAGAAGACAAGTCCTACGAAAACATTACATTTGCGACTTCTGCAAGATTTTCATACAGAACAATCCTACAAGAATTAGAAACCATGAGCTGGGTACCCATCATCGAGATAATGTCAACAAGAAGCTCTCTGATATGCATGAAAAGAGCGCAACTAAGGACAAAGAACTTAAGGAAGCTGAACCGATGCTTCAACAGATCGAAGCTGTAAGTTTCTCTCATTTTGAACAATCATACATATTGATTGGTTTCGAATCTTATGATTTTTATATATCTGCTTTAATTATTGATCATTCTAAGAATTTTTGTTGCCTTATGAAAAGAAAAAAGGCGTAAAGCTAATCAAAGGAGAGTTACGAATCTGAGATGAGACAAGGAATTCTTTTGATAATATGTCTATTGGCATTAGTCGACCGACTAAAGATAGAGGCGTCTACGGATAGGGGTTTAGTAGCTCGACAAAGACTTCGAAGGAAAAGAGGTAACCAGCTACTAGACCGAAAGGAATGGGGTTATTTCATAATATATCTGCTTATTATTGATCATTCTAAGAATTTTTGGTGACTTCTTGATTGATGCAAGTCTGAGGTTATTGTGTTTCAAAGTATGACAAAAAAAAAGATAAAATCTTGAACATCATGTTATTTGCCAATATGGTTGTGAAGAAAGAAAAAGCATTGTCATAGTTTGAAATTGATAGAAAAGTTGATGCATTTACAGTTACTGATGGATTGCACCCTCATAAAGGACATACATACTCGACGCTCAACAATCTAACGGTAGTATGGAAGAGGAATCTTTATCATACCCTCTTAATGCTTTGTTTTTCATCATATCTATTGTCTATTGTTTTCCATTGTTGCAACTTTGTTGGTGCATTGTCAATTAAAAAATGTGAGTCCTCATTGCATTAAGGCTGTTGCAAGGTGGGATTACATCTGATGAAATGTGCTCATGGAGATGAATATGATGAAGTTATTTTTTCTCAGCTTGAAACATGAAGAAGAGGCTGCTAAATTGTAAATGCATCAGGTAACATATATTGGCAAACCAAAGTTTTATATAAGGCTATCTATCTCTCTTTTTCCCATGGAATGTTAACTGATCTGTTTCCTGACTTTTAGGACACTGATAGGAATCATTGATGATTACTTCTATGGTTATTATTCTGAAGAAATAATCGGGTCCCAGGTACGAAAATTAGTTATTTGTTTATAAATTTCTTCAAAGATTTACTCTCTCTTAGGGTATACATGTGAAATTGTATAGGATCCTCTATTAACCAAAATTCCATTGAATCATGATACTGAAATATGTGTACTTTCTTCGCATTGACCAGTCAAACAATATAAGGAATCGCCAATATATTGTATGGTTAGAACTTAATAAGTCATAAAAACTTGATCTCGCTTTGTTTAAGAAAATTTTTTGCAGTAATGGTTTTGGTCATTCAAGACAGGGTTCGCTGGCCAGCCATGGATTTTTACAATTCTAACTTTTACCAGTCTTCAAAGGCTTATCTATCTACTCTTTACACTTCTTTTTTCAGTTCAAATCTTGTGATATGTTGCTATTATGAATCTGGTGTTCATATTTATATCCTCCATATCCTTTTTTGTGCTTTGGCTTGCTACTTTTGTTCGCTCATGATGTTGTATTTGGCTTGCTAGATTTATAATGGTGTTTTTTTTTTTGCGGCTTGCCTTGCCTTCTTTCTGTTCTTAGTATGTTCGCGAGTCTGGTGTTCATGGACTATAGGGGGAGATATGCATAAAACTCAGCAATGATTTTCCAGAGTTACGGTTTTCTAAGGTAAAGAGGCTTCACATGAGAAAATTTTGTTTAAAACTTTTGTCTTTTCTCTTCCTCAAATCAGATTTTGAATGGATGTTTGTTTTGCATTGATGAGGAAACCTAGCCTGGTAAAAGATGGTTAAGAAAACAAGTCTTAGGGCAAGAAAAGATTGAAGAAGTTGAATTAATGAAGGGAAGATCACATCCTGGACAGAAGAGTTGGATATTGAAGTTTCGAGGACTTGACTTCATTGACTAGGTTAGGTTAACTACACTAAACATTTGATAGTGTTCCATAAGATGTGGAAAAGTAATGAGAAGACAAGATTGAAATACAATTTGTCACTTGCTAATTTGGGATTCTCCATGAATTCACCATTGGAGCTTACAAGCCATACTTTGATGTTGACACTTTAGATGTATTAGAGAGACTCATTTGTCGCACTATTTCCGTTCAGAGGAACATTTACAGAGAAGACAGCCAACAACCTTGATTTGTAAGACCTACTATAGTTCTAGCAGCTTAGCATATTCTGAATCAATTTAGCATACATTGCTAGAGGTCATATATTCAAAACACCTTCGAAATGATTCTCCTTAAATTTATCAAAATGAGTGTAACACAATATTTACTTTGTTTAGATGAAATCGAAAAATAATGACATACTTTGAAATTCATGATACACTAAGTTTTCTTATAGAATTAGGTAATACGTTAATATGTATGTTAGATCAATCCATGATGTCTAACAACACTGAAGACGGTGCAGTGGATGAGATGGTGTACTATAGATACATTAAGCATGTATATAATTATCCAAAAATCTATGACTAGAGGAGCATTTAAGCACAAATCAAGAAGTTTCAGATAACCATGGCAATCCAAAATAATATGTTTCTGATTACAAATTTTTCAGAATTTTCCTACGGCATCATATGAAATTTATAAGCAACATTTAAATCATAACTAATACCTAAAAAATAAAAGAAACAAATAATTATTGTACATGATCCAAGGAAGGAACCAAAAGCAATAATTTTTAGGTATTCCTAAATAATTCTTCTTAAAATTGCATTCTTCTTTTGCAGAAAAATTATCTGAGCTCTCTTCTCTAAGTTTAATGATCCAATGGTCCAAGTAACTATGTCATGTTCGATCCCTTACAAACCCTTCTCAAAGATATTGACCATGTCATTAGCTGTGCATACGAGGACACATTCCTGATATTATTCTGAATTTCAATTTCCATTAGCCACCACACAAACAAAAATAAATCATCATCTCGCGCATCGCGCGAGGGTTTTTTCTAGGCTTATTAAAACTTTACTAGATAAAACCTATAAAAAATCCTAATGAAAAAAATTATTTATTGTTAATCAATCAATGACATGCAATTTTATAATGAGATAAAATTTGATTAAAAAATAGTGCAATGTATATCTATTAACCGTCTTTCTTCAAGATGTCATCCATTAATATATTTTAAACCATAAATAATCTTGTATACCATATTGTAACGGACACTAATTTAATAAACATATCTAAAGAATTATCATTTAATTTTATTTGTTACTTGTATACCATCTTTTTAAATATCTTGTAGTGACAAGTGTCACTTGAACAAATCTGATCAATTGTTTCCAGTCTTATAGGCAAAACAATTTTCGATCATGAGCAAATAAATAATGACCCTATATATAATAATTATTTTCAGCCCTTTACCAAAGGGCTGAAAGTATTATGCTTCTTGCGTACTCGATAAAATTGTAATTATTGAAAAGTTCAACAATATATAAATGACGAAAAACAGTTTTTCAGCATAGATTTGATAATCACACAAATCAAAATCCTAAACCCATCAGATAAAACAAGGAACGAGAAAATCAGTTTTTCATTCTCGACCAAAAAACCGCACCAACG
Source organism: Gynandropsis gynandra (assembly GCA_036759665.1). Taxonomy (NCBI): domain Eukaryota; kingdom Viridiplantae; phylum Streptophyta; class Magnoliopsida; order Brassicales; family Cleomaceae; genus Gynandropsis; species Gynandropsis gynandra. The sequence goes on along the minus strand of CM071866.1, from coordinate 27,601,911 downwards.
GTTGATAGCGAATCCCGATCTCGGCGTGGATACTGGTAGATGATTTGTACAATCAAGTCTAGCATCCGATTATCATCAAATTTAACGTAACAAGTATTATCGAAATTGTTTCTAATTCTGTTGTTCGTTGAAACCCTGAAAAACTATTTTCGAACATGACTAGATATTGTAAAACACGCTTCCGCACCCGATGTAGCAATCCAACAGTGGTATCAGAGCGTCTGGTCGTCTGTTCAGGATTAGTTTTTGATTTTTGGATGAAAATTAGATCGAAATTCGTGATTGACGGAGCGTGTGGCGCGCACCCGAAGAACCACACTGCTGAACATGAGCCTGGGCGGCGACCGAGACCCTTGCCGTTCGTGCGAAAAATTTCTGGATATGCAATCCGTGTGCGCTAATTTGACAGCACGCGCGGGAAATGCAGTTCCAAAAGATTAAAATTAATTGAGTTATAAGAAAGATAACTTGTTTATCATTAGGATTTTCCTTCATCGTAGACACATGAATAGTCTCTTGTTTACATGGTACGACCTGACTACCATGAGGCATGTAGTTCAAGAATTTGATTCGTACGTCTATGGCATTAGAAGTCTAGTGGGGGGAACAATTAGTTCTTGTAAACGCCTGGACTACCCAAGGACATGAACTTAATTGTTATCCAACCATGAGTTGAAAGATGAACTCAATTGTATCAATAGGAACGACCTGACTACCAGGTGACTATGTGATATAGACCCGTATTTTAATTCACTATGAATTTTATAGGGATAAAATTTTGTAAAGAATCTATTTTATATGTTTGGTAAACGTTTTGACTAACAAGGGGTTCAAGCATATAGTTATAGAGTGATGCTAATAAGAAATAAGATTTCTAATGTTATTGTAGCATTGATTAGCGAATATATCATTTAGATGAAGTCCATGTCTTAATGATATTTACGATGTCTAACAATCTGATGTTCAATTTTTCCTTTGTTTTTCAGATATCTTGAGAATATATCAATTCAACTTGCGTCCAATCCTCGAGACCAACAAGCTAGTTGGCGAAAACTTCGATGAATGGCAATGCAATTTGTGTCTGGTGCTGACTCATGATAAGTTGATCGATGTAATTGATAAACCAGCTCCTCTAGTGCCAGATCTAGCGAATGATGAGGCTTTCAATGACTTCACCAAGTACGAGGAGAAGTGCATCACTGTGAAGTTTCTCATCTTGGCGTCAATGAGTGGCGAACTCCATAAGCATCATGAGCATATATGGATGCCAAGCAGATCATGGAGCATCTTAAGAAGATGTTAGGTGAGCAGAGTCGGACGGAAAGGTCCAAGTTGTCTGGGAATTTTTTCAAGTCCGCTCTGAGTGAGAGCTCTCCTATGGGACCCCATGTTCTTCGGATGATTAGATTGATAGAATAACTTGAGAAGCTGGGCTGCACCTTCTGTAAGGAGATGCAATAGGAAATGATCTTGCATTCACTTCCGGATTCCTTCTCCCTGTTTAGGGTCAACTACAACATCAACAAGCTGGATGTCGAGTTGCATGAGATGCACAACATGCTCATTGAGTATGAGAAGCATATGTCCATAGGGAAGAGGGGATCGAGATCTGTTCTGATGGTTGGGCAGTCCTCTCAGTAGAAGAGAAAGGGCAAGAAGAGGCCCAGGACCAAGCAGAGCGCGCCTAAGACTGGTGTGACCAGGGCAAAGGGCGGCATTAGCAAGGCCGACCAATCAGATGCTGAGTGTATCTTTTGCAAGAAGAAAGGACATTGGAAAAGGAACTGCAAGGAATACCTGCAGTCTCTCAAGGGCAAGAAACAAGGTAAGATTCTCATGGAAAATGTTTTCATGGTCTTCTTAACTACTATTGATTCATCTATATGGGTATTGGATACCGATAGCAGTTTTAACATCTGCAATATGTTGCAAGGGCTGAGGATCAGTAGGAGATTCAGGAAGGGAGAGTTCAGTCTGAAGGTTGGAAATGGCGCAAGTGTTGTTGCTCTAGCCGTAGGATCGATTTCCCTTGTAATGCCTACGGGCAATACTTTGTTGTTAGACGACTGTTATTATGTTCCGAAGTTTGTTTCGAACATAATTTCTATTTCTATGTTTGATAGACGTGGATTTCAAACAGTTTTCAGTAATAACATTTGCTCTATTTATCATGGTGATGATTTATGTGTGAATGGATATTTGCAACAGGGAATTTATATCTTACCTAATGTTAATATTAAACCAATTAACATGCATGTTTTGGGCCAAAAGAGAAAGATAGATGTTAGTCCAAGACAGACGTACCTTTGGCATTGTAGACTTAGTCACATCGGTGAGAAAAGGATTAACAGGTTGCATAAAGATGGTCTTCTAGGCCATTTTGATTATGAATCTTATGCAACTTGTGAATCTTGTCTCACTGGTAAGATGACCAAATCTCCGTTTACTGGAACCGAAGAGAGAGCTATAGAACTCCTAGGACTCATACATACTTCGGAATGTAATGTACACTACTATTAAATTTAAAAATTTTATTTTTTTTATTTTAAAAAAATTGGAAACGGATGGATGTTGTTTCCAAATTTGGCAAATCTGAATCTTTTGAAATGTTGAAGAGATTTCGCAGTGAAGTGGAGAAACAAACCGGAAAGAGTATCAAGGTGTTGAGATCAGACCGGGGTGGTGACTATCTTAGTCATGAGTTTGTTGATTATCTAAGGCAAAATGAGATTGTGTCTCACTGGACTTCTCCCGAAACACCACAGCATATTGGTGTGTCCGAAAGGAGAAATCTGACTTTATTAGATATGGTCCGATCCATGATGGGGTTCACGGATCTTCCAATCAATCTGTGGGGTTATGCTTTAGAAGCAGCCGCATACATTTTAAACAAGGTTCTCACTAAAGCAGTCTCTAAGATTCTATATGAGATATGGGAGGGACGGAAACCAAACCTGAGACACATCAAGGTTTGGGGTTGTCCGGCCTTCGTTAAGAGACTTCAGCCAGACAAGCTAGATGCTAAGTCTGACAGGTGTAGGTTCGTAGGTTATCCCAAGGAAACTATGGGATATTATATCTACCACCCGTCTGAGCACAATTTGTGGCCAAAACGAAAACCTTTCTTGAAATGGAATCCTTGAGTAAGGAATTCATGATGGAGAAATAGTTCTTGACAAGATTCAAAAACCCGACGAACCAACACAAGCTCAGAGACATGAGATGTCAAATGCGCAATCTTTGTTGGGTGATATGTTGTTAGGCTCCGGGGCTTCATCTTCAAATGTTGAAGTGATAGTGCCCGTTCAAGAACAAGTTCAGGAACCTGTTCAGGAACAAGTCCAACAAGATATCCCAGTGCAGGTTGAACATGCTATACATGCTTTCTTGAGAAGTTCAACACGTTCTCGACGTGCACCTGAAAGACTTAATCTGATGGTGCAAGAGGACGTGATTGGTCATAGAGATGACGATCCCTTGACTTTTGAAGAAGCTATACAAGGTCCAGATTCTGAGAAATGGTGGAAAGCCATGGAATCCGAGATGAAATCTATGAAGATCAATGAAGTATGGACTTTAGTTGATCCTTCAGAGACTTCCAGATTGATTGGTTGTAAATGGTTTTACAAGAGAAAGATTGGAGCAGATGGGCAGGTGGAGACCTATAAAGCTCGTCTAGTTGCCAAGGGGTATAGTCAATTGAAAAGTTCAACTTTATTAGATGGATGAAGAACCTTGTGTGTACAAGAAGTTTAGTGGGAGCGCGGTTGTCTTCTTTGTGCTTTATGTGGATGACATATTGCTCATAGGGAATGACACTCCGGCTTTGCAAGAGACTAAGTCATGGTTGTCTGATCAGTTCTCCATAAAGGATATAGGAGAAGCAGCCTATATTCTGGGAATAAATATCTACAAGGATAGATCGAAGAGGATTCTTGGATTGTCACAATCCCAGTACATTGACAGTATCGTGAGACGATATAACATGGAAAGTTCCAAGAAGGGCTATCTACCGAAAGGCACTGGAATTTCTTTTTCTAGGGAGGATTGTCCTAAGACCCCGGAAGAAAGATAGCGCATGAGTCGGCTTCCCTACGCCTAGCGCGGTGGGAGCCATCATGTATTCCATTATATGTACTAGGCCTGACATAGCCTACGCACGAAGTGTAGTGAGTAGATATCAGGCAGATCCTGGTGAGGAACACTAGAAGGTTGTTAAGAACATCATTGAGTACTTAGGAAGGACTAAGGACCATTTCCTCATTTATGGTGGTTCTAACTTGGAGTTAGAAGGATTTACTGATGCAAGTTTCTCGACAGACAAGGATAACAGTCGGTCCATTTCAGGCTATGTGTTTTGTCAGAATGGATGTGCAGTAGGTTGGAAGAGTTCTTCGGTGACTGAAGCAGAATATATAGCGGCTTGTGAAACAGCTAAAGAAGCGGTTTGGATGAGAAAGTTCATAGATGAACTTGGTGTGGTACCTTCGATAAAGGAAGTTGTTCCTTTATTGTGTGATAACATCGGAGCTATTGCTCAGGCGAAAGAACCAAGGTCTCATCAGAAATCAAAACGTGTTCTGTGGAAGTATCACCTGATACGAGAGATCATAATGCGTGGGGACGTGCAAATCCAAAAAGTGGATGGAAAGGAAAACGTAGCAGATCCGCTCACGAAGGTGCTTGGGTCAAAGGAGTTTGACAAGCATAAGGTGAGGATCGGATTGAGAGAGATGACGAGCTGGCATTAGTTTGTAGACTAGTAGCAAGTTTTGTAATTTTTTGGACATTGGATTTTATTTTAATAATATATGGCATTATTTTCATTTGATAAATTTCATAAGTGTATGATAGAGTCCAAGACTAGATCTGAAACTTGACATTATGATAGAGATCATAATAAAGAGAGTCGAGTTTTTGGTATGATTTAATCTGAACTGTTCTTGTTCATATGATCACTACCCGGACTATAGTGATACAAAAAGAACAACATGTATGTGATCAGTTTCTATATTGATAGAAATTAATGGATCTCTTTTACTAAATCACATATGTGGGTGATACACATAATGATGTGATCACTGAACTTAGCTAAAGGGAGAAATGCTTAATGGTTAAATAACCAATGAACTGTCATTAAGATTTCTCCAGATAGTTAGATGATTAGTTTTTCCTTAGATCTTAGATCAACATAGTAAGTAGCATCCTATCTATTATTCTTTGATTCTGGACACCTAGTATCTTAGAGTACTAGTTGAATAGATATTGAGAATAATTCGATATTTGCGTAGTTGGTGACTGATCAAGATGGAATCCGTCAACTCTTGGTAAGGGTTTGAGCTCTATGTTGTCAGTAATCACAATGATTGCAAGAATCTCTGGTCATAGTACATTGAATGAATGAAGAAAGGTGTTTCTTAGGTTCATTCATCACTCAAATATGATTGACATGAGACATAGTTGATGATTCGTAACGCTGACAGTTATGACCATGCCTAGGATGCATCCGGAACTGTAAAAATGGAAGAAAATACTAATGTCAATTTCACCTTGGTTCGTTTGGGTGAGATTGTTACTCAAATGAGTAAGGATGTTACTTCACGCTATACGGTCGTCGAGGAGTGTTGCTAGACGCCAACTTCGATTAGTTAATTAGTGGAGACTAATTGGCTACCGGTTTAGTGATGAACCTACGAGGCCACACGCTTATGAGTGTCTCGGTATCTGCTTGTGATTGTTAGACAATCAGTGTGGAATGCAGTTATATTCATCCGCTACCACCGAAGAATATAATTGTATTTGGTTCTCTTTTGGGTTAGTACATTAGATGTATGAGCAAGTATGTGTATGGAGATACATGTGCTTCGACTATTTGATATATTACGTAAAGGCAAGTGGAAGATTGAAAGTATTATGCCTCTTGCGTAATATTAAATAGTTATTAGGTAAAATTGTAATTATTGAAAAGGTTCAATAATATATAAATGACGAAATACGGTTTTTCAGTATAGATTTCATAATCACGCAAATCGAAACCCTAAACTCATCAAAGAAATCGAAGGACGAGAAAAACAGTTTTTTCGTTCTCGACCAAAAACCCGCACCAACGGTTGATAGCGAATCCCGATCTCGGCATGAATAGTGGTAGAGAACTTGTACAATCAAATTTAGCATCATCAGATTCAACGTAATAGGTATTATCGAAATTGTTTTCTAATTTCGTTGTTCGTTGAAACCCGAAAAACTATTTTCGAACATGACTAGATGTTAAAATTGGATTATAACACACGTTTCCGCACCCGATGCGGCAACCGGCCACATATGGGAGGCCAAAATAAATCCACACGCAGTGCACGTAATTTGTAGGTACCTTTTAAAAGTTCTGATTCGATCAATAAGGCGCGTGAAGTTGATGATTAAACAGCATTATGCTCTGTTCGCCGTTGCATCTCCGGCTGCTGTTTCCTATTCCTCCACCGCTGTTTTTTGTGCTTCTTGTAAGCCATGGGTCTGGGCGTCTAGAAGATCAAAATGACTGTAGGATCCATGAGTGCGATCGATAACCAGGCTCGGCAGTTCCATTCTCTCACTCGAAGGGGATCAAAATGACTGTAGGATCCATGTCTGTTAGGAAGGAGATATGCTTTGCTTTCTTCGAATTCATTTCGGAGCCCTAATCGCTAGCGTCTTCTTGATTTATTGACTTGGAGCTCAGATCGCAACAACCATACAATGCGTGTTATCGGAAATAAACTTTTATTTTTGTGGATAGATTACATCATCACACTCTGAAGATTACTCATTTTTCGGCACAACAAACCAACCTCAGTTTTAGATTCTTGACCATTTGGGTATTAAAACGAAGATGTGGGAGATGAGTTACTTTATCAGAGTTCTTGTTTGGTTTCAGAAGATTTGAGTTTATCAGGTTGGTTCTCTTCAGCCTCAATGCTGACGACCTTGGGACCCTTGATCTTGTCAGGGGACAGCTTGGTCAGGTTAATTGTGAGGACACCGTCTTCGAGCTTGGCTTTGACAGAATCCAAATCGACATTTTCCGGTAATTTAAACTGTCTCCAGAATTTGCCGTACGATCTCTCCACTCTGTGCCAATGGTCTCCCTTCTTCTCTTCCTCGCGTTTCCTCTCGCCGCTAACTCGCAGAACTCTGTTCTGTTCCACTTCAATCTTGACCTCGTCCTTCTTCAATCCAGGTACGTCGAGCATGATCACATGACCTTCAGGTGTTTCTTTCCAATCCACTCTTGCAGGAGACAGAGCCATGCTCTGATCTCTCTCTAGTCCTAATGGGATTTGCTCCAACACTCTGAACGGATCCGGGAACCGGTCCGCCCAGAGATCAGATAGTAGACTTCCTGGAGGGTCAAGAAGAGGAAGCAAAGACCCTTCATTTGTTTGAAAGCTCCCGAGGAATAGTGAGGTTAAGAAAAGGCCTAGGAGCGCGCGGTAGTAAGGCAAGGCAACACTCATTGTTGTTATTTGTGGTTTCTTGTAGAAGGAGAAACTGAAGCTGAAGTTTCTTAAGTCACTCAAATGATGTGATTGTCTTTCTCTGTGGTGGTAAGGGGCAAAGCTCTGGTGTATTTATATGCATCTTAAGAAGTAGAATGCAGTAGGTTCTTGAAACCTCTTGGAACGTTACCTTTTCAGTCATGTTCTATCTCTCGTGTTGCAGAGAAATGGCGAATGTTCTAGCTTTGGCTACATTCCTGTTGCCTAATAATTGTATCACACGATTGAAGATAAAGAGTATTCTTTCATGTTCTAGACGCCAAGATGCATGAAAGGCCCATGGCTCGAGTTCTCATGTAGGCCATTTTTTGGCCCATCATTGAAATTGGGCTGAACTAGGAGATGAGAAATTTCTAGCTTTTGCCTGCATGGGAGAGGAATGGGGAGTAAGAATGTACCATGCTACAGAATTCAGCTCTGACATTTCAGGGTAAGGGTCCTTTATCTTTATTGCCTCTGCCTTTAGCCGATGTCTTAGAAATTAGAATCCGTAGCGTGGTCCAGACATGCTTAGGCAAAGGTTGATCACGATGGTCGTGTGTGTGTGAGCAAGCTTTTGTTTGTGTATCGTAGTTGTTTGGATTGACGTTTTTGAAAGTTTATTCAATGTAGGTGGAAAGGCATTTATTGAGTTTAATGGCAGCCAAAGTTGGGTTGCCTAGCATTCGCAGCTGTATTTAAGTTTGTTCTTATTGTTCATTGTCTAGGTTCATTCCTTGTCCTACTTTTTCATTAATGTTAAGAGCCAGTTGCCCAAACCTTCACGTGAAAAATATCCCAACAGCTATCTTCTCAGCTTGGCGATTACTCTATAGATTTTAAGTTCAGTGTGAGAGAAGTTCAGGGCAGACAGAAAGAAGAGATGAAAATACAATGCGAAGTGTGCGAGAAGGCCGAGGCAGAGGTACTCTGCTCTTCGGATGAAGCCGTTCTTTGCAAGTCTTGTGACGAGAAGGTTCATGCAACTAACAAGCTATTCCAGAGGCATAACCGAGTAGCGCTCCTAAAGCACTCATCCACGTCTTCTGGAGCTCCTCTTTGTGATATCTGCCAGGTCTTTCATCGGCTTTGGCCTCTGTAGCTTATTCTCAACACTCTCATCTTACCCTTTTCCTGTGTCTTAAAAACATGTGCAGGAGCAGAAAGGGTACTTCTTCTGCTTGGAGGACAGAGCACTGCTCTGTAAGAACTGCGATGGTGCAATTCATGCGTGTGCTTCACACCAACGGTTTCTAGTTTCAGGAGTACAAGTCTCTCCTCAGCCTTCCACTGAAAACTCTGACTGTAACGCTACTTTAAGTTCTGCAACTTACCAAATTCATCCAAACACGTCTTTGAATAGTCGATACACGAGTGGAGAAAGTGAAGCTGGAAACTCAGGTGAGACCGACCCCCCTTCCATGTCTACTTGGCGATGCTATTGACATCAAGACTTAAACATCCATTATCACGTGTACTGGTCTTGCTAATCAAATGGGTATGAAAACCATAAGGGGGAAAAGAGGAAAAGTCAAAAGGAAATGAAGAACCTCAGATGTACATATACTTTGATGTTATCTTACTCACCAATAATGACAAATCCAATGGCTTCCTCCTCCACAGGAGTCAACTTAGAGAAGGAAAGGCATGAAGGACACAGATGAAACCTGGTGTAGAGACATTATCTCCATAGACATCTATGGCCTAAGCAGTTCGAAGAAACTACAAGCAGTTCTGTCCTCTTCTTTCACATCATCCTTTACTTTCACTTGAGAAGAATAATCAACAGCTGGATGCTTCTCTACTGGTTTCTGAGATTCAACCTCATCTCCATCTTCGAAAATAACCCAGACAGTGCTGATTTTGGTCTCCATCGGAAATGAGAAAGGACTAATAGACGAAAAGCTGCTGCAATTTGTTTCCTGTTTTCCATCGGTGCATGTTTTTCCTTCTTTTAGGTTGGTGGAGACTGGATAAGCTATGGTGCCTGTACTGCTCTTCAATGCAGAGCTAGCAGGAGTAGAGCTTGAGCACTGCTCTAGTGCTATTATATGATTCATGGTGATTTCTTGAACAGATGGGTACTCCAAGCTCTTTTTCCCTTCACATCTTCTACAACTTTCATACAATTCACGAAGATCTTCACTCTGTTGAACAGCTCTTCTCAACATCTTGCAAGCCAGAGCTCTTGCAGGTCTCGACAGATCAAAGAACATGTTAACCAGTACAGCTATGCCGTCAGAATATGTCATGTAGACTTGGAAACTCTCTTTCAAGATATTGCAGATGGCGACCTGGACCAGGTTATCTATAGGCCAGGTGTTGGATGGTGAACATTTCAACACCTTGTCAATGAACTCTTGGCACTTTGGTAAGATGTGGAACACCAGATCCATGGACCTTTCTTTGTAGTGTCTAAACTTTGTGGCACCAGACATGTTGGGCTCAAGCTTACCTGCTTGGTTGATGATCCATTCAACTCTTTCTCGGAGATAAGCTGCATAGTTTTGAAGAAAAACAAAGGACTGACCTGGATTCCTCAAGAACCAGCAGCAATCCATTTGTAGATGACCAGAAGCATGAACAATATGCAACTGCTGCTCAACAACCCGGCTTCCTCCACGTAGGAGACGGTGAATGAGCAACAGAGTTTTGAGGGCAACCGAGCGGTCTCTTGTCTTGGCTAGACGGCGAGAAATTCGCTCGGCAAGAAAAGGGACTGAACCTGGAGTGTTAGAAACAAAGAAGAGTATCTCGTGCATGGTTTTGTCATCAATGGGACTATCATCATGGCTAGTGGCTCGAACCACTGCAACTTCAATGTCCAAAAAGCCTTTCTCATTGTAGTTTTGTACAATAGCTTTCCCAATGGATGCCTGATCCTTGGCGAGGCCAAGAACTTGGCGAAGTTTGCTTGAGAGGTCCAGCCCCATTGATATCCGCAGACTGAATGCCTATTGGAGGGGTGAAGTCTAATTACAGTTGGAGAGTAAGTCTTATATATAAGCGTGTTTGTTCCCATGAGGGCAAGGAGGAGAAATTTGTCATAAATAAAAGAAGGTGGTGAGGAATCAAATATTTTGTATCAATGTAAAGAGGGGAATGTTCCAAACAAATATTTCTAAATCCTGCAAATAAAGTCAAAGTCACTTTACAGAGATGCTGCATTAATGCACATCTGTTTCGCTTGAGAGGAGATTGACCATGGCATCAACATCTGTTTGGCTTGACAAAGCGATCATTCATTGGCTATAAGAATGACAAAGAAACTTGCTTGTGTTAATCCATTTTGTTGGAATCTTAGAACTCATACCAGAGAGACAAAAGGGAGGATTGAATGGTCGCCGTTCATTCACTCCATGGAAAAGTCTAGGAATCTCTCCTCAAGAGCACGTCTTCAAATCCATCTTTAAAATAAACCGAAGAGTGAGTCAGAGTGCACCACAGTACCCCCTACTCTTCTTGGGTTTCTGGATATAAATGAATAAACAACATTTCTCCAGAGTCAACTCCACAACCCAAAAGTTCTTTCCTTTTTTGTGTGGGGGAGGAACAGAACCTCATTCTACAAGAATCTGATTCTGCTGCATCAAACTCTCTTGCTATTCGTAATATAACGAGAAAATTCCTGCAGGTAGCAATTCATTTTTTCTTAGATTCGTATATAAAACGTGTTAAAAGAGCGTCAATATGACCACTACAACTGGCATCGTGAACAGCATATAGGGGCAAGCCCTAGATGATGAGCCACCTTGAATAGTGAACGAAAAACTGACATGCAGGTTTGAATAATGAAAGTCAACTCTGCATGCCTACAACACAGTCATGTCATATCTTGAAAAGCACTGGCACGTTAAACTTGTAACCAATGTACCATCTGAGCAAGTGGGTGTTGGAACCCCAACTTGCAATGGCTTTACAGTGTAGGGTATATGCCCTTCTAGACAATTTTGAAGTGGCGAAAGGCACCAAAAGGAAAGACTAAGTGCTTCATCTTTTTACACCAGACAGTATTCAAGTGAGAACAAACAAGGACATGGAAGAGGAAGAAATTTGATCTATACTAGATCTGATTCCAACGGTTATAACATAAGAACAGGTGGGAAGGAGGAGAGCATGGTGATCATAAAACATTTGAAAAATCCATCCTCTCAATACCAAGTGTGGCTTTCTGATGTGTTAGTCAGTAAAAATATTTAGGCTATTTGTATAAAGAAAATGGTACATCAAATGGATGTCCTTATCCAGCATCATGGCTTTACAGGAACTGACTGCAAAAGCCTGAATATCATACCTCAAATACATTACATTCCAACTATTTGAGAGGCTTCATCCCCTGAAAGATCAGAATGAAAAAAAAAAATACGAAAGCTTGTAAGTCCATTTTAGATCTACATAGCATGTTGAAAAGTAAGCCCAAAAAATCGTGGTGACATAGTAAACTAAACCACAGAATCAGAAGGTCATTCTACTAGGCCTTAAAAATAAACAAGTGAAGAAGAGAGAGCAAGAGGAGGGAGAACAGGGACAAGCGGGCATTTGATATACATCTAGCATTGACTTGTCTTTATCGAATACACCCAAGCATGGTCAAACAATTTCTGAAAAGTTTCCTTTCCTTAACGAATCAAAGACCAAAATACAAATCAGAAACAACCTTACGACCTGGAAACCTTGTTGATCAATAATTACAGAGCATTTGTAGCAAAGATGGACATGAAGAACATCTGTACCTTAGCTGCTCTTATGTCATTGATTGCCATGCGGAGAGCATCATGGGATAGTATCAAACGAGATAAGGAACCGGTGGACAGCCTGAAATATAGAAAGCTTAAGTGAGTGAATTTAGGCGAATAAAAAGCGCTTGAAATCCGAAAATTAGAGCTTGGACAGGAACAAAGTACCGAAGCAATCTGGCAGAATCGGAGACAGAGCCACCAGTGGCTGAGATGAGATCAATTAGAGCTTGCATTCCCTGTATAAGAGAGATATCTAAAAAAGGTAAGCTGAGAAGAGGAAAGAAGGACAAAGTGAGAGCAAGAAAGACAAACGATACATACAGGCACAAATTTAGGATTGTTAGGTCCAATTTGGGGACCAGAAGTAGAATCCCTGAGAATAGACTTCCGAGGCAGAATCTGAAGAAGCTCCGGCGGAGGAGAATACGTGTCTAACTCCACCTTGTTCCTCACTGGATAAGAAATCAGAAGCAATGTTGAGGACTAGGGTTCACATGGAAACGTAATCAGAAGCGAAACTGAGACCTTTGACGGCGAGAAGAGTGCGCATTCGAGTGAGAGCAGACGCGCGGTTTTTGTGCTGCGAACGGTCCTCGACGGCCTGAGCCACGATACCGGTGGGTAAATGCTTGAGCCGTACCGCGGACTCACGCTTGTTCCGGTGCTGTCCTCCAGGTCCAGACACTTTGAAAGTCTCCATCTTGCATTGCTTCATCAATTCATCGTCACTCATCTTCAAGTAATCCGCAACCGGATCATCCGCAACATTGCCACCGGAAGCTCCACCAGCGACGGGGGAGGAATAACATAGTGTAGGAAAATAACGGTTTCCAATAGCATTTCCAGTGGCTTGAATGCTCCTTTTACAGTAGCAGTGAACAGTAGACGACGGCGACGGTGAACGGCGAAGGACGAGATGAGGGAATCTGGTGTGAAACAGAGCTGCTAAGGCCATCATCGCCATCGTAGACCACGGTGGGAGTTTTTCCTGAGATGAAATGTCCAAATATAGACCCAGCCCATTAATAATCAAAGCTCCTCTCAAACGGTCCGGCCTGAACCCACAATAAGTCCGCCAGGCGCGGTTTCGGCTCGGTCCTGCTAGAACTTGAACGGGTTCGAAATTATAGGCCCGCGTTCCGGTCCGTGGGATTTTAGACGGGCTTAAAATCTTAGCTCGAACCCGTAAGCCGGTTTGACGGGCCCAACCTAGGCCCGAGATCGTAAATCAAGTATATAACGGGCCTTGAAACCTAGAACTGAGCCCGAGAAATATCGGCGGAGCTTAAGATAGCCCAGTCAGTTTTGTCAAGTCTATTCCAAACCCATCATGATAGGATCACTGCACAATAGGCTCCGAAACACAAAATCGGCTCGGAGCCCACCTAGCCCGTTTAATATAACAGGTTATAGGACTTACAAGTTACAACATAAGACGCATTGCGACCCAACCCGGTTTCTTGACGAGGAGCAACACATTTTGGAACTGAATTTCAGCTTTGACTGGTACCTGTGGCGATCTGCGAGTCGAGTCTCGAGCTACGTGGATCTCTCTCTCTCTCTCTTTCTATCTCTATCTCCGGCGAAGATGTACAGAACGGCGACGAGGCGTCTGCTCTCCGGAGCTGCCCCCAATTGGCGTATCCGATTCTCCGATCTCCGAAACACCATTGTCACTTCCTCTTCGGCTTCTAGATTTTGCACTGCGGTCGGCACTCAATCGGCGGCAGGTCAGTCTGCAAACCCCATTCAATCGCCTTCTACGGCCTTACCTTCTTCTTCCACGTCCTCAGCGGAGAGGGGGGAAGGACCTCCTCGACATGAGAGAAGGAAGCCGAGAGTCGAGTTCCAGGAGGAGCAAGCTCGTGTTCTATCGGCATCGCTTCGACATGTTCCGAGGTTTGGTTGGACGGAGGAGGCGATGATGGCTGGTGCTAGGGATGTTGGCGTGTCTCCGGCAATCGTTGGATCTTTCCCGAGGAAAGAAGCAGCACTTGTTGAGTTCTTCATGGATGAGTGCCTGCAATTGCTCCTCGATAGAATAGAATCTGGATTGGATTTGCAGAACTTGATCCCGAGTGAACGTATCTCCAAGCTTATCAGAACCCGTTTAGAGATGCAGATTCCTTACATTTCGAACTGGCCTCAAGCTCTGAGCATCCAAGCGCATCCTTTGAACGTGCCGACAAGTTTTAAGCAACGGGCAATTTTGATCGATGAGATATGGCATGCTGTGGGCGACGAGGCCTCGGACATAGATTGGTATGTGAAGCGCACTGTGCTTGGAGGAATATACTCAACCACCGAGATCTACATGCTTACTGATGAATCCCCAGGTCTGATTGCTTGTGACACTTTGTAAAGTCTGCTACATTCGCGCGTGACTGTTGGAACAACTTGCATCATCTCCGTGATGCCATGTTGTAGGCTGATCTTATTGGTTTGATGAGATTTTACAACTACAATGCCTTGATACAGATTATCGTGAGACATGGGCATTCTTGGACGACAGAGTGAAAGATGCGTTCGATCTGAAGAAGACCATACAAGAGGTAACCTTTCCATCTCTAGTTCTATTTCATTCTTGTTGCAGCATCCCAAGTTTGTCCCATCGGATGCACCTCACAAGGCGTCTCTATTTTTGCAGGCTAAGTATTTTGCACAGGACATCGGTGCTGGGGTTGGAAAATCGGTTCAAGGACTGATGAACGGTGTTTTTCAGACAGTGTCAAATCGTGAACATCAGTAGTTCTCCGTAACGGAATCAATGTCTTGTGTTTGAATAATCCACCATATCCGTTGGGAAGTCGTGCTTACAAGTTTCAGTGAAAAAACCAACTCTTTTCAATCCTTCTTTTGTTTACATATCTATTCACAAGACCCTGTGAATGAATCATAATACAGCAAGCGTTGTTTTTATTGTCTTCTCTACAAGTTAACGTGTAACTATCATACAACACCAAGACTCTGAGAAATCATCGCCGGAAGTGGATGTTGATGACCGAAGGGGGCATGAAGAGTGTCTGTTGAATTGAGATCGCGAGTGGCAGGTGCGGATGGAAGAGGAAAGAGCATATCTTCTTGTTCCGACCATCTGTACTTCCACACTCTGGTCCTGTTTCACCACCATACGCATTTCAATCAATGTTAAGATATCTAAACTCTCAACCACATCTGTATCGCCGTGTTTTTAACAGACCAAACTCTCAAATCAACCGACCTGGTTTTATCTTGAACTTCAATGCTTGTGGCGGCCTTCTCGATATGAACTTGATCGGATGGTCTGTGGACTGTCTGTGCCTATCTGCAGCTGAGATTAACTGTTACCATACCCAAATTCCGTTAATTACCATGAGAAAACCTCGATGCACATGCCACAACACCGAGGTTAGTATTACTACCTTTTCATCAAATCGAAAGAGAGATTGGTCGAAGTACGGGGAAGGGCTCTGTGACTGGCAAGTGAAAGGCAACGATACCAACATCTTCTTCACAAACTGTGTAAAGATTTGATAGTGTTGGGCCTTGAAACCTAGAACTGAGCCCGAGAAATATCGGCGGAGCTTAAGATAGCCCAGTCAGTTTTGTCAAGTCTATTCCAAACCCATCATGAGAGGATCACTGCACAATAGGCTCCGAAACACAAAATCGGCTCGGAGCCCACCTAGCCCGTTTAATATAACAGGTTATAGGACTTACAAGTTACAACATAACACGCATTGCGACCCAACCCGGTTTCTTGACGAGGAGCAACACATTTTGGAACTGAATTTCAGCTTTGACTGGTACCTGTGGCAATCCGCGAGTCGAGTCTCGAGCTACGTGGATCTCTCTCTCTCTCTCTCTCTCTCTCTCTCTCTCTCTCTCTCTCTCTTTTTATCTCTATCTCCGGCGAAGATGTACAGAACGGCGACGAGGCGTCTGCTCTCCGGAGCTGCCCCCAATTGGCGTATCCGATTCTCCGATCTCCGAAACACCATTGTCACTTCCTCTTCGGCTTCTAGATTTTGCACTGCGGTCGGCACTCAATCGGCGGCAGGTCAGTCTGCAAACCCTATTCAATCGCCTTCTACGGCCTTACCTTCTTCTTCCACGTCCTCAGCGGAGAGGGGGGAAGGACCTCCTCGACATGAGAGAAGGAAGCCGAGAGTCGAGTTCCAGGAGGAGCAAGCTCGTGTTCTATCGGCATCGCTTCGACATGTTCCGAGGTTTGGTTGGACGGAGGAGGCGATGATGGCTGGTGCTAGGGATGTTGGCGTGTCTCCGGCAATCGTTGGATCTTTCCCGAGGAAAGAAGCAGCACTTGTTGAGTTCTTCATGGATGAGTGCCTGCAATTGCTCCTCGATAGAATAGAATCTGGATTGGATTTGCAGAACTTGATCCCGAGTGAACGTATCTCCAAGCTTATCAGAACCCGTTTAGAGATGCAGATTCCTTACATTTCGAACTGGCCTCAAGCTCTGAGCATCCAAGCGCATCCTTTGAACGTGCCGACAAGTTTTAAGCAACGGGCAATTTTGATCGATGAGATATGGCATGCTGTGGGCGACGAGGCCTCGGACATAGATTGGTATGTGAAGCGCACTGTGCTTGGAGGAATATACTCAACCACCGAGATCTACATGCTTACTGATGAATCCCCAGGTCTGATTGCTTGTGACACTTTGTAAAGTCTGCTACATTCGCGCGTGACTGTTGGAACAACTTGCATCATCTCCGTGATGCCATGTTGTAGGCTGATCTTATTGGTTTGATGAGATTTTACAACTACAATGCCTTGATACAGATTATCGTGAGACATGGGCATTCTTGGACGACAGAGTGAAAGATGCGTTCGATCTGAAGAAGACCATACAAGAGGTAACCTTTCCATCTCTAGTTCTATTTCATTCTTGTTGCAGCATCCCAAGTTTGTCCCATCGGATGCACCTCACAAGGCGTCTCTATTTTTGCAGGCTAAGTATTTTGCACAGGACATCGGTGCTGGGGTTGGAAAATCGGTTCAAGGACTGATGAACGGTGTTTTTCAGACAGTGTCAAATCGTGAACATCAGTAGTTCTCCGTAACGGAATCAATGTCTTGTGTTTGAATAATCCACCATATCCGTTGGGAAGTCGTGCTTACAAGTTTCAGTGAAAAAACCAACTCTTTTCAATCCTTCTTTTGTTTACATATCTATTCACAAGACCCTGTGAATGAATCATAATACAGCAAGCGTTGTTTTTATTGTCTTCTCTACAAGTTAACGTGTAACTATCATACAACACCAAGACTCTGAGAAATCATCGCCGGAAGTGGATGTTGATGACCGAAGGGGGCATGAAGAGTGTCTGTTGAATTGAGATCGCGAGTGGCAGGTGCGGATGGAAGAGGAAAGAGCATATCTTCTTGTTCCGACCATCTGTACTTCCACACTCTGGTCCTGTTTCACCACCATACGCATTTCAATCAATGTTAAGATATCTAAACTCTCAACCACATCTGTATTGCCGTGTTTTTAACAGACCAAACTCTCAAATCAACCGACCTGGTTTTATCTTGAACTTCAATGCTTGTGGCGGCCTTCTCGATATGAACTTGATCGGATGGTCTGTGGACTGTCTGTGCCTATCTGCAGCTGAGATTAACTGTTACCATACCCAAATTCCGTTAATTACCATGAGAAAACCTCGATGCACATGCCACAACACCGAGGTTAGTATTACTACCTTTTCATCAAATCGAAAGAGAGATTGGTCGAAGTACGGGGAAGGGCTCTGTGACTGGCAAGTGAAAGGCAACGATACCAACATCTTCTTCACAAACTGTGTAAAGATTTGATAGTGTTCAACTCCATTGTCTCAAATAAATATATCTCAATTAAGAAGATAAGATGATGAAGTGACCTGTGAAAAGCTGGTTGTTTTGTTCTTCATGTACTTGAGTTGTTCAAGAGCGTGCCCATTGTTTGAATGTGATGTTATGAAGTTCATATATGGCGAACTACTTGATACCATGAAATGATCACCGAACTGCTCGAACAAATGGTAAAGTTCCTCTGCTGTATTCTGCAGTAATAGTTATACGGTGCTGACTTATGAACACATGAATCTCATAAATAATCCACTTTGTAGCATTTCTTAAAACATAAGACAGATTTTTACCTGATAAAAAGCAACAATATCAGTTGTCTCCATATTATACACCGCAAAAAATGCGGGATGATGATCAGCATTTCTTGATACCTGAATCATCCACATCTGAGAAATATGAATGTAAAATCTTAATAAGGCAGCTCCGTTTGTTGAATCAAGAATGAGTGTGGCAATACACAAAGACATGAGGACTTACCCCTCCATCTACACTGCCGAATTTGATTAGCAAGTGATGCCGGTCCAAGAATTGCACCTACAAATAAAATGAGAACAGATGAAAGTTTGGGTTCTAAAATTGAACATTATGTAATGATTGATCTGGTCATAGCAGACACGAAGACAACTTTTCTCAAAGATTACCTTCCAAATAATCAAATCGACATAGTCCTGGAAATGGAAATAGAACTTCTTCTTCAGGCATTGAACCCTCTACCAAAACAGTGAAAACTTTCAATGAACTTCAAACTGAACGCATAGCTGTTTGCTTAACGCATTGTCAACAGAACAAGAAAGTGACGCAGATTACAAGTTCTATAACCTGCACTACAGACCATGAAGAGGGCAGAATATGCCCAGAACTGGAGTCATTTGTTTGTCCTTTAGTTCTATAGAGTCATAAAATTACCTACAGAGGCCAATATTTGAGGAAAATTAAATGACAAATCTTTTACCATTCCAAGATACTTGCGAACTCCACCAACTGATATATCACTGTAAACTACCATGGCTTCCATCCCAAAAATCGAGCAGATTCATACAGTAATCTCAATTTTTAACCTAGCGGGCTAAACAGTCGATTACTAAACGTCAAGCATCAGACAGTTTCAAAAAGCACCGAAAAATGTCAGGTCATGTACTGGAAAGAAAAAGCTGTAGGGCACTCTGAAAAATAGCCAGAGAAGTTCAAAGAAACGCAAAACACCAAATAAAAAGAGCAGTTCAAGAACAACAGACCAGTGTCTTATCAGATTGCTCGTTCCAAAGCTCTCTGAAAATGAATGAAAGTAGCCGTTGCTTAAGGCCACTAAGAAACGATGGATTTCCGACATTTGGCCGGCCTTCTTGCAAGCCATTCTCGGCATGATCTCCCCTAGTCCCAGGTTGGGTTTGCAGTTTGCTCTTATCCTGAGTCACCACCATTCCCTACGCCAAAAACTATAAGGATCAACACAATTGAGCTTATAGCAAAAATTTGCACAACAAAAGGGCATGGAGAAGATCAAGACGCTATCTAATGCTAAATTAGCTTAAGACGAAGTAGTAACCATGGAAATAACTTCTGCCGAAAACTGTAAAATGCCAAAAGGATCATGAAAACTGGGCTTGCCTGAGAATTTGAATCAATGAAAAGCTCGTCATCCTCACGGCAGAAATACCCAATAGCACGAATATCCACTAGATGACCAGAATCCCTAATCTGCAAAACGTGAATTTTCTGGAACCGCAAGGACAGAATCGCTAGAAGATCATCGTACAGAAAGACACCCATGTTATGAGCCAAGTTGACGTAGTCATGCCGGAATACCCTCTCGTCAAGGATCACGCCGTCATCCAAACGGAGAAGGATGAAAGTGATTTTTTCAATACACGGAACGCCGGGAACAGCGCCGGGGGAAGAAGCAGAGTCGTGGATCTGCGCAGTGGAAGTGGCGAAGAGGCCCAAGTGGTGTGACTGAAGGTAGAGGAAGAAGTCTTTGCAGATGAGCTCGTTGGCGGAGGCGAGAGAGACAGAATAGAGTTGGGTGAAGAAGCTATCGAACCTGGAGGCACGGCGAGGGAGGTCACCGTGGGCAGCGGAGGAGGATGAACAGTGATCGTCATCAGAGCAGGAGTAGGAGAGCCAAGAAGGGCGGTAGACGACTAGGTCCTGATGGTTGCGGCTGAAGCTGATGAGGAAGAGACCGTCATCGGTAAATTTGCGAAAGGAGTGGTCGGGGCTTTCGACGTCGTAGAGGGTGAAGCTCGGAACTAGGTTTTCGTAGAAGCGTCTCGCGCAATTCACCTGCCATTGCAGGAGACAAGAGGTAACAGAGAGAATCACAGAGAATTAGAGAGAGAAAACGGGATTCACTTACAGAGGCACCAGGAGGAGGCGAGCGAATCTGACGCTCAAAAATCCTAGCGGTGACATTACCGCTTGTGAACATCACCGGGAAGAATGGTGAGAGGTCAGTAGTAACTGTTGATGAGAAGACGACGACCGGAGAGAGAGAGAGGCGGTTCTGTCGGTTTTTGCTGGGGTTGGGTTTCGCAAACACATCAAAAAGCGAACTTGGTCGGAATCTCAGACCGTGGGTCCCATCTCATCTCGTCCCCGAACGGTATAGATCTTTTTCCAATGTGAAACAGGGTTATCACGGTCGCGTCTCGCCAACGTAATTATTACAATCGGCGATTTTGAGAGATGATCGAATTTCCGTATGATATAAACAAATTTACAAAGTAACACATTTAGTCGAATTGGATTAATTGAATGAACTAAAAAATACACTTACCACCTTATATCGAATTTATGTTGAAGAGAATATTTATATTAAATCAACCACTATATATAAAACATTGATAGATAATCGGAATCTTTCTCATTCACGCCCCGGGAAAAAGATGAAATAAACATACATGTTTCAAAACTCAGAGAGCAAACATGGTCAATAGGCTTATTGAGGCATTTTTGCACAGAAGAACCATTCGAATATCTACATGACTAAACTTAATCTAAGTTCTCTCTTACGTATCAATCCCTTTGTTCTTTTGGCAGCATCAGCTTTGCTTTAACCAGTTGCAGAAGATACTGCATCTTCTGAGTCTACCTTCAGCTGCAAAACCAGTCAAGATTGCATAAACACCATCGCAAGATTGCATTTTTTTTAGAAAAATGGCTTAGAAATTCCCAAAGTCATTTTTTTTTGTAAAAAAACACTTGTGTCAATACAGAAAGAAATTATAGATCTAGATTTTATTGCCTAAAAATTATTCAACTTTCAAAATTTGCCCACTATACGTCAACAATCCGAGAAGTTAATTTGAACACTAGTGTGACGTGGCATCAGGATGTATTAGGGAAAAATTGAAGGTTGAAGATTTTTTAGAAGATAAAAACTAGATATATGTTCTTTTTTCTGGAAAAGATACGTATTTAGATGTTTTTCGGTGACAGTTGAGAATTTCTATGCGTTTTTTTTCCTTTTTAGAGTATATATCGTCCGGATCTGAGATTGGACTACTTACCAGCTTCAAATGATTCAGCAATGCCCGATGGAGTTGCCCTTTTAGCTTGTCACACTGCTCCACCATCCGTCCTGCATTTATCATCTTCTCTATTTGGCACCAAAGTCTCTCTATTGCTGTGTAAGGAAACCACACCCCAGACACCTTTTTCCTCTTCAATACATCTGTTGGTTTCTGTTAAAGATTTATCCGAAATACGAAAAAACGAAAACAACCTTCGTTAATTGAAGAAAACTGAGGTTCATCTACCTAATGTGCATGCCACACATCCGAGAACACGGGAGTGGCAAAAGCAAATTGTTGTCTACAGCTTCTAAAAGAGCTTAATCTGTACGGAAATGTCTAAAAGTACCCAACATAAGAGTATGAGTATTGTGTAGGCATGCAAGCTGATGTTGTTTTGATATTAGGGTGTTATGCATGTCATATTTCACAAATTTTAGGTAACCATTTAGATGTTTATGCTTAGATGTTCACTTACCGAGGATGCGAAAAACTCCATGTACTCCAGCAGCAGATTAGTGGCTTCCGTAAAACGCCCATAGTCAACATACAATTGAAACAAGGATGCCGGACTTGCTTCTTGCCCAGCCATTCCCAAAACCTTCTCTTTCTGACCCTCCTGTTGAAAATTTGCAGAAAAAATTAGCATGAAGCCAGAAAACTATGGCTTCAACTCTAAACTAGCCTATCCAGATTGTCATATACTTCAAAACAAACAAACCATTCAACTCATCTAAAGATCTAAGCAGGATATTACCTTGAACATTTGGACCAGCCAGAGAGGCAATTCGATACAAGGATCTGTTCGAAGAAGTGTTGCAGAAACAGTTACCGGTAATCTAGCATGCGTATCTTTGTACCTATTCTGCAATTATGCAAATCCAATAAATTTAATTCATTAAGTAGCAAGCAATGGAGCGAAATCCTGATTCAGCCTTCAAGTGAATGCGCCTATATCCTAAGCAAGGTCTGAGATTACACGATTAGAAGGATATCGATCTCATTTTAAAATTAAGACATACTTGAACAACCTAATTAAATCATCAGTCAAGGATGTTGATAACAATACAGTCAGATGTTGTAGTCAAAAAGTGAGAAGGAAAGTGACAAAATGAGACGCTGATCCGGACAAATTTACCACGATTACATCCCCTTATAGAAAACTAGTTTTTGGGGTTTCACTCCACAGATTTAAAGCAAAAAAAGAACTGTGTTGTGATTCTAGCAGCTAAGAAAAAACTACATGGAGATGTGTGAATCACCAATATCTAAACCAGAAAAGCACACGGAGTAATAATGCTCACAATGACATGCTACTATTTTCATTAATGTCTGAAATCCAGAGGAACAATGGCATTAACTGAAACAGAAGCTCAAGGACGCAGAAGTTACTGACAAGATAAAGTTCAAGAATCTCCCAATCACCAGCCAACCTCGAGTCCTGAGCAGCGGGAATTCTATCTGGTGAACCATGTATTAATTCTTCTTCCGAAGACATCAACAGAAGATTATTCCTGATGTCACTTCTGAAAAAGGAATGTATATTTTCATAAGTGGCTCTATGGGTAGTCAATGAAATAATAAGCACAAAAAGAACAAAGTCACCCACGATGTCCACAATGTTCCAACTTTACTGGGACAACACCTGATTGCCATATTCTCAAACACCTTTTCCAGCTCCCTGATAAATAACAGTTACTTTAAATTTACATAATTCTCTCGGGCATATGAATTGAACAATATACCAAGCAGGTTGTATATTGTATACCTCTTCAATGCTGAACCTTTCCAGAATTTTAAAACGACAGTAAATGCCATGTCATATAGGTTCGCCTGGACAAGGAGGTCAACCAAGTCTGATGGTGGCTTTTCGACTGCTGGGATGAAGACAAAAGATCAAATAAACTACTGGACTTTGCACTGGGTTGTGTTGCAGACTATCATGGAACTTCATTTTTTGAAAATTGTTTAAGGCTTTGAGTTTCAGCAAGAATATCTTCCAAAATAAATGTTACTCACAGAAAACACGAATGAAACTACTATCTATAGAGCAATCCGTTATGGAGGAAGGGTAAAATTAATAGATTAAAATCCATAATGAACAGTGTAGGAAGAAGGAGATTGCCAAGATTTAATGCACTATGCATACACAGCACCCCATACCCTTTCAATGCAGCTTTAAACAGATGAACCTCTAACAAGTTCTGTAGGAATCAACATATTACCAATTGCCTAAGTTCAGTCTACTCAGCCTGTAGTGAGAACTCAAAAAGAGAACACATGAAGAAGCATTGAGAGCAGATTTTACCTGAATGTGTCCATCTGATATTTTTAAGTGAAAGCAGATATTCTCCGGAAGTCAAAACAAATTCGTTTTGAAGTTTCTCCATATCAATGCAATTCTGCTCATTCTTAGGCTGTTCAGTATTCCTTACTGCAGCAAAAAGCAACTATTCATGATGCAAATTGACAGAAGAAGAAACAGGAATGAAGAAGCGAAAGAAAAAAGAGCGGAAAAAGAGAGATTGTAAGAGTATTAACATTTCATGGAATGTTGTCTCATAGAGTAGAATGTATCATGCAACAGCAAGACACGAGGTACAAACAACAGAGAAGACTAGTAGAATATAATGATTGAGTGGACTTACAATTTTCATCCCCTGCTATTCTAGTCTTTTTAACTGGATAAGAGCTGTTACGATGTAACTGTTCTTCAGGCAACGGATCAATCCAAGAATAGGCAGGATGAACAAGACATAATGCATTGATAGCAGCAGAAAGCCCATTAAGTCTCTCTTGCAAGATCAGGGACAAGTGTTTGTAATCGTTGAATGCTGCCTCACTTTTTAAACGAGCACAAAACTGATACATGTAACTTGCTGCCATTCGCCAATTATGTCGTTGCATTTCAAAAGCATAAAGCAGCTTGTACGGATTTGGTTTAATCATTATATCTGAACGCTCAGCCTACAAATAGTATAAGGAATGACAGACAGAAAAAATAATAAACCATCTACACCAAGGAGAGAAAGACATTGACTAAATTAAAAAAAAAAGTACCTTCCAAACAAGCTCTTGTGTAATCTTCTCAGCTAAGCCAATGAAAGGTAGATGACCATCACTGAGAAACTGAAATTAAAAAATGAAACAATTTGAAGTTAAAAACTTTCACACTAACAGAAATATCCAAGTCTTTCTTTAAGCACTCCAATTTGAATCAAGGGAACATAGCAGTCGGTCTCCACATTAACAGATATACGAAAGCAACGAGAAACTAGCAAATCAATTACATGGTTTCTAATAAGACTAGTCTCAGGTTACAGAACAGACAAATGCTTCAAAAGAAAAGCTGTGGTTTAAAGGAGAAAAACAGTAGCATCCTTTACCTTTGTTCTACCACATTCAAACAGAACTATTATGAAGCGCCTCAGGCAGATGCGCTTGATCTCCTCATCAGGATTTGATATTATGGCACAGTAAGCATCATTGAAAAGATTCAGATCTAAGGTGAACTTGAAAACATTTGCCCACAGTCGGCCTTTAGTGGCAGTGCTTGATTCAATGAGAGACTCGTCCTCATGATTCTCTCTCAGATTAAAGACCTCATCAACTTGCTCAAGGGCGGCAAAAGCAAACTGACAAGCTCCTTCACTTATATTGTACCGCTCAAAAATTTGCATAACCCATTCATAGTAATGAAGTTTCCATGTCGCACATGACATAGGACCATTTGGAACATCTGGGCCTGATTCAACTACAGGAGGGGAAAAGGGAGAAAAGGTAAACGTAATCATAAAGCATAAGTTTTTCTTTCCAGCAACTGGAGAAGAACAGAGTAAGAACTAGAGGCAGAATATCATTCATCTTGATAACAAGATACTAAGCTTACTCTTACTTAATCTGAAATGAGAAAATCCTGCTTCTGCAGACAAACTGTTGAAAGCCTTGGATGCTCCTTCACCTGATGATGCTCTACATGGGAACAACATATACATAGAGATGTGATATGAGAAATGCTGAAATAAAATAAGGCAGCAGAACTAGGAATACCCAAGAACATCGTAAGACAGGAAAAATAAGGTTGTCTTCCTTTAAAAAGTTATCACACCTCTGTAAATCTTTATGATACAGTGACAGTGTTTCACAATTTTTAATAAATACCTGAAGAAACAGCGAATGGCTTCACAAATTTTCCGCTCTCTTAATATTCCACAAGCTCCGCGTTGAACTTGATAAAGGAGGCAACATCCACGGAGATGTTGAAGAAGGCACCAATCGCCACTAGGATCTTGAGTGCTTCCAAATATTTTCTCCCCACGTAAACTCGCTTCCACAACCGCAAGGATACACTTAAAAAAGGTTATAGAAACATAGGAATCTTGGTATGAGTTCCACTAGCAGTTAGATTAAGCTTTTTTCATGGAAACATTTTGTCAGAATGAAATAATATAAAAAATATTAACCTCAGCAGCATCAGACTGTCCATATCTGATTAACTTAAGAGCAAGCTCTATTGAACACCTCAAAAGAGAAGAAGAGTGACCTCCTGTTTTGCTATATCGAATCCAGCTAATGAAGTTTTGGACCAAGCTAGTAATGATTTGTGAACTCGGAAGATATCTTAAGTCAAAACTGTTGTCCAGAATGCAATTTTGGTTACCAAAAAGAAATGCTAATGAGAAACCACATTTCCCCAGCATCTTGTTCCACGATCTTTTGTCTACATTGCAGTCTGCAACCAACAAATAATGATATTAGTTCACAGCTGATGGTAATCATTTGATTTGCTATGAGATACGTTCCAAGATCAACAACTCACCAATCTGTAGCGATGATAGTTTTTCCTGTGACATATTAATCTGCCGAAACAAGATACGACATGCGTTAAGAATCCAAACAGACAGTTAACAAGTTAAACATATTGAACTTTAGTAATGGCATCGATTGGGAAACCAAGAAAAATAGCATGCATAACAAAACAAATGCAAATACAAAAGGCATGTAAGTTTCCTAAAGCAATAGATTTCCATAGTGATACACGATACAGGACTAAAAACCAACCTGCCCAGAGATGTTAAGCAGATAGTTGATGAATAGAAGGATGTCAAGTGCAGACTCAAACATGGCCTTCACAAACTGAGAAGTAGCTTGAACGAGGATAGAACTATAGATATCAGACAATGCCCCACCATCATCACTCTGCGTAAATTTCTTAGGGACCAGATACTGCAAATAGCGCTCTGTGATGGTCAAAACTTTTTCCCAAGATCCAGCCCTTTGACACAAAGCAGAGAGAGATAGTAACATGTCAATGGAAAATGTTCTAAGATTTTTGTGAGCTTCAAGCTCTTTTTCCCAACCTTTATCTGCACCAAGATCCAACCAAGTATGCTGGCCTATTGACAAAGCATAGCCTGATTCAAGTATTTTCACTATGCGAGGAA
This sequence comes from Gynandropsis gynandra, assembly GCA_036759665.1. Lineage (NCBI taxonomy): Eukaryota > Viridiplantae > Streptophyta > Magnoliopsida > Brassicales > Cleomaceae > Gynandropsis > Gynandropsis gynandra. The sequence goes on along the minus strand of CM071866.1, from coordinate 27,574,850 downwards.
CAATTTCATCAGACGAGATAATTGGCTTTCCAGTAAATGATTCATAATATATGGCATAAGGGGCTCCGCTACATTGTTTACTGATCTTAGCTGTACATCCTAGTACCTCTGCAAGAATCCCATTTTCATTGTCGGACATGGCAAAACCCAAGCTTGCTAGGTTGCTGTGTCCAGAGGTAACTCCTAACAAAAGAAAAAAAAAAGACAAAACTGCAATTTAAATGATATGAAAAAGAAAGCACTACAGTAAGAAGTAAGACAAACCATAGTAGCAAATTGTTGCCCAACACAAAACCAAAAGAAAAAAATCATGGATTTTTGGTGTACCTCCGATACTAAGCTCAACATTCTCCAGTCCACAAAACAATGATACAGAACTTTTCCTAATTAAACCAATAACATCAGCTTGAACGAGCAAAGCCCGAGCCCCATTGTTGTTGCGCCAATGATGTAGGTAACGTGAACAAAAGTTTTTCCACCAGTGAAATACAGATATAGAACTTTCAGCAGTAGCCTGACAAAAGGAGAACTAAATTTCAGCTTTTGTACGACTCCAAGCCATGCCAAGTAACAGTAGAGGCCATAGAGTCCATAATATGCACAAAAATATTTGAAATTTGGCAGAAAGTGAACCTCATGCTCAACCAGCAAAAGAATCTCGCTTTTAAGTTCATCTACAGTTAAAGACTGAAACTCTGAATCAGTCCAGTGCTTATTGTAGTCCATTAAAGTCAAGCGCAAGGAAACATTATGAAAAACTCCAGGGCCAAGAAGCCTGCGGAGGAAGATTGACGATACGAATGCCATAATTTGGTCCTGCATAAAGTAATGTAAGCTATAAAATTGAAACTGGAAACAAAAATCATTAATTTTGGGTATTCAGAAGAAATGTAGAAGCAGAGTGAGCATTCTTTGTATCAAATTTTGATCAAAACAATAGAAGAGCTATTGAATTGTCATAAGAACCTTGGCAGATGAAAATAGTGAATGCGTAGTCAAAAGAAGATCATGTAAACACCGCTTAGAACTCAGAAACAGCTGGTCAGCGATTAACTCTTCCTGCAATTCGTAAGAATGTGCTTCCCTAACAATAGGTCAAGAGAAACACTTTCAAACACAACTTTATTCACCATTCAAAGAGAAAATAGAACAGAAAAAAGCAACAATTAGCTATTCAGAAAGTAGGCAATAGCAAGGAGCTTCAAATTCTAGGAAGCACTTCATCTAATGTAAAGTTTTGGATCTAATTAAAGTCTCCATGATAAGAAAAAATTCTAGGAAAAATACCATATACAGTTTTCACATTTGCTATTGTGTGCATCCACATATCCAATGTGTGATTTGACCACTTCAAAAAAATATAAAAAAGGTTGTAACACGTACACAAAACTCAACCGCTGATTCCAGTTCAGAGAGAATAATCTTAAGACATATTCCTTACTCCACAATAATCTCCCTGTGCAAGAGCAAAAATAATACCCTGACAAACTAAATTATATTGAAAGATCTGGATGGCCAATTGCAAAAAACTACTACAATATGGGATCAAGTAAAATTATTGTGAATTTTCTGGACAAATGGCATATAATGGAAAGTTCGCCGTTACAAACTACCTAAGATCAACCCAGCAGAAAATAGTCTCATCCAACTTACTGGTGTAAAAGTACCTAAATCAAATCAGAAGAAATCAGGCCCCTCCAACTTACATGGAACTAGTTTTCCGGAGCATATAAGACGACAGTCCATTCTGCTTTAAAATCCAGATCTGGTTAGAAGAAAGCTTGACATCGCATACTTCCCCCTGTCAAATCAGAAAGAACAAAAAATCATCAGAGCCGAAAGGAAACCAAGATTAAAACACATGAGCAAACCCAAACACTGTACCTCTTCTAGTGAAATACCCTGCAATCCGGAATCTAAAGACAAGGTTATTTTATCCCCAGAGCTAGAGTGCAGGTGGTACACACTGATTACATCCAAGCTGACATCCTACAGATATTGGAAAAGGGTATCAGGGATATAACAACAAAAGAAAGAATCAAAGACAGTACAGAAGCTTACTGTTCGCTCTCTATACAACACAGCTAAGGAAATATTGCCAGAATCATTATCAGCTTTTCCCAACCATAACCTCAAATACGCAACTCCTAGAGAAAGAAGAGGAGAATGATTAAACAGAGACACAAACTACCTAAGTAAATCAATTAATGATCTATGACAAAGCAGCAAGATTGTGAAGGTAGTGCTGACAGTTATTAGCAATTACCATCAAGGTTTGAAGCAGAAATACTGTGACACAAAACCCTACTGTAACTTGAGAGATCCCAGACACGTAATGTGCCATCAACATGAAGTGAAAATATACATTTTCTCCCGCGAAAATCTGATATAAATACATCTTTCACAGCCCCAACTGTCTTCCCCCTACATGACACATTACAAGAGAATATTAAGATGAACTGCAAGAGGAAGGAAATAACGTCTTAACATTAGCACCATGACGACTATTTACTTCATTCATATCAAATAAAGCAACTATCGAACAATTATGCTCCACGACTAACCTTGATACCAAGCCCCACAGACGACCAAGTCCGACATCATCACGCAGCTCCTGATGGAAACCTAAGTAGAGACAAGGTGAGGACAAGAGAATGGCAACAACTACAAAAAAGGATGCGGAAAGAGGAAAAACTCTACCTGAAGGATTTTGAAGAGACAAGTCAGGTCGGAAACAGGAAACAATACCATCTGACCTCCCAAGAACTAGGAAGCCAGATGAAGCAGCGGCACTTGTAACGCGAGTTTGGTCCAAGTGAGACCGAACATCCAAGTGAACCATTTGATCACGGGGGAAGATAGAACATGATGCGTAAGCGGACACATTGGAGAGTTTCAGGACATAGAAAACCCCAGATGATGTTAAAGCATAAAGAAAGAAGACGAGACGACCACTGTCTCCGCCCTGTGATTCAATTTCCATAGCTTCACTTATACCGCAAAAGGAAAAAATAATAACAAAAGATAGTAGAATCAGAATGCACTAAACGTTAACAAACCGAGTCCGCGAACACGAAAGCAAAAGGAGAGAGAGCATGAGCAAAAACGAAGCGCAACCCAGTAGTTGGGAACTCTGTCTGAGTAGAGAGCTGAAGAAGTTCGAGAACATTGGGTTTCGTCTTTTGGATTCTCCAAACGAAAGAGATCGGAGGTTCGCCGATGACGGAGCTGGAGGCGTAATCTTGGGATAAAGGAAGCAAAACAAATTCATTGTCCCCATTCGAAACAGTAGTAGCTGAAGAAGACGAATACGAAGAAGGAGAATGCACAGAAATATCGATCCATTGGACGACATCTCCACCGCCTGCTACCAGAACTTCCATCCCGTCCCGCAAGCTCCGGCGACTCTCCTCCATCGTCCTTTTGAACCCTAAAAACCCTTTCTTCTCGGAGATTCAAAACCATAGGCGCCTTTCCGACTCCCTCCTCATTTCACCTGAGTATAATTTATGGCCCATTAAACACTAGGGCGCAATTGAGCAAACAATGGCTCATTCGTTCGATGGACTTGGGCTTATTTGAGCCCAAAGATGTTACATAAGGATAAAAGTGCGAAACCTAACATTCAACGGAGCTCTCTCAACTCCGTTAATTGATATGTTGCTTCCCTTTGAGGGCTTCTTCATCTTCTTCCTTCTTCTCGCATGGTTGATTCAAGCACCAGAAACGCCGGAGAATCATTATCGAATTGGGGTTTTGGATACTGAACCCTAATCGAATTGGAGTTTTGGATGAATCACATCCTATCGTAAACGTAATTTGAATGCTTCGGGCTACATGGAAACGACCCCAGATGAATCCTTCGGTATTTCAAGGTTTTCTCGGTAGGATTAAACATACTGTTTCTATAGATCTTGTTCCATCCGTCAAGCGGTATGAATTCAAGTTTATGTGATTAGCCTTTGTATGGTTTTTTAATTCCCTTTTCCTCCCGTCAAATCGTTAGAGTTTCTCCGCCACCTGATTACGCTTTCCGGCTCATTCAATGTGGTGAATTTCAGCTTTCGGCTGTGTTTTTGTGAATAATCCTTTGTGGCGAATGCGAGTGAGGAAGATATCGATTGTGGCGTGAAGGTAATTCCTCTTGTTGTAACTCTGTAACATAGATGCCTTTGGTTCTTTATGTACAATGCCATTAACGATTCAATTGTGGCCTCTCTCTTTTCACTGCTGAATATAGTGATCGGGCAAATATGTGATGACAAAATTGTTTACCAAAACTATGGCATCTTCAGGCGATGAAGTTGAGACCGACCAACAGATCTCCAACATCATAGAAATGCTTAGAACCGTCTTGAGGTCTGAACGTCTCTAGTGCTTCATTGCTGGTATGAGCTGTGTCACACTAGTTATTGGCAGTTGATTCAATTGAACATTTGAGCTAATTGTCGCATTATTGGCCATGCTCTATTTGCCTGCAGCTATGCATAGAAAAGGTTAGTGAAGATAAAAAATTCTTCCTTAGCCCCATGCGATAGGCTGCTTTGTATGATAAATTGTTGTACGGTCATTAGCAAACTGATGCTTAATGCATTAAATTCAGAAGGCCAAATACAGCAAGGATGGATGAGTTCTTATGTCTACTCATGTATGTCATAATTATGGCAAGTTATTTTGGTTGAGTCGCTTTGCTAGGTTTTAACATTCTCTCAGTGTGTTCTGTGCGCCCCATCCATCATAAGCAATATTTATTTCACGAACTTTCTAAACTTTCCTAGGTGTACATAATATATCATTTGCTTTCATAAGTACGTCTTATGGAAACTGATTATTTTGGTATGCAATCGCAGGCAAATCCTCCATACTTGCATTCCAATTTCAAATTCATCAATTTTATATGAGGCGGGCACACCTTGTCTCTGGAGCTTCTTTTTTGACAAATTGTATTGACCTTAGAGATTTATTATAGACAAAGCTCTGTCCATTGGGAATAAGATTTGACAACAACATGCAAGCTACAAGATATGCAGAGAAGATAGTCCAACTAAACAGTTCAGTGGGCCAAACTACACAACATGGGGAAGGTATCAGATCCTTGCACGTTGGTGAGAATACAAACCTAGGCTTTCTTGAGGAAAAGGTGAGTTAATAAATCATCGTTCTAGATGCTAGTTTGTATTGCCTCAGAAAAGCTTGTGAACTACTTCAGTTTAGAAAATTTTGAAAGCTTTTTGGGTTGATTTCTCTTGAAGAGTCGTGCTGCATGAGATCATCAACATTTTGTTTGACGTATTTGTTTGATTGGCAGAAACGGGAGATCCTCACATGGACACTGAGGCAGGTAAACTGGTGATTGCAGATATTCAATCTGTGAGTTTTGAGGGGAGTAAAGAGGTAAATGCGACTAGCATAGCAAACGCTATAGTCATATTGATGTTGATCAATAGCATGACTGAACACACTGACTTTTAGGGTGGCTAACATGGGACTCCGCTCATGAAACCTCTAGGTCATGTGTAAAAAGGTTGCATGTAGGCTTTAAGCTACTTGCAGTGTAGACCTAGCCAAAAACTCTTGACCATACATAGCTAGTTCAGGAATACACGGTTAACCTACGCTAAGGGTTACAGACAAGTTAGATCCATTGCCCATGCCAGCCGACTCACCTCTACAAAGAACGCCAGCTTGATGGATTTGACTAGTAACATGCTCAACACCAGATTGTTTCGATCTCTTCCTGTACAATTCGATGCATCTGAAACAGTGAAACTTTGATGGCAATGCATCGGAGTTCTCGATGCCAGCACATCGTGTATGATGCCACACCCCGCATACATCACAAGACAGCATTCTCTCCCCATCATCATCCTTTGTACCACACATGCAATCAACCTTCCAGTTGTCCACTCCCCTCTCCATGCGGTACCGAAGTAGGCCATGTTTTGAGGAGCATCGCCCTTTTATCCGAACCATCCCATTCATGCCAACTAGAAATTTCAGAGTAATGGAATCTTCCAAGGAGCCGTATCCTAGGAGATCTTCCACTTCAAACCTTTTGAACATTGCATACACTTCCTGAAAAGCCTTGGCAGCTTCGGTTTTGAGGTCGGATAATGTAGAATTTATGGGCAAAACCAGAAGTTCCGGTGGTAGAATAGGGCATTCTTTTGATTGATCCGAGAGTTCTACATGACACCAGAGATTGATAGCAAAGGTGTTAGAACCGCTTGGCAGATAGTCTTTAATGAAATGCTTGCAATCGAGTACTTTTGTTGCTGCATCTATCATTTTCTCTCGTATTGCTTGAGACCTGAACTTGGGCATGTTTTGTGGGTGCAATATAGAGTCGTACAAGTATTTTAAATCACGTATCACATGCTCCAATGATGGGTAATTTACATCTGAATTAGATGGACGTATAGAGTTCAGTGGCACAAGCCTGTAGTCATGTTTCACAGAAGATCATTGGTTAGATTTACGAAAATAGGCATTCAACTTGCAGTAAAGAATTTTCAACTTGATACCTGAACTCCAAGTCATTAGCAGCGGCATTGTAACGGGAGCAGACCATATGAGATCGATCATCGACCTTCGTCCCTCCCAAATGCTTAAGGCAGTAATCAAGAAGCTCCAAGGAGGCTGTTCTGTATATCGATCCTTTGAGAGATCGCCTGGAGATCCAGTTTCCTCTTTCACCTCGTGCAGCTTTCAACACTTTGATCATTGCTTGCTGTACACGTTCCACATCACTCTTAGTCCAAGAACAGAGCACACCCGAAGGCTCAGAGTAAACATTAGCGGATTTTCTGGAACGGATCTCGTGAATCAGACACAACAGGAAGGAGAATAGGTCTCTAAGTGTCACGAACTCCAAACATGAAAGAGACTGATAGAAAGTGATAGTGGAAAGGAGCTTAGTTCTCGGTTTCCTTCCTTGGAACAAAAAGTGCGATACAGGCATAGCCGATAGAGTATCCACCGCACTCTGGTACGCATCTCGTGTGAGAGCATAACTCCCCGATTTGAATTCATATCCCCACTCTGCGTACCACGAATGCCCCCTCGAGACTGCATTGAGTAGTCGGTAATCCATCCCATACTTCCTCGACACATCCATCACACTCGCCTTCCGAACTGCAAGGGCCGAGCAAAGCCTATCCCAGAAGTCCATAATGGCGCGACCAGGCAAAAACTCTGACCCGCCTTCTTTCCCATTGAGTGATAAGAGATGGGAGAAACCATTCGAATGGATAACGCCGTGGAGGAGGTGATTGTGGTCATCGAGTTGAGTGTAAACCCAATTCTCAACGTCATCTGCGGCCAACGTCGAGCTCTTGGAGCTGTCTCCCGATCTGATGATGAAATGGTACCTCTTTCTACACACAGGATGACCACTCCAACCTACAAAATCGCATATTCCGAATGTTGGGTTTTAGGTCCAAGCTTCTTCTGTTTCATTTTTTTTTGCGAAAGGGTAAAGTGTCTGTTTATTTTTTAAATGTCTTAGAGAGTGAGTGAGATGCAAGTTCCAAGTGAGCTAACTCACCAACGACTCGACAGTGGTCACAGTAGACGGATCTGGACGATCTGGTGACGTCCTCCTCCACAACGTCAAGAGAGACGAGCCTAGGGGAAAGATCTGAGCCTTCCGTTGACTCTCCGACCCTGAGCAAGATCTGCCACGTCACCAGACTCGAGAAGAGCGGGTGGCTAACATGGGACTCCGCTCATGAAACCTCTAGGTCATGTGTAAAAAGGTTGCATGTAGGCTTTAAGCTACTTGCAGTGTAGACCTAGCCAAAAACTCTTGACCATACATAGCTAGTTCAGGAATACACGGTTAACCTACCCTAAGTGTTACAGACAAGTTAGATCCATTGCCCATGCCACGCCGGGACCGTGCCCCGCGCGTGATTGGACAGGAAGGATCTCACCCCCTCCCGGAACGGCGCTAGCAGTGGCCCTCCTCCGTCCTCCGCCACTGCCGTCGCCGGGAAAGTGAAGAAATCGTGGAGATCGGCGGAGACCCTGTTGCTCCGCCTTGCCCTCTTCGCCGCGCGACCACCGTCAGTAACCGCCATAACCATATCAGGTTTCTCCAAACCTCACACAAAAACAAAAGGGGAAGAATCCAGAGAGAGAGGAGAGAGAAATGAAAGGGGTTTAAGGCGTGGTTTTGGCGGAGAGATTTTCCCTCTCAAAGTTAGACTAGGGTTTTTGGAATTTGACCAAAAGCTTGACCGATGCCGCAGAGCGACGCTTTATTTTTACGTGGGCGCTTTGGGAATGTGGGTCCCACTATTCTCCGGATTCGAGACGGGCCCCTTTCTTTATTTCGACGCCTTTTTCATTTATTCCACAGAGCACAGTATTTATATTTATCAGGCCTCTGATTCCTTATTATTATAACTCAGTTGCAGCCTGGGCCCAATCCATTCCGATCTTATCTTCCAACGTTGCAAAATCTCCACCAAATAATATTGAAAAAAATAAGGAAAAACAAAAGTTTTGGTAAAAATAAAACTTTAATTATATATATATTATGTTATGTAACTAAATGTTAAACTAGCATATACTAGATTTTTACCCGGATAAATATTGAATTTAACAAATAAAAAATATTTCAATAGAATTTTGTAAAATATGTATTACTATTTTAAATATTAAAAAATGAAATAAAATTTTGGAAATTTATAATGATTGTTAATCTAATTTTTTTAAATATATATATTTTTTCAAAATTTAATTATTTTCCAGTTGGGTTGTTTTTGAAATGAAGTTAATTTTAAAAGTTAATTGTTTGTTTAACTTTTAATTTGACTAAGAAACTATCTAATTTTATATGATATTTATATAATATTTCAACGTTTTGTTTAAATAATTTTATATAGTTTTAATTTTATATAATTTTATATAAATATAAATAAACTAATTTTATATAATGTTCCGACGCTTTGTCGATGAATTTTTCCTTCGTAATGCAGATTCAGATATGCAATCACTCATTGTAGTTACGAGATCTTGTCAAAGGACGAATTGTGAATGTTAGGAGTTGGTCAATGTATATTTATACGTGGTTATAACTTTCACACTTACGAACACGGGATATTGAAGTCAACTATTAACTATGGTGTATGTGTGAAAGGTGAAAGTTATTTGTGAATCGACAAACGAACCAGATTTTTATAGGATCTTGAAGAAAATTTTGCAGAATATCTAGGTTTTATTACTACTCAAAAACTACGTTATTCATATCACGTAAGATATTTTGGATTATATTGACTTATAATTATATTTTTGTAGGTTACGTCGGTTTAAGAGTGATGTTATTTTGATGTGTTTGGTTCGATCCAATAATCGGTCGCAGAACAAGAACAAACAAATCAGACGTTGTAGAAGTTAACTCGACATGAAGATATGCAAAATACGAGCGTTTTATTCTTGTGTCATAAGCCGATCAAGTTTGTTACGTTTTATATCCATATATTAGACGATCTTTTGGTTGGTGTATCACAATGAAGATACTTCCAAGGGATAAATTTATCGACAATACAGAAAAGAATAATTGGAAACGCAACAACAAACCATCGAGATTGTTGCTATTGATGTTATTATTGAAGAAATTGTACATGATAAAATCGAAGAAATTGAAACAAATGAAGATGATATTTATCAAAGGATAGAAGAAAAAGAAGAAGAAGAATTTAAATAAATTCAGAAATACAAGAATCGACGGAAAAATTATGTAATTTTGTAGATAACTCATGTTAACATTGTTATCATATTTTGAAAATAATAAAAGAATTGTTTCTTTGTTATTGATTTGTTAAATGCGTTTATTTGGTGTTGAGAATTTATGACATAAAAATATTTGAAAACGGACAATATGATGAGTTAACAAGTTATTATTTTTCAATATAAATATCCTATTTCTTGAATTAAGATCTATATAATCACGAATGAATTTACTAAAATTAATAGTATCAAACAACTTATCAATTAATTTTGTTATATTTGATAGATAACACAAAATACAATTTTTACAATCAATATTTAGAGACAGATTGCAGATGGATACGGGTCGTCCGGATTGCGGACAGATATGGCTCAGGACGCGTATGTGCGGACGGATTACGTAACGGTGTCATTTTTACGGTCGAACATGTCAAAGCCATCCGCAAATATGGACAGACGTGTCTGAGCCGTCTGCAAATACGGACGAACGTGTTAGTGTCGTTCGCAATTACAGGCGACATTCTGATACCGTCTACAAGCCGTCCGTTAATAGGGACGACTTTCAGACAGCTCGCAATTCCTTCAAAAAATTATGGATGTCCGTTCTAAGTCTGTCTCTATTTACAAATGGATTTGGAACGAGATTTTTTGTTGTACGTGGCTAGGGACGAATTACAGACAGTTTTTATCGCTCGTTCGCAAATGTCTTTAAATTTCATCCGCTTAACCCTTCTCCATTGTTCTGCCTTTCCGAGTTTTCCAATACCTGACACCGTCCGTCTCTCATGTTCAACCCTTCCCCATTGCTACCACGACCCCCTGCGATCCAACTCTTGCTGCTACACGATTTCATCCGTCTCTACCGTCCGTCCGACTGTCTCTATCGTCCGGTCATCCGTCTGACGCTTTCTTCCTCTATTGTCAGGCCGTCCATCTCTACCGTCCGTCCGTCTCTACTTCCGTTTGGCAGGTTAGTTTACATATAACTTTTAGATTTGGAATATATTTAATTAGATTTGAAATATAGTTAGTTAGATTTGGAATGAGTTTAGTTAGATTTAAAAAAGATTTGTTAGATTTAGAAAACTAATATCTGTAGATCAAGTGTTTGTTGAATGTCTTAAAGTGATTTGATTTTTTTTAAATTATTGGAAAATTAGATAGAAAACTCTTAACCAAATATATTTGAAATTTGTCTTAGACGAAAGAGAAGGGATTCGAACAATCATATATATAATTGTTGGAACGTACACATATTAAGAAGTCTAATGGTTCGTAGGTGGATGCTAAAGCAAAATGTGTTCATGAAGATATTCATAATATGGCATCAGAAACGAGTGTCCTGAATTTCGTCGAGAGAAGACGGAATGAAACATTCTCCTAATCAGGAAGAATACAATGAGTTTTATCTCGAGGTAAATTTATTACATTTTAATATAATTTTATTACTTATAATTTTAATTAAATTTCGATATTTGTTTCATAGCAAGTTACACCATATAAAGTTCGTATTTTTTGTCTTGGAGGAATGACATCACAATATTCAAGTTCCTCCAAAGGTAAATCAAAAGCGATAAACCACGACATGCAAAATCTCATAACACAATTGCTCGAGTCGCAACAAGAATCCAAACGACGTCATCAATGATCAGAACGATGGCATCAACGGTTGATGCACATGTTGAATGCAAAAATGCCTGCCATCGATTGGGAGGACCGAGAATGACGCACCTCTGGTGAACCAGTTATGCATTCGAGAACGATGATTCCGATGACGATAATTCGGAAATACCACTAACAAAGTTGTAATATATGTTTATTATGTGTAAACATTAATTAATTATTATTGTTTATAAAAATTTAAAATTAATTAATTAATTGTTATTTGTAAAAATTGCGGACGAGATGCGACCCGTTTGTAATTTTCTAACGTTTTTCCGATGACTCTTCCGTTCGTATATTGGTCTCATTTCCCATCGATTTGTGGTCGTCCCAGTTGTCTGGAATCTCATACGGTTTACGGGCTAAGTTATTCGTCCGCATTGGCGGACGGATTGCATACGCTATTGATTTAGCACGTTCGTTTGCAGACTACTACTTTCCATCTCTAAACCTTGATTTTCTATTAGTGTTAGAGTGAATTGGTGACTGTAAAATAACATTATAGTAGAAATAGTTGAACTCGTCAATGGTAAGGAAACATATATTGGTTGTTTAGTTAGCATACAATATGTTTGTCCATAAAAGATGAACTGGTAAGACTCTGAGGATGTTATCAATTAACACGTATGTTTCTAAAAGTGGTATTACAAGTTGTCATCTCATCTTATTCAGCTAGAAAATTTGTTACAAATGAGGAAAAAGATCATGTCGAAGATGAATGAAACTGTGAAAAGATACAAGTAACTTGATGTATACATTGCAGAAATGTTGTCCAATGCAACACCGACAAAAAAACGCTTGTCTTCAGTATCATCCATTTTCTAAAGAAAATAAGAATAATGATGATGAAGCTAATGTGGAAAATGTTGAAGTTGTGCATAATAATGAAGAAGTTGATGATGAAGCTGATGTGGAAATGATAAAACAAATGGTGATTATGAAGATGGCGATGAAAAGGAATCATAAGAAGATAATATACAAAGTGATGAAGAAGTTGATGAAGTGTTTATAAATTTGTTTGATCAACGAGGTTATGAGTTTAAAAGTTCAACGATTTTTTCAGATAGTTATCACACTTATGGCATGTGGAATGATATTGTTGAAGTCGACACTCTTTTAGATTTTGAAATAGAAAGATTGAATCTTCAAAGTGTAAAAAAAAAACAAAAAATAATAAGAAGATGAAGTTTTGGTTGCACATTCTACAAGTGTTCAAGAATCGAGAAGGTTTCAAGGAGTACATATTGAGATACCATGTACGTTATTGACATAATATCAAGTATGTTTGTTGGGGTATAATAGAATGGAGCTAATATGTTGTGTTATAAGTGGCGAGTTTATTGTTAAGAGGAGTTTCAAAAGGGAATAAATGGATTATCAAGAGTACTAGATTCTAAAGTCGCGCGTGCACATGCTTCTTAAAAGAATTGTAATTTTATCTATTTAATTTAGAAAAAATAGATCATCATAATTTATTGAATGAATATTTAAATTCATTTTAAAGATTTTTTATGTTTTAAATTAATTTATGATTAACACTCGATGGTTTATATTAGTAGAATCGATGTAAATACTAACAATTCATATTACATTTAAATTAGAAAAAATTCATAGCATAATGATATCGCATATGAAATAGAAAGACATATATTTTGGACAAATTTCAAAACAATTTTTATAAATATCATATGAATTTTCAAAAATCAATTTAAAAATGTAATGCAAGAAAATAAAGATCATACAAAAAAAGGAATCGACCATTATTTATGCATCATGTATTTGTGTGGCCTACATATTTTTTAGAAAATATTATAGAACATTATTTGTCAAGTTTTTTTATTATTTTCAAATTTCTATCAACGTAAATTTTGTGGGTGTTTGAAGATAAAGTGTCAAAGCACTCAGATATTAAATAAAAATATTATATTAATTAAAATATTTGTTTTATATGAATTTAAAATTATATAGATTAGATGATTAATAGATGAAATATCGTGCGACTTACCGTAAATTGTTTTAGAGATTATGGTTGTGACCACAATTACATTTTTGTTGTGTATAATGTTAAAAATACTCATTTGATGCATATTGTTTTATTAGCTTAAGCTTATCTTCTGTATTAATCTTTTAAAATGTCAAAGCACATAAATCATAATAAACCATAATAAAATTAGTATAAACAATTATTTTATATGATATATTATTATAGTTATGCATAACAATTTATATGATTTAGTCATCACAATCATTTGAGATTCATACATATCACAATCATTTTCTCTATTTGCGATCGGATTTCACTTGCTAATATCTAACCTAAATGTTTTTAAAAGCTTATTCATCCAATAATAAACATAGGTCAATTTTTTTATTTAATGATGAAATGTTTAAATTTGATTCTTGTGATACATTTAATAATTCGGTCCTATTTGAAAGTTTTATAAAACTTTAATAGTTGTTACTCGTAATAAACCCTGTGTCATCTTTTGAAGAATAAATCATGTCATTAAACTTGAAATTATTTTTAAAAGAGTTTTCTGTTGTGATTCCTAAATATATTTTTATCTATGTAAGGTATATATTGTAAAACTTTTAGCAACGTTCCAAATACATTGATCCATATAACGGTACTCGTAAAACTAAAAAACATAAAAACTTCCAAAAACTTTACCGCAACTCCGTCATATTTGTTGAAAATTAACCGTGACCTCAAAATACAAGTTCATACTATTGTGAATAGAACATATAATGTCAATGCATTGCAATATGAAAAATATGTACACCACACACACACACAAAGAGACATTGAGAATTTACCTTATGATGGAACATTTCCCTGCCTTATCCTCTCTATTTGTCCATGTGATGGGTTTTCAAATGCCGCCATAGCTAAATAAATCAAGACCAACTCCACCTAAGATACAATCTTGAATTTTTTTTACGAAGAAGATGAAACCCATACCTGAACGTTTGATTCTCGGAGCTCTCATCATCATCTTCTTCCTCTTCCTCTTGGCAATGATTTTCTCTAACGGCTCCCATAAGAAGAAGATAAAAATCCGCAAGGATTCAAAACTAAAACTGGAAAACAGAATCATTTTCTGAGTTTTGTCTTGCACTACACATGGCCCGAGACATTTTCTATACAAAAGGCAAAAATGTTTCGATAACAAAATCTATGGATCTCAGTTTCCAATAGTGAGAATTGAGTTTTAGTAATGAATACAATCATGTAATGTTATCACACCAAGAAGATTCAACAAAAAATATTATCTCGGAATTGACAAAAGTGTCTCTCAAAATGGAGAAAAGTCTATCCCAAACCTATGGATTCGATGGATGCGTATCTATTTCCAAAGACATCATTTTGTAGATGATAGTAACAATAGTCGACAGATTTGAGATTAAAGATGGATTAACCGCAAGCGAGTCGACAGAATGAGAAACAACTCGAGGCGGCGAATGAAGCGAGTTGTCAGAAGATCCCTGATAACGTCTAAATTTTTCTAGTATTTTCATCTATTTTCATAGTTAGTTTTATCATTTATTTGTACTTTACCGAGTATTAAGTACAATTTAGTCTTTTTCTAGCGTTTTCTCGTATTTTGCAGGAAATGAGATATTGGGTTACAAACACGAAAAAATGTCGGAAAATGTTGGCAAACCACTTCAAGCTCAGTTGTACACACTCAACACCCAAGCCCCCTTCGGTCACAAGAAATAGAAACACACGGTTGGCAGACAAAAATGAAAACAATGGCCACCGCTCACAAAAATGGAAACAACCACTGCACATAAATGGAAACACTGCTGGAACAAAATGGAAATTTGTGGTTGCTGGAACAACAATTGGAAGAGCACGGTTGTAACATGAAAAGGGAACATAGATTACACAAAATAGAAGCAGGCTGCTGGAACACCAAATGTAAACTGGCAACCGTGGCAAACAAAATGGAAACAAGGCTGATGCACAAGAATGGAAATCGGCTGGAGCAACAAAATGGAAATCGGTTGGAGCAACAAAATGAAAATCAGCCGGAGTAAGAAAAAGGAAACCAAAGGTTGCACGGCCGAAGAGAAGAAATTGATAACGTCTATTTTGTTATAGTATTTTAGTCTCTTTTTATAGTTAGTTTCATAATTCATTTGAACTTTACCAAGCATTAAAGCATCATTTAGTCCTCTTTTAGCGTTCTCTCGTGTTATTGCAGAAAATGAAATATCGGGATACAAACACGAGTAAATGAAGCAAAACTAAACAAAACCACTCTCCTATCAGCTATGCACAGTCAGCATCCAAAGAATCATAAACCAGAGAAGAGAAATGGAAGCTGATAACACGCAATCCGTTATAGTTTTTATATCATTCTTAGGTCTAGTTTAGAGTAGATTATTTATATTTCATTCATTTATTGAGTATATTCGAAGACTTTATCCACATTTTGTGTTTTGCATAGGAAACGAAGACACGAGAAGAAACACGAGTGATTTTGGCAATCTAACCCCGGAAACGTAGGTTCAACTTGTGCGAGGCGACGGATGGAAGTGAGCACTCAAACACCGAGCGAAAGGAGCGGAAACAACACCTCAAGTCATGCCCGCTCGGGTGGATTGGGAGTGCCCGGTCGGGTTGATTGCTACCAAATATCCCCGTAGCTTTACACGACTCGGGCACTCAAGGAACACGACCTGGGAGGTGTGCCCGCTCGGGTCCATTTGGTGTGCCCGCTCGGGCTCATTCATGTCAAGAAAACCCCGTAGGTCTACACGACTCGGGCTGATGAAGCACACGATCGGGTATGGGTACCCGCTCGGGCTCAATTGTGTGTGCACGGTCGGGTAAAGGTCTTGCACGAGCGGGTAAGGGACATGCCCGCTCGGGTCCTTGGATCTCAACAAACATCCCTAAGATCTAGAACGGCAAAATTAAAAGAAAAAGGAGGTCTAAAGGAGGGTATTCGAACCAGAAGAGGGGAGAGGAGATAGGGAGACATTAGAGCAAGAAGAAGGAGGAAGAAAAGACGGATCTACGGATCGGGAGCGAGGAGAATCTACCGAAGACATCGGTTTATGAATAGGGAGTTATCTCTTTCCATATCTATGTCGAATCTAGACTTCTCTTGTGTTTCCTTTTCTGTATCTATGTCTGAGTAGATCCCTTGCCATGGGTTAGAGTGATTTGCCATGTTGTAACGAAGTCTATGCTTAATGAATGGTGGTACTTAATGCTTTCATTACCTGTACGCCACTTGAATGAATGAAATTGGTATCTATCATGTTTTCAGATTTCATGGTTGATCTTAATGCTTTCATTACTTGTACGCCACTTGAATGAATGAAATTGGTATCTATCATGTTTTCAGATTTCATGGTTGTTCTTAATGCTTTCTCTACCTGTACGCCACTTGATTGAATGATCTTAGAAGCCTAATAAACCAACGCCAGGGCATTAGGTTTCGGAACTTAGCCATGACCTAGGGTTAGCCGGTTTAGAATCTACGCCAGGTCAATCGGTTTAATCTAGGGATTAGGATAGCGGTCATAATGCGTCTATGCATGTAAGATACGCAATGGATACATTGGTATATGTATGCTAGATAGTGGACAAGTCTACGCCAGTCAGTTCCTATAGGAGAGCTTGAATTCCCTAAATTCATCATAGTACCTAGACCAATTATCCTTTAGAACTTCGTTATTTCATTAGGCCAACTCTCGACACCCATGGTGCTTAGCCATAAGTTTATTCTCTTCGATTTAGTTTAGTATAGCTTAACCACAATCCAAACTCTAGTCATCTCACACGTCTATTCAATTAGTTTAGTAGCTCATTAGTCGCATTAACTCCTTGTGTTCGACCCTAGTTACTACACGATCCGTAATCTTGCGGAAGCGTTAGTCTAGGTTTTATCACTCGATATAACGCATATCAAACACCTCCAGAAAAAGAATTGATGGCTCATGTAAAAGCAAAATACGGTGCCAATGTATCGTATTTGATAGCATTAAGAGGCAAATGCGGTGTAAGAAGAGAATGGTTGGAAAATGAAAAGGAAACATGTTTTATATAAAATAGAAGCAATTTGCTGGAACAAAATGTAAACTTCCAACTATCTATACAAAAATTGAAAGATTGCCGCCTACACGAGAAATGGAAACTGCAACCGTCAAAGATAGAAAATGGAAATGGCTGCTAGAAAAATTAATGGAAATGCAAGAACAAGAAAGAAGGCAGCAAATAAAAGAGTAAAAGAAGGAAAAAGCAAAAGGAAATCGTTGATGCACAAGTGGAAAAGGAAATACAAGCTGCTGAAGAAAATAGAAACCGGGAAAATCGAAACTAGCGAAAAAGAAAATTTAGAAAAACAAGAAAAGGAACGTGTTGGCTACTTAAACCAAATGGAAATATGGTTAGAGAAGAGGAAGAGGAGCTACATGGCTGGAAAATATTAATAAAGAGGAAACGTTGACAATTACACAAGAATGGAAAAACAAGAGATGGAAAAACTCGGAAAAGAAAAACTGCAGTTGCTGTAAGAAATAGAAAATTCTAGCCACTAGAGAGGAAAGAAAGGGGACGACCAAAGAGGAAAGATTAGAGAAAAGGAAAGAGGAGAAAGAGGGCTAAAAGGGGAGAGCTTCATCAGCCCAATTCGTACAGAAACAAGGAGAGAAAAGAGAGCATACGTAGAGAAAGAGAAAGAGAGTAGAACGCACACACAAAGGCAAGGACGGAGCGACGAAGTCGGAGCACGGAGGAGCTGTTGAAGACATCGGGTAATAGAATATGGAGGGATCTCATTCTTTATCCATGTTGAATATAGTTATCTTTTGTGTTTCTTTTTCTAAGTTCATGTCCGAGTAGGTCCATAACCACGGGTTGGAGAGCTTTGTCGATATGTAACGAAGTCTTGTTCTTAATGCTTGGCGATTCTTAATGCTTACGTTCTTGAATGCCACTTGAATGAATGATTTGGGTATTTGATCGTTTTCAAATTGATTGGTTGTTTTTAATGCTTTCGTTCTTGTACGTCACTCGAATGAATGATCATAGAAGTTTAATGAATCTACGCCAGGGGATTGGACTTTGGAACTTAGCCATGATTTAGGATTTAATCGGTTTAGAATCTACGCCATGTCGATCGATTGAATCTAGGGATTAGGATAGCAGTCTTAATGCGTCTAGTGGGTGAGATTACACAATTGAGAGATTGGTAGTATGCACGCTAGGTAGTGGACAAGTCTACGCCAGTCAGTTCCTATATTAGAGTTTGAATTCCCTTAACTCGTGATAATATCTAAGATCATGATCTTGTTAGAACTTCGTTGCATCATCGTGCATCTCTCGAAACCAGTGGTGTCTAGTTTATTAAGTTTAATCTGATAGTTAATTAGTTAGTTAGTTAGTTAGTTAGTTAGTTAGTTTATCTTTGTTCGCATTCTCATCACTTATTGATTTTACACATCTTATTCATTGGTTTACTAGCTTTAGAGTTGCATCAATTCCTTGTGTTCGACCCTGGTACTATACGATCCGTATTCTTGCGGAAGCGTTAGTCTAGGTAAATTATTACTTGAGATTAACCACATCAAGTTTTTGGCACCATTGTCGGGGACTTGATTACGGCTTTACAGTTAGGATACTTTTAGATTAGGACACGGTCCTTTCCAGAGTCTTATTTGTTTTTCATGTTTTTGCTTTAAGTTTTTTTCTTTTCTTGAGTCAAATCTTTTTACCTCTCGGAGCTTAATCGAATTTTGTGTTCTTTACTTTGCGAGGTAACATGAACAAGGTCCACTCTTTGGATGCCGATATAGCTGGAGTAAAAGATCAACTTTCCGAAATTTATCATATGGTGTCTAACTCATACCATCCGCATTACGCGGAGAAATCATGGGAACAAGAAGTTTGGGGGTATGAAGAAGTGAACTACGAGAGTTACAATCAGCCTTTTGGGAATACATACAATCCCGGATGGAACTCCGATGGTATGCTGAATGCACAACATCTATTGGGGAACTTTCAGCCATGGACACAGCCCCAAACTCAGAACTATCAGTCATATGCGCCTCAACCACAACCAAACCAACCCGAAGCAGCCCCTGACGTTACCGCCATGTTCGCCCGCTTCCTTCAAGTACTAGAAAATCAAAACAACTTGTTGATGAGAGTGAAAGCGGAACAAGAAAGCGCCAATAAGCAGATGGATGGCTTCCTTAGACAATTGGACAAGCAAGCTGCACAACTTGCACAAGGGGCATCACGACCACAAGAGGTTCTATCGGGAAGTTCAGAAACAAATCCTCGTGAGCATGTCAACGAAATTTGCCTAAGGAATTGTAAGACGGTGGATCAGCCTACTTCAATGTCTGAAAGGGGTGAAGCATCTATCACAGTAGCGGAAATGGCTCTCAACAAGCTTAAGGAGAAGCTCGAGGAGGAAGAGGAGCTAAAGTACGTAAAACCAGATCCGAGGCCACCTCCATTGCCATTCCCACAACGTCAACGCATGAAGACGGTGGATCAGCCAAATCCCTCGATATTTGAAAAAGGAGTAGAATCTAACACGACAGCGGATAAGGCTACGGACATTGATAAGCATAAGAAGAAACCCGAGATGGAAGTAGAGTTCAACTTAATTGACACACTTGAGTAGCCGTGCGTTATCGATTTCATGTTCCCCGACGGCATCTTTGAGAATCTAGCCGAGGAAGTTTGTGAGGAATTTTGGGATACGGATTCCCTAGATATGAATCTCATAGCAGCTGGAGAAGGATTATACAAGGTACCAAACGAGCTGCTTGACAACAAAAAGAAGAAGGAACCCCCCGACCGGGACTTCCGCACAACCCGAGCTAAATGCGATGCAAATCAGTGCGTAAACAACCCCGAGATGCCGAGAAGCTACACCAAACATCCAGAACACAATTGGAGCATTGACAAGGCACCCAAGGTGAAGATGAAGCCTTCACCACCAAGGCGCACGCACCAAAAATCTCTGGAGACGCTAAAGGAAACAAGCGACGAATGCCTAACCGGTTTCATGGAGTACACAACCGGACTTATGGACAGCTCGACCAGAATTTTTGGACAGCACGATCTAGCCCCCAATTTAGAGAGCATCATGACCAATATTAGGGAAGACATGACTGATCGTGCAAGGAACTCAACTGATCCGCGTGCTACGCCCTATCGAGCACACTATGCACGCGAGACGCTACGCACACGACGACGTCGAGGACGTTCACCTGATGAGTAACATCGTGGTCAGGCTCGTGACCTTAAACAAGTGCTTCTCGGGAGGCTACCCGAGTCCCATATCTTTTTAGTTATTTCGTTTTAGTTTTTTTTATTCGTAGAACAATTGATGATATTTGTTTCTTTTCCGAGCTTCTTTCTTTCTTTATTCTTTTTTTTTCTTCTTCTTTTCTTTTCTTTTTTTGGTTCTTCTTCTTTTTATGTCATTTTTTTATATTATGCAGACACACTAGGCTTTTAGGACATCAGATTTGAAGGGATCCAGCCTCTACTTAGACCCAGAGTACCGATGACGGTATACTCATGCATCTCGTTCAAGAGTGCAGCATAGTAGGCAGCGTTTTTATTGTGCCATGCCTTTAGGACGTAGAAAGATGATCGCCAACCCACCACTTAGACCCGAACCATCGAAAAAAAGTCAAGGTCGATGCACTCATATCGATTTTAGATCCTGCTTTTAGGTATTATTTCTATTGACAGCGGAGTGTTAGTGTGCGCTCTTTATTCTGTAAAACAAGCTCGATTTCATACGATCTAATAATCCTCATCAAAAAAAGTAAAGTATCGTCTATACGAAGTATGACCATCTGGATAGAGAGAATAAACGATAAACTAGCCTATCAACCTCGTGTAAACCTCCCACAAGCAACACTAGGATTCCCAAAGAATTACGACCTATTGTTTTTCAGCCGACTAATAAGCTCTAACGCTTAGGAAAAACCTAGCTCAAACATGCAAAATCTCACGGAAAAGGCCAACTTCTTAAGTATCCTAGGTTCAGGGTTCATCTCAAAATGTGGCACCGAACAAGTGCTTGGGATGACTCTGACTCACGCAAGAAAAAACAAACTAAAAACTACGAAATCGAAGATAAAATAAAAGAAAAGGAATCGAAGTTACCTGACAAACGTGAGTTGCTCCCCCAGACTTGAATTGAACGACGCCCTCGATGTGAAGCTCTGATGGAGGGTAAGAGAAGTGAAGTCACGTTTGTGGTGTCATTTTTTGTGTTTTTTTCTTTTTATTAAATTAACTGAGTCTTAAACTAAACAACCAAGAAAAATAGAAAATAAACAGCTGGTTGCCTCCCGAAAAGCACTTATTTAACGTCTTTAAGCTTTGACGTCTCTATTCCTCATGCGTGCACGATGGGTGGATCGGAAATGGATATGGAGTTTCCACTTTCGATCGGTTGAGCGACTTGGTAGAGTTTTAGTCGTTGTCCATTAGCTTTGAATGTTCCGCTCGAATCGCTCCATACTTCCACGTCTCCATGTGTGAAGACTTCTCGTACCAGAAAAGGACCAGACCAACGAGAGTGTAGGTTGCCCGAGAAAATATTAGGCGAGAATTGAATAGTAGAACTAAGTCACCTAGTTGGAAGTCATGAGGTAAGATCTTTTTGTCGTGCCATCCCTTAAGCAATGCTTCTTTCTTTGGCACGTAATGCATGGGATTCACTCGTTCGCTGCCCGAGGTTGGATAAATGATATCTGCATCAAAAAGTTTTATAGTGTTTTTTTCCATTACCTCTTTCAAGTGCGGGTGCAGCCTCCTTTGAGTTTCGTTGGAAGGTTCGTGGTTGTCTTCCGTATAATTTTTCTGTGTACATATTGAAGAGCTGACTCTCTTACGTTTCTTTAGGCGAGTGGGTGACTATCATCTGCACTTAAGTTTTACTTTTACATGTGTTTTCCATTATTCTTTGCATTAGTTTCTATTCTTGAGTAAGTGGGCACATTTCCTTTCTACTTTCCAGCCATATAACTCTCATTCCTCTTCTCTAACCATGTTTCCTTTTTGTGTAGGCAACTAACCACTTCCTTTTCTTATTTCCCATAAGTTTCCTTTCTTGTTTCTGCAGGTGACAGACGCGACCCGCGCGAGCTGTAGAGTGTGCCCCGTGCGGGCTCCCTTGCTAAAACTGCACTTGCGCGCTGAAGGACTGCCCGACCTATGCTGAAGTTGTTGGACGTGCTGGACCAATGGCCCCGCGAGGGCTAAGGAATGTGCCCCGCGTGGGCTGTGCTGCTGCTCAAGGTCCGTGCGGGCTGAAGTCCTCTTCGACCTGTGATGTTTCTCGTCCCGTTTGTTCCGTTATGATCCTCGATGCTAATACTTTATCCCGTGTACGTTCTTTAGCTTCAAAACGACCCAATCATGCACTATAACCTATAAGAACATGAAAACACGAAAATGAGTAAAACGAATATAAAATCACATGTAAACTTCGCATCTATCATCATAAACATATCTAAAATCATGCGAGAAAATGTATAAAAACGAGATGATCAATTGTGCATCTCTCAAAACCCGTGGTGTTTAGTTTATTGACTTTATCTTGTTTAGTTAGTTTAGTCTTTACTTTGCACTCCAATCGCTTATTGATTTGTTATTCGTCCTATTCATTAGTTTAATAACTTTATTGTTGCATCAGTTCCCTAGTGTTTGACCCTGGTTCTACACGACCCGTATTCTTGTGAAAACATTAGTCTAGGTATTTATTACTTGAGATTAACCACATCAATGCCGAAGCTGATGTAAAAGATAAGGTTTCCAGTATTTTACAATATCTATACTTATATAAATATCCTTTACGGAAAAACTTGTTAGCTTTTTTGTCTGTCTCTACACTGTCATTCAAGTTGTTCTGTTCTTTATCCTCTTATCCACTTTCATCTCTCAAGCACTCGCCACAGGTAGAGCAAATCACTTGCCCTGCTTTGCAAGCATCATCTTCACTCCCTTCTTCGTGAGCGTCCTTATCTACTTCATTCTTCCTCATAAAATAAACAACATACACAAATTAAGTGTGAAGAATGTAATAAGAGATCATCTGATAGACATGAGGCTTAAAACTGGTAGTAGCTCTTTTTCATTCCATTTGAGCACGTGTTTTCATAAGCCCCCATGTCCAAAAGATGCAAAGTCATTAGAACTGAAAAAACCAAATATATATATAATTGTATCGAATAACCTTAGTGCAGAGTTCCCAACACTGGCTCTTTCACTTAGCATCTTAATTCCCAGTCTATGGAGATATATATGAAATAAAGTTTTTGGTTATCTACAATTTCTGATGTAGAATCAAATAGATGGATCAAAATATATATAGTAAAAATTCATTGTGGAAGATAAGATTAGGTTACTTTGGAAGTGGTCAAATGCAGAAAGATCGATATGTACACACAAAATTTATCAGTTTAACTGATGAAGAAAATCATTAATCGTCTAAAAACAGATTTAACAATTTTTAAAAGAAAACACAATGGTTGAAGAATGAATATACTCACGCATGTTAAGAAGACATCAATGGTTTTATTCTATTAAAAAGCATAGAACTTACTTGAAGGCCACCGAGAAGCAAGAATTAGAAAAAGAAAATAGAGGATATCACTCTAATTAAGTTTCATTAATGTGGCTTAAAATCAACACTTGCTAAGAGAAACCAACTGAAAAAAAAAATCTTTACAAGCCCGAAGATGTAACAACGACTTGCCCAATCGTATTTTATCAAGTTCACGGTAACATATTGATATCTCAAAGCCAAAGAGGAAACTGAGTTACCCAAAATTGGAAAAAGAAAACAATGCCACTCACCCCCAACTCGTAATTACCTTGGTTGAGTTCTCTGGTTCATCCGGGTCAAGGGGAGAAGGATTTCTACTGGTTTTGACGGCCCAAAATCTACAAACCACGGGTACAAGTATCCCTAAGAACCATTTAAATATCCTAGTATATTTATGTGTGTTCATAAAGCCCAAAAAAGGCATATTAATAAATCCTTACCCGAATTGAGATTTGGTAAGTTCCTATAGCAATGAACATTGTAGAAACCGTAACGCCGTTTTAGCTCTCACCGAAACTCGACATCCACCTTGTGCTTCTCTTCACCGTCGACATCTCCGCCACCGATCTTCTTTAGTATTTTCCCTAATTGTTCATACTCAGAAAAATTTCTCAAAAAGTCACACACTTCCTCATCGGGTCAACCACAACCCTAATGCCGAACAACATAATCTTCTTTGTCTCCTCCTTGTAATTTTATTTTGTTAGAAATTTTATTCTAACGTTGATTCATATAAATATAAGTATTAGATAATTGTTATTGAGGTACACACGGTGATGATTAGTGTCGTATTGAAGAGACAATTATCGGGTGAAAATCGCTCTGTGCCATTCCACAATTCTAGAAATCTAATGATGATTTTGTAATTAATCACAAAACCATCATTATATTTCTAGAATTGCGGAATGGCACGGAGGGATTT
>CM071866.1:27524506-27534519 GCA_036759665.1 Gynandropsis gynandra | reverse complement strand
AATCCCAGTTAAAGTTATCTAAGGCGGACGATCCTAACATGATATCTACCCTCTCTCAAGGCATAGACACGTGATCTAGACAAGCTGCCCCCTACTTTCGTGGCTGACACCATGAACTAAACCCATAAACTCTGTGATTCGCCCGTTCACCCTCAACCGTTGCTACCCTACTTTCGTGGCCTAACCTCGGTTGTTCTAAACCTGATCTTCTTGGACTAGAATTCTCCTTTCGGTCCTTCTCCTAACCCCTAACACATGCATCTACGTGGCCATCGCAAACACAAGTAAATTCAAGCATGCACAAATTGCTGGACAAAATCGCCGTAACTTTTACCCGCTCGGGCTAGGGTATTACGCGCGCGGGTAGTGGCTTTTTCGTGCCGATTCTCATCCTGTTTGTCCCGTGATGATCCTCGATGTTTGCACTTTGTCTTGGCACGTCCTTTAGCTCCAAAATGACTGAAAACGGGATGATAATGATGCTTAATGCTTGGTAAAATCGAATGAATGATGAAACTAACTATGAAAATATATGAAAATACTAGAACAAAATAGACGTTATCAAACTCCGTTGTTATCAAATCCTACGGGATTACCTCCTATATGTGGTATCGAACATCAAATAGACTTCGTCCCCGAATCCACACTTCCAAATCAGCTAATTTATCGTACCAACCCGGTAGAGACTAAAGAGTTGCAAAGACAAGTGGAGGAACTGATAGAAAAGGGACACATTCGAGAGAGAATGAGTCCGTGCGCCGTTCCCGTTTTACTCGTTCCAAAGAAGGATGGCAGTTGGCGTATGTGTATTGATTATCGAGTAATCAACAATATCACGATAAAGTATCGACATCCCAATCCTAGATTAGATGATATGCTTGATGAATTGCATGGGTCTAGGATATTTTCTATGTATTTTGTTGCTGGTTTGCCTAGAACTAAGATTAGAAATGATTTTATCGTTGTGGTTGTTGATAGATCTTCTATGATGTCACATTTCATACCATGCCACAAAAAGGATGATGCATTGCACGTAGTGAATCTGTTCTTTAAGGAATTAGTTAGATTGCATGGAATGCCTAGGACGATAGTTTCGGATAGAGATACGAAGTTCCTTAGTCCTTTTTGGAAGACTCTATCGTCTAAGCTAGGGACTAAGTTATTGTTCTCCACGACATGTCGTCTAAGCTAGGGACTAACTCTTTTGCGTGCATTAGTTAAGAAAATCCTCTTGAAAAGGATTTGATGACAAATCCTTTTCAAGAGGAGGAGCATGAATAGGATGCCTTAACATTACAAGAAGGTCCCGTGACCCACGCTAAAGCTAGAGAAGAGGACGTGGTCTCGCGACCTGTGCTAAGGCGAGAGAGGAGGACACCGGTCCCGCGACCCGTGCTAAGGCGAGAAATGAGAATGCCGGTCCCATGACCCATGCTGAGGCGAGAGAAGAAAACGTTGGTCCCGTGACCCATGCTAAAGCTAGGGAGGAGGATGCCTTAACTATACCAGCAGGTCTTGTGACCCGTGCTAAATCTAGGACGCTCAAGGAAGCTATCGTCTGACTACATGCAGCCATACGGGTTCAAGACAAGTGTTTGAGTCCACAAGGAAGTTCCAACATCGAGTCGTACTACATGCTAAAGCTCATCTTGCAACGATCAACAATTAGGGAAAGTGTTTCGTGTGTGCTCTTTTCCCACCGTTGGTTTTGTTCCACGTGGTTTTCCAACGGACTTGTCTTGAAGCCTCGGCCCAATAATTAGGTCGAAGAAAGTGAGTCGTGGTCTCGTTAAAAACCCATCGTTGAAAAACTTCGTGGGACAAAACCAACGAAGGGAAAAGAGTACAGGCGAAGCACTTACCCTAATTATCAACCGTTGCGAGTTGTGCTTCGGCTTGAAGAATGATACGGATATTAGAGACTTCATGTGGACTTGAATACTCGTTTTGAACTAGGACAGCCGTGAGGATCCCGATGATCGCCTCCTTGAGCTTCGAAGCTTTAGCTCGGGTCACAGGTCAGCTGGTAAGGTCAAGGACTCCTCCTCCCTAGCCCTAGCACGGGTCACAAGGCCAACGTCCTTCCTTCGGGTTGCATCCGCATTTTTTGGCTCGAGTCATCTCTTCTACGGTGCGGGTCGCCTCTTCTAGGGCGCGGGTTACGTCTCGTAAAACACGGGTCGCATCTCGGGTCGCGTAGGTCGCGTCTTCCTCAGTGATGCAGGTCGCATCTCGGGTCGCGTAGGTCGCGTCTTCCTCAGTGATGCAGGTCGTCCGGGATCATATCATGCCCCCCTACTTGAAAATAATTTGCCTTCAAATCCACTTGATCTGCAACAAAAGGAACAAAGTCATTAATATTAAAGTTGGGACTCACATTATACTTACCCTGAAAGTCGAGTTGGTAGGCGTTGTTGCTGATTCTCTTTGTCACTGTGAATGGGCCATCGATCCGGGGCATTAGTCGCAAAACATTCATATGTGGTCGCAAAACATTCATATGTGGTCGCATCTCGGGTCGCGTAGGTCGTGTCTTCCTCAACGATGCAGGTCGCGTCCTCCTCAGCCATGTGGGTCATGTCCTCCTCTGCATTATCCTCGACGTCGTCTGGGATCATATCAGGAACCCATCCGACCCAATGCGACCACATATGAACGTTCTGCGACTCATGCGACCCATGTGACTCATGCAACCCAGGCGGTCCATGCGACTCATGCAATCCATGCGACTCATGCGATCCACGCGACTCATGCGACCCATGTGACTATTATGACTCGTCATTTTGATGTCAAACTCATGTCTTCCGACCCTTGTGACCCTTCTGACCCATGTGACTTGTCGTTTTGTTGTCACACTCATGTCTTCCAACCCATGTGACTATTTTAACCCATGTGACTCTTTCGACCCATGTCTATAAGTTAACGTCTATATCTCTTCTCTTAGTCTGAGTATCTAACACCAAATTCTTAAAAATCTTTGTTACCTTTGTCAACTTTGTGGCCTTTGTGACGAAGGTGACATGGTGGACGGAAGGCATCGTCTTATCTATGTGTTACTCAAGGTCTTGGTAATCGGTGGACTCGGTCTCTATGCAGTCACTGATGAGGTGCGGTGGTGACGTAGGTGACGGTGTTAGGTCACCCTTGAAATGTGACTAGAAGACAGAGTAGATGGAAGGAGATAACTCTGGACAGCAATACCAAAGAAGTATAAAGCAGAAGACTGGAAGACGGAGTACATGGCAGGAGATAACTATCACTTTTGAAACACAGGCATTCGTTCTACACTACTTGGGACACATGGATCATAATCCGTTGACCTATGCGAACTATGCAAATCCTTAGTTGGTATTAATTAGTTTGACGTTGTAAATGTATTTTTTTGTATTGATTTTTGTCCTTTTATCCTTTTTAATCCATAAATTTGTCGAGTTAGCATCTATTTATCAATATATGCGACCCATGCGACCCTCAATTGTCATTACTTAGTTTGATGTTGTAAATGTATTGTTTTGATTGGCTATTGTCCTTTTATCATTATAAATACATAGAGTTCGCATCTACTGATCCATATATGTGACTAAGCGACCTATGCGACCCTCAGTTGGCATTAATTAGTTTAACCTTGTAAATGTATTGTTTTGATTGGTTTTTTGTCCTTTTATCCTTTTTAATCCATAAATTCGTCAAGTTAGCATCTATTGATCAATATATGCAACCAAGCGACCTATGCATCCCATGCAACCCTCAATGGGCATTAATTAGTTTGACGGTGATAATGTATTTTTTTATTGTTTATTGTCCTTTTATGATTATAACTCCATAAATTCGTCGAGTTCGCATCTATTAATCCATATATGCGACCCATGGGTTTCTTTTTTGAAATGCCATTATCAATATGTTTGAGTTATATATGTCTAATTTAGAATCGATGTAGACGATAATAGCAATAATATCGACATTGAACAAAATGTTAATTGTAGTTTTTTTATATTTTCTCAAACTCATCCGACGGGTTCTTAAAACACTACTATCACTTTTGAAACACAGACATCCGTTCTACACAACTTGGGATACATGGGTCATAATCCATTTTAACCATTGATTAACGTTGTAAATGTCTTATTTTGATTGGTTTTTGCCATTTAATCATTATAAATTCATAAATTCGATGAGTTTGCATCTATTGATCAATATATGAGACCAAGCGACCCATGTGACCTATGCGACCCTCAGTTGAAATTAATTAGTTTGACATTGTAAATGTATTATTTTTATTGGTTTTTTTCCTTTTATTCTTATAAATCCATAAATTCGTCAAGATCACATATATTGATCCATACATGCGACCACGCGACCCATGCGACCAATGCGATCAAGCATCCCATGCGACCGGTGCAACCAAGTGACCCATGCGACTCTTTAAATGTATTTTCACCATGCGACCCATGCGACAAAGCGACCCATGCGATATTATAAATGGATTTTCACTATGTGACCCTTGCGATCCATACATTAGTTTGACGTCATTGTAAATGTATTATTTTCACCAAATTTCCCGCAAAACGTTTCACCAAAATTTGAAAAAACATGATCGTGTGATCATATCTTTTCGAATTCCATCTGACAGCGATTTGATTTCAGGGTCATGTCTTTTCCAATTACAATCGTTTTCTTTTTTCAAATAACGACACACTATACCCTCATCATCTTCCAAGCATTTTTGCGAAAAATGACACATTTCCCTCATTTCGTCCAATCCATTCTTCCGAACGATCTGGAGAACTACCTTGTAATCTCCTTCATTTATCTCTTTGTCGGTATGTTACATGTAGATAACAACACGTTTGACTTTGTTATTCATTTTTTTGTTACAGGACATTCTGAAGATCTTCTTCGATGAGCATATTCACAGAAAATGAGGGATAAAAACACAACAACGCTTAAATCGGATGTGTCTAACAAAACATGGAAAGTCAAGTTGGATGGCTCCAGATTCACTGATGGATGGAAAGATTTCTCCAACAAACATGAATTTCGTGTTGGGTATTTCGTAGTTTTCCGTCACGAAGGTGACATGGGTTTTCACATCACCATGGCCACTCCTACTCAGAGGATTTTTACGGTACCAGTCATGCATTCAAATCTTGTCGTCGATGCATTGGTAAGTGATATCAAACCGATTCATCATATATCACTTTGGTTATTTATTCGAATTTTATTGATTTCGACTAATGTAACTTGTATTATGTCGCAGACACTTCCGATAGAGTTTGCGAGATCGAGCGGTCTATATGATAGCGATGTAAGATACTGTCGATAATGAATATCGGAAGGTCGTGGTCAGCAGATTTAAGGCCCGTGAAACATGGTGGCGCTAGCATCAGAGGGTGTTGGAGAAAGTTGTATCACGAAAATTGACTGAACCAGGGTTGTTCCCTAAAAGTCGAACTTATCTCCAATGGAGCAATACTTGTGCTTCGGTTTATCCCTCAACCGGGGCTTAACAACAACATAGTTTAAATTCAGTTGTATTTTGATTACTTTGAACCTCTTTGAATAACAACATTCCTTTGAACTTGAACTTCATGTTTGTATTTCGTTGGTTTTTACTATTATTCAGTAGTAAGTATTATTATTAGTATCGCTGTTTTTTGTGTATTTACTATTATCGTAACAAGGGTCATAGGGGTAAAAGTGTCGTTGAGGGACCTAGCGACCCATGCGTCCCATGCAACCCATGTGACCAAGCGACCCATGCGACGCTATAAATGAATTTTCACTAAGTGATCCATGCGACCATGCGACCATTGAGAAATAGCGACCCATGTGACCCATCTATCCATGCATCCCATTCGACCCATGTTACCCATGCGTGCCATGCGACCCATTCGACCAATAAATAAAGTTGTCGTCGTTTCAAATGTATTATTTTCACCAAAATTCTCGCCGAACTTTTCACTAAAATTTGAAAACATAACCGTGTGGTCATGTCTTTTCGAATTCCATTTGATGTCGATTCAATGTCATGGTCATGTCTTTTCGAATTCCAGTTGTTTCCTTTTTTTTCAAATAACGACACACTATCTCTCTAACTCTCATCATCTTCAACCCATCTTTTTTCGAATAATAACACTCTCTCTAACTCTCATCATCTTCCATCTATTTTTTCCAAAAATGCCACATTTTCCTCATTTCGTCCAAATCATTCTTCCGAGCTTTCTGGAGAACTACCTCGTAATCTCCTTCATCTCTCTCTGTCAGTATGTTACATGTAGAGAATGTACATATCGGAGAGGATCCAAGGTTCGCAGAGGATACAAGGGTCGACTCTTGGACCCCTATGACCCTTTGACCCCTTCGACCCTTGTCCCTCTGTGACCCTTGTACCTATGCGATCCTTTGACCCTTGCGAACCTTGTCCCTTTGCGACCTTTAAAACTCTTCGACCTTTTAACCCCTACGAACCTTTTACCCGTGCCACCATTATACCCTCTGTGACCCTTTGACCCCTGCGACTCTTGGATCCTCTGCGACCCTTGTACCCTCTGCGACCCTTGAACCCCAACTATCCTTTGACCCTTGCGACCCTTTTCCCTCTGTGACCCTTAAACCTCTTCAACCCTTTGACCCCTCAACCCTTTTACCTGTGCGACCCTTTTACCACTGCGACCCTTTGACCCCTACGACCCTTGGATCCTCTATGACCCTTGTACCCTCTGCGACCCACGGACCCCTGCGACTCTTTTATTATTATAAAAAATAATAATTTCTTATGAATCAAATGAAATTATTTACAAATAATATAAGGAAATTAAAAAATAATAATGTACCAAATATTTACATCTTCCATTCCCAAAAGAATAATAATTTCTCAAGTTAGTCTCGAGGTGGAGGGATACATCTTCCATTCCCAAATATATCAGCAGTCATCTTCTCACGTATGGAAGCAACATTGTCGTCGCAAATGAAAGGAAAAGTCTAAGGTCTTTTCATTACATAGGCTTCTAAGAATTTGAAGGTGTAAACACCATAGTCACTCATACTTTTGTTCCGTGACAGATCTTCATAATATTCATACTTCCATTCATCTTCTCCGGAAGCCAAAGAAGGAAACCCTCCGAGAATGAGCATCTTAGGGATAACTTTTCTTACCTTTTCAATCTATGGATCGATATGTGTTTCCTTCATACTGCTCTACCAGTTGTGTACTGTGATGCATAGGGTTTTGAAATTCGCTTTGATGACTAACCAATGAACATGTATATATCGAATTTTGAGCGATGAAATGTTTAGAATCGAGAAAAAACTATCGAAATAACTCACTAGTGTGTACCAACTTCAGAATGGATACTTGCCATCCAAAAAATCACTAAGAATTTTCGGCAATTTTTCCATATCCTTGTACATCCACAACGTGAGCGTCTGCATGAAAGTAAGAGGACAAACGTAATAATTCCTATATATGAAGGGAATGTCCTCATGTGATAATACAACTCCAACAACGCCTCATCCAATTGCTGCAAAACAAATTAACACACATGAATACATATGACACAAAATGACCTATGTGACTAAGGATTTAAAAGAAGCGAAACATCATCTTCAAGCCATACGTTGGGTTTTAATATGGTCTCCTAAAACTCTGGCCCTCGGGGACAATCTAGATGAGATTTCCACCAACACTCTTGTCGAGGTTTTGTCAGGAACATATATAGAGCAGTCAATGTTTCGCTGTTAGCGTCAATGAATGAAGGCTCTTGGGTTATCCCACCATCTCCTAATCCCTAGGGCTACCATACAAAATGTCGATTCCCTGCAGGTTCTTGAACCACCTATTTTTCGGTTTCTTCAACCACATTTTTTACGGGTTCTTGAACCACCTTCTTTACGCGTTCTTGAACTACATTTTATGCAGGTTCTCAATCAACATCTTCCCCTCGCCCTCTCCTTCGCCGTGTTTTTGCTATTTTCGCCGGCGGATGTTCAACAAATGCCTTGTGTGGTCTTAAAACTCGTTCAGTTACCGGTGGAGGTTCTACATATGGCTCAGACTCCTTCGACAAAGGTCCAGCACTTGCATAAAGTTTACTTCATTAAACATATGGTGATCCATGCGACCAATGCGACCATGCGACCCATGCGGACATGCGACCTTTTGTGACCCATGCGACCATGCGACCCATGGGACCCATGCGACTAATGCGACCACGCGACCTATGCGACTAATACGACCTTTTGTGACCCATTCGACCCATGCGACCAATGCAACCTTGATGACTCAAATGATCGTACTTACTTGGTGGTACTTCGACATCAATGACAATAACTTCTGAAGTTCCATCATAACATATATCAGCGGCAACCTCTTGGACATGACCCACTGGAGTATACTTCGTAGGAACCTCCTTAGCGGCGACCTCTTCGACAGGACCCACTGGAGTATCCTCAGAAGGAACCTTGTCGGTGACATCTTCGACAGGATCCACTAGAGTATCCTCGGTAGGAACTTCCTTAACGTGGACCGCTTCGACAGGACCCACTGGAATATCCTCGGCAAGAACTTCCTCATCGGCGAATTCTTGGACAGGACCCACTGGAGTATCATCGGCAATAACCTGCTTAGTGGAGACCTCTTCCACAGCACCCACTCACTATAAAAAAATTCGGTGTTTCCAACATACGGGGCAACGGATTCGTCCATTGGAAGCAATTATCAACAGATTGCAATAGATTTGTTGGTATATTAAATGGGCCAAAGTCCATTGCAATCCGTTGCAAATTGCCACGGATTTGTAACGGATTATTTCCGTTGCTATATCCATTGAAATCCGTCGTGATTTTTAACGGATTGTAACGGCTTTTATCCGTTGGCAATTTTCGTTGGAGGACCTGTTAGAATCCGGGGAAAAAATTGCAACGGGCATCTGTTGGCATTTGCAACAGATGCCCGTTAAAATTGGCAACGGATGCCCTTTGAAATTGTTAATTTCAAGGTTCACCGGTTTAAATCAATTCACATGAACCTCCAATGGACATCCGTTGCAATTTCCAACGGATGTCCGTTGGAATGATCACTATTTAGATCATACCAAAGATTGCATCAAACCATCAATAACAAAAATATTTTACACCCAATGTTGTCTTCTTTAAATCGAAATATATATAGATCGAGAGAGTGGATGTATAGAAGAAAAGATCCTATAACTGAAGAGATTACGCAAGAATTCTAACAGGGATTGAAGTAATTCATGAGTTTTGCATCGATGCAGCCTTTGTGTCAAGAACGCGGGACGATGTTATGTCCATGCAAAAGATGCAAAAACAAGAAAATTTTCGATGTCTTTTTGCAGCCCTTAATTCATGAATTACGACAGTTGTGGAACGAAGGAATCCTTGCTTATGACGTTAGTACTACGCAAAATTTCACATTGAAAGCGGTCTTGTTATGGACAATTAGCGATTTTCCTGTCTATGAAATGTCATCTGGATGGAGCACGCACGGAAGATGGCATATTCATATTGTATGGAGGATATAGATTCATTTCGACTAGTACATGGTAAGAAACCATGTTGGTTTGATTGTCATAGAAGATTTCTTCCTCGTGGCCATGCTTTTCGGAAAGATAAAAAAACATTTTTCGGAAGAACGTGGTACAAAAAGAAGAGGCACCGTTCATGCAAACCGGAACATAAATCCTTTACGAAAGATTGAACACAATGGGTACAAGAATCGGTTGAATGCGGTGGAGATCGTGGGCATCGTAAACCAAAAGGTCAAGGTAAATGGCATAACTGGTATAAATGTAGTATCTTTTAGGAACTACCATACTGGAAATCATTGATATTACGTCAGAATTTAGATGTTATGCATCGAAAAGAACTTTTTCGATAACATCACAAATACTGTTTTAAATGTGGCGGGTAAAACCAAGGATAATATACAATCAAGAAAAGATTTGAAGTCAATATGCCGATGACCTGAGTTGGAATTAAGAGATGGAAGGTCACCT
>CM071866.1:27501210-27524425 GCA_036759665.1 Gynandropsis gynandra | reverse complement strand
AGATGAGGCAATACTCGGTGGGCCAGTTCAATTCAGATGGATGTATCCTTTCGAAAGGTTTTTCTTTCATTTAAAGAAAAAAGCAAAAAATAAAGCAGCGGTCGAAGGATCTATTGTCAAACAATACTTGTTGTAACAAATCACATATTACATCATATTTTAACATATTTCACATATTCAAACGAAAGAACGACGCGCAACGGATGATCACACAAACTATCTGTATCAATATAATCCGAAGTTTGGCACAATTCCTGAAATGTTTACACCGATTGGACGTACAAGAGGTAAATCCGAGGAATATTGGTTAACACCAGAGGAGTATAATCACGTCCACACATATATACTACTAAATTGTCAAGAATTATTACCGTTCGAAAGGTACGTACTGGTACATATTAATTTCAATCTTTTACATATATATGTATATATATATATATTCAAATTTAACGTATTTTCATTATTCAGGATATTTGATGAAGAAGTATTTGGTACATATCCTCATCTAAATGCAAATGAACTCACATACATGAAATTTCAACATTATGGCTCGTGGTTGAAAGACTACGTAAGTACTCGTGTAGACATCTATTAAAATTAATTGCATATAAAAGTATTAATTTGTTTTTATGCTACGTATATGTGAAATGTTCTGATAAAAGACTTCCTACGTGGTTAACAGATTTGGCTAATGGTCCCGCACGAAATGTCATGTCTTGGCCAATTTTGTTTACTCGTGGCTACACGTTCCACACGTACGAACACGGAAAACATAGAATCACATACAACTATGGCGTTTGCGTTAATAGTGATATAGAGGGTGATAACTTCTACGGCATTTTGCACCAAATCATACAAGTGGAATATCCCGGTCTCGTTGGGTTGAAGGTTATGCTTTTTAAATGTCAGTGGTTCGACCCAACCGTAGGACCTGGAATACGAAAAACTGATGGGGAGGAATTGACGTCAATCTGACACAACAATATGGTAAGTATGGTCCATTCATCACAATAGATCAAGCAGATCAAGTATGTTACGTGCAATATCCAACAACATTGAAACATCGAAGAGAGGAGTGGTGGGTCGTAGTAAAGATTAAGCCACGAGGGATCATAAGCTCTGATGAGAAAGAAGATCTGTTGCAGCCCGATCATCCGCAGCCGATTCGTTTAATTGATACAGATCACGAGGAGATTCTCACGAGAAATGACATAGACGGAGAACTCATACGCGATTATGAAGACGTTGAACCGGAAGATGCTGAAGATGAAAACGGTGATGAATTCAATGAACAATCGAAGGAAAACTCGTCCATCGATGAATCTACTGAAGAAGAAATGTAAATACAATAATGTGTATTATGTGTAATAAATGTAGATGATGTGTAATGTAAATGACGTGTAACAATGTATATGATGTGTAATCGAACAATCGAAAGGTTAATACAATCGAACAGTTTATATAAACGATGTTTGATGTATACAAATAAGAGTTATCTAATACCAACGGGTGAAACGCAAAATTTCCCCGACACTTAGAAAAAATTTCTATGTTTTCCACATTTCTAACGGCATCCGTTGGACAGTTCTAACGGAAACCCGATACAAATGTTCCAACGGGCATCCGTTGGAAACTTAATGGTCGAACCTATTCTAACGGGCATCCGTTGGCAAATTGCAACGGAGGATCGTTAGAATTTTGTAACGGACATTCGTTACAATTTCCAACGGATGCTCGTTGGAATAGGTAATGATGCCTACCTTAGTCTGCAGAATTTTCAACGGTCATCCGTTGGAAATTGCAACGGATGACCGTTGCAAAGGGAGACGAGCCGCCATTTAGCCTTCCGTTTCCTCGGGAACAGGTATTCCCAACGGGCATCCATTGGGAATTCTAACGGATGCCCGTTGGGAACGCAAAACGTCACGTCAATTACTCTGTCCGTTGAGATGACGTATTTTCCGTTGGAAAATTCTATTTATGTAAACCCGTTGAACAGTTCCATTTTCAACATAAATCACAATCTCAAAATCCTCTCAAACTTCACATTTCACACAAACACCTTTACAATCCGTAGATAAAAAATGAGAGCTAGGCGTTTTATAAGATCGAGGGGGATGTTGGCTGGTTCCACGGGAGCTCCTCCCCCGCCTCCACCACCACCATATCGTCCTCTTTCACCAATATCAGCACCGCCGATATTTGATGAAGATGACGATATGGTTGATATTGATTCCTTGGTCGATAATTTCGATGGGCGTCCAACCCTTCCGATTATCGATCCCGAACATCCTGCTGGGCCGTTATGGTAAAAAAAGTTTTTATTTAATTTTTATTATTATAAGTTATAAATATTATCTAACTTGGTAATGTTGATTTGCAGGTTTGATGTGGATGATATACTCAAACATACAAACAACACCATTATTCAAGGGTACTTACAGGACGAGTTATATTATTCCTGGGCAAGTTACGCCAGAAGTCGTGCGCCAGCGATGGTGGCGCACTTTTATAGTAAGTTTTTTATTACATAAAATTTCAAGTTATGAGTTATATATATATATATATGTTATAAAACTAAAATTTATAAATTATTTTGCAGCGCTCATACAGATGGCGGCGAAAGGATACATTGTGCATCTACACAGTATGGATGCACGACATGCAGGCACGGATGCTCCTGATGATGAACAACGCGAAACGCAACTACTACGCCAACAATCGCAAACCGAGATGGACAACGGATGCGGTCTTCAATCAGATGATTCAGCATTGGGAGTCCGCAGAAATCAAGGGTAAGAGCGACAAGGCCAAAAAATGTCGTACGGCGAGAAGGTTCTCGGAGATGGTCCTCATCGCCATACTTCGGGATCAAAATCCTTCCCGAAACGAAAACACGAATTGCTAAAATTTTGTTTAATTTTTTTTGTTTATTTAAATATTTATGTAATTAAATTAATTTTATATTACAGATGCAACGGATAGGAAGAGAACCGACTCTTCTTGAGTTGGTATTAGAAACCCACGCCAAGAAGAAGCCGCTCGTCGGGGAAGAGGTCGACGAACCCCAACTCGTCGATCCTCGAGCAGAGCGAATCGTGAGAGCTGTGACGAAGAAGATTACACAGCAATCACAAGCTTGCGGTTCGACTCCCGATGAACTAAGTCCTCTACAAAAGGACAAAATTTATTTAGAGGTAGACTTTTTTTTCAATTATTCATAACATATTTTTTAAAAATCTAACTCTAATTTTGTTTGTCTTGTAGTCGGTGAGACCGTGTAAGGGGCGTCTATATGGTCTCGGTGCGCTTCAAAACGATATCGTTGATGACGCCATGACGGTACCTCCCGCTGTCCAAAAGAGTTTTACGCAACAACAGTGGATCGAGGAACTCGAATCACAACTTCGAGAAACTCGAGCCCACGTGGCGTGACAAACCTCTCAAATACAACACTTGGAGAGCGTCATTGAGTTGATGTCAGGCCAGGTGAGGGGATCAACGCTGCAGCAAGAACCGGGGCTCGATTCGGATGCAACTCCGTCTAGAGGTGGCGGTGATCGTGGCAGAGATGATATGGACGCAACCGATCTAAATGATTTGTAACAGGAATAGTTTTAATTTTAATGTTTTTGTAAACATTTTTAATATTTTAATCAAAAACCTTTTTAGTCTAAAAAATATTATTATTTTTTTATTTTTTTTATATTTTTTAACGACGTTTCCAACGGATGCCCGTTGTAATTTCCAACGGGCATCCGTTGAAATGTTTTCCCGCCAAATTGCAATGGTCGTTCGTTGCTCTTTTCCGCCAATTTACAAAGAATNNNCCCTCTCTTCCCCGCCAGTTTCCAACGGCTGCCCATTGGAAATTTTAAATTCGCGCTTTTTTCCCGCCAATATGTCAATGGTCATCCATTGCAAAGTTGTAACGGCCATCCGTTGCAATTTTGTAACGGCCACCCGTTGCAATTTTGTAACGGCCATCCGTTGTAATTTTGTAATGGGCATCCGTTTAACGGACATCTGTCATAATCTTTCCAACGGGCCTCCGTTAAAAAGTTTCAACGGAAGTTTCCGTTGGAATATCCGTTAAACTTTTGCAACGGATTTTATCCATTGAAACCCGTTGCGAATTGCCACGGATCCCGATTTTCAACGATCGATTCCCAACAGGCTGAAATCCGTTGCCTTCCATTGGAAAGTGCCTTTTCCAACGGATTTTGAGCGTTTTCCAACGGATATGTCGGTTGGAAAATGCCTGTTTTTTTGTAGTGACTGGAGTATACTTCCTCGGAACCTCCTTAGCGGCGACCTCTTCGACAGGACCCACTGCAACAACTAACTAAAATTACTTCATTCATTAGACTCATCGTCTGTTACATTGATGCGACCCTTACGACATATGCAACCCATGCGACTCTAGCAACCCAGCGACTTATGCGACCTTGCGACTTATGCGTCTCTTGCAACCTATGCGACTCTTGCGACCCATACTGACTCCCGATGGAAATTGACTCAAATCACATTTTTCACTAAATATTACTTACTTGGTGGAACTTCATCAGGAGCAACGGTTGCGGTAACCTTTCTAGAAATGTATTCAATTAGAGGAATGGTGGCGGCAGATGTGAGATTTTCAACTAATCTCAAAATGTTTGCCAAAAAATTTTCTGAACCATCTCTAGAGTGATTTTCGGCCTCTGACTCAACCGCCCGTCCGTAATTTTTTTTTAAAAAAAATTCTCCGACTTTTCCCGTCGATTTGGGAACAGCTTGGTGGTCTGCAATTACGGACGGTTTGCGGACTGAAATTTTTGTCCTTATTTGCGGAAGAATTAGGGACGGATATCATTTTGTGACGCTTGGTTACGGACGCCTCTTGGTCGTCCCTAAACACGTTTAGGGACAGATTAGAGACGGATTTTACAGTCCCTAAATCTTAATTTTCTTGTAGTGAATGATACCGAAATAAAAGCAAACACCATGAGCACAAGGACAACACCAAACAAGAAGGGTCCCAGGAAGTTGAAGTCGTGGCCTCTCTTCGCAACCCAGAATGTGTATGTAGGGAGCGATAACACCACAACAGTCGTCAATATCACAGACTCCAAAATGACCTTTCCTCTTGCAAAAATATCAATTTTGTTATGTTTAAAATCAAGCGCTCAACGAAGAGAAACCATTGATTTCACCAGCTTTGTGAGTACGATCACACACGAGTGAAGCAGTCTCAACATACGCGTGATGAGTACGCATCTTACCGCTTTTAAAAGCATAGGTCAATCCACCCGCGAAGGCGAGAGAGATGGTGAAAACAGAGAAGCAGATAATTGACGGGATATTTCTTGTGATAGTAATACAACAGACATAGCACTGCACGCAAACGAAGTAATACATAATTAGGAACCCTAGGAGGCAAACACGAGAAGATAGAACCGTGAGAATTAGATATTACCGATCAAATGGGTGAAGATGAGAAGAATGTAAAAGGCAAGACCGATTAAACCAAACTCATGATGTGTGTGAGTGAAAGAGGATGTGCACAGTGCGTTAGGTTTAGAGTTTTCTTTTTTTATATATTTTTTTCATGTTGTTTGGGTTCCTCGAGTTATCCTGAACCCGAACCGACCCAAATCCAAATAATTTTTTGATATTGAACCCATAACTCATATATCTCATGGGTTGGGTTATTCGGTTCGAGTCGGTCCGATTAACCCGAAATGCCCACCCATAGACTAAACATGGGAAGAAATAGGAGTTTTAGCCAAACCTTAATATTCCTTCCTCTCTCTTTCATGTGCCTCCCTCATTCCTTTCTCTTTCCAATGCCTCACCTCTTTCCTTTCTCTCTCCTTCCAGCGATTTCTTCTTCCATTTCTCTCTTTGTTTTCATTGTGTCCTTCGTTCATATCGTCCTCTCCTACGTCTAAGCCTCATCGTATCTTCCACCTAGGTCTCTTTGATTTGTTGTTCCTTACCTCGTTCCTCCATCTCGTCGGCATCTCTTTCATCTAGGTCTCATCGACATCTTCTTCATATGGGTTTTGTTGGCATCTACTATGCATTTAAATCTCCGGCATCTTTATTATCTGATTCTCACCGGCGTTATTCATCCGTTTCAATCTCAATGGTGTCTCATTCCTCCGTTCGTATTAGGGGTGGGTATTTCGGGTTACCCGGACCGACCCGGATTGACCCAACCCGAAAAACTCAACCCATGAGATAAACGGGTTTTGTAAAAACCCTATATGGGTTCAAAATCTAAAATCCAAATGGGTTCGGTTCGGTTCGGTTCGGGTTGGGTTCGGGAGAACCCGAAGAACCCGAAGAACTCGAAAAAAAACCCTAACCCTTCTAACCTAATTTTTTGTATGTTAAATTTGAAAACCTAATTACCCGTTTAACCCCGATTTACCCATTTAAACCGAATTATCCGTTTAAACCCGAATTACCCGTTTAAAACTCGAATTACCCGTTTAAACCCGAATTACCCGTACTTAAATAACCCAAAAACCCCGAAGAACCCGAGAACCCGAAAGAACCCAAATACAATTCGGGTTTTTTTGGGTTCAATGTTTCAAAACCCGAACAACCCAAACCCAACCCGAAACCCGAGGAACCCATCCCGAAAACCAAATGGATTTTTTTGGGTTCAATTTTTAGATCCCGAGGAACCCGAACCCGAGGAACCCGTCCCAAAACCCGAAACGCCCACCCCTAGTTCATATTTCTGTCTTGCTCTTGTTCTCGATGGGGACTCGTGTGTCCTTGATTTTGGTCGGGTTTTACTGGTACCCAAAAATTTGGCACCCGTATTTTGTAGCTTCGAGTTTGGGTAGGAATTTTTATTACTCGTGCGAGATAGGTTAAGGTATCCAATTTGCAACGCATACCGCGAGTGCCCACCCCTACTTCTAAGGTTGATATTTAATTTGAAACTTTCGTGAATTTACTTTCCAGAATTCTAAACTTAATAG
Source organism: Gynandropsis gynandra (assembly GCA_036759665.1). Classification (NCBI taxonomy): domain Eukaryota; kingdom Viridiplantae; phylum Streptophyta; class Magnoliopsida; order Brassicales; family Cleomaceae; genus Gynandropsis; species Gynandropsis gynandra. The sequence continues at coordinate 27,517,445 of CM071866.1, read as the reverse complement.
AAAATAAAAAACAGACTATAAGATAGACACCATAGTAAAAAATCGAGCGAAATATTTTTTTAATACATCATGAGTTTGATTTAACTTGTCTTTATTTTATATTTTTTCAACTTTTTTATTTTGTAGTTATCACATTCAAATTTAGTTTTACAAACCATTGAGATTAATTTAGAAGAACAACGCGTGGGGTTCGTCGAAAAAATGAGAAAAATATCAATGTTGGAAACGCCAATGCCACATGGCTCAAAACATCTCATTGTGATGTCGAACGGTTCGAGGTGTGTCTAATATGTTCTCATTTTGACATGCAGAATTTTAGTAAACACCGAGAAATTTTCTAACTATGGTTAACATGGTCAAGCGATTAGGCTAACCCTAATCCTGCCTAAATGCTAGTTCACTAGTGTCTTTTTTTCCAGATACATATGCCCGATCGTCAGTGTGGTGCTCGACCGAGCACTATAACACTAGCCCTATAATACGGACAAAAATATTCAACTTTGAAATCATTTCAAGAAATAGAGAAAGAGGTAATTTTAGTTTTGGTTCTTGGTCTTTCCCTCGCCGACAAGAATCTCTCTTATAACAACATAATAATGGGGCAAACCAACCTCATGACAACATCACACTATGAGAAAATATTGATTTACAAATGATCAGATCTGACGCGGATTCGTCAGAAAATACAATTTTGGACGAATACCAAACGGTCTCCATCCGTCCGGAATCGAGTATCCGTAAATGGTATTCCTTCGTAATTGTGGACGTGAAATGTAGTTCATAATATGTCTGTAAATACGAACGAATACAGTCATTCGCAAATCGTCAGAATACTCGACCAATTTCTAGACGTTAAAACCGTCGAAAAACTAATCGGATTTTTTTCTTAGCGATCGACTCGTTAGTTGACTTAATGTCACTCGGATCGAGCATTTTTTTTTATTTTCTTTTCATTCCTTCAAATATTTTTATTTGTTGTTATATGGTTCGTGCAGTCAATAGATACACAAATATGGATTCCAAAAATAACATCCTCCTCCAAAAATCCAAAGTCCAAACAAATCCAAAAGAAAATAAAAAATTTTCATGAAAAAGCCTCGTGTTGCCTCCCGAAAATAGCTTGTTTTAAGTCCCTAGTTCGACTATATATGCTTCTAATCTTGGGGATTTTGATCCGGATTTCCAGAGAGTGTCCCCGTTTTCTAGAAGAAGTGGACGCAAGTTGGGTTATTTGTTAAGCATAGCATCTTGACATGTGTATGGATTATTTCGATTTGTTGTCCTATCGTCCCCTTGACATTGTCAGTCGTTGGTCCCATTCTTGCTTGCTTAAGAATGTTTCTTATGATGGTTCGAGTTCTACGATTCTGATCTTCCAATATCTTTTGTCTTAACCTAGGTGTACATACAAACAAAACAAAGAAATCAAGACAAAAAAAATGTCTTCCCATAGTTAAAAATGAAAATGAAAAATGACATAGATTTGTAAAATCAAATAGCGTCAAAAACATGATGTGTCACCTAGGTGTGATCTAATACATGTCAAGTTTTAATATTTATATCTAAAGTAGACATTCCGTAAGGATAAAGAATGTCTAAAAAGGATCTAAACTATTGATTTCATGAAAACTATTGTCATGAAAATCAGAAAAGGTGTGTTCGTATCTATAGACTAGTAAATAAATTGAAATTATGTACAAGTAAGACAATGCTCCTAGGTTCAAGAGTTGTTGTCACGTACAAGAACTCATTAAAGATTTTGGAAAGTGTAACTTTGTTCTTATCAGGGAATTCATTCATCTTATATGAATCTACATTCTCTCAAAGTCTAGATCCTTTTCACTATTTTAATCATTAACGTTACCATCTAATGACCTATATATTGAACGTATTATTGATAGATTCACATTTTCTCAAAGTCTAATCCTATATCCAAACATTTCAATCATTGATTTCTCTATTTAATGATTTACGTGTTGAATGCATTATTGTTCAATATCATCATTCCTAAACTGCCTAACCTACCTCTCGATATGATCATTCATATTTATCTAATACATACGACCTAATATAATATGAAGTCTCTATCTGAATTATACCATGCGACAGACAATTACAGTGGTCTTTTAAGAATTGAAAGAATATACACACGCATCAAACCATAAGAAAAAGAATAATGAATCCATCTATAAGGTACGATGAGTTCAAATACACAAAACTCTAACCTAAAACACATATCAAATCTATGGACATACATCTTGGAAAGGAACTAAAGAAAGAAAAAAGTAAATAGAAAGTTTAAGATAAGCTCAGTCTCTCAATTAGTCACTCTCATGACCTTGCCTTTGACTCATCTCTACCGATAGTTCGATCCTTCGGTGAAGTCCAATATCTTTTTAACTCTTTGCACGATCTCAAAATCCTTTTCTCTCTATAATTTATATGCCCTTTGTGAAATGTCACCTCATTTTTAATGAAACCTCTCCAAGATTTAAATAACTCAAAATTTGAATTATTAAGTAAAACATACAGAATGCTCAGTTGAGTTTGTTGTAGCTCTGGAGGTCAGTTGTTCCACATGTTTTCCATGCAAATCAGAGCTAACTTTGATGAAATCTTGTGCACCGTTCATTTGAGTCGCAAATGCCATGGTCGAGCAAACCTACAGAAGTAACTTTGGTGTTTCAATTTGGTTGATTTGTTGACTGCTATGCCTGAGCGACTTCTTAGAGACTTTTATGCATCTTATACATATACGCTTTACCGCGTGATTCGATGTTCGGGTCAAGCGATTTCTTTTTTGGCCTTGATGCTCTTTTTGCACTGAAATTTTGTCATGTTTCTTCAAAATGTGTTCTTAGCCCTTATTGCCAACGCGGTGTTATATTGATAATTGCGTTGGACTTTTCGTGTTTTTATGTAGTGTGCTAGAAAATGTATCTTTGTATCTTATCTTCCTCATGATGGAATTAAAAATACATAAAAGGATAAATTCCTCACCCAATGACTACTTTAGTGCCTTGTTTCGATTTCTTTACTTTGATCCCTTTTAACTTTTTCTTGTGTTGAATTAGTTTCAATCTTTCGGCTTTTTAGTATCTTTTTCTTCATATCTTCAAGATCGGAGTTTTCTCACAAAACATCATGTAGTCTCGTGATTAAAGATTCACAATGATCTATCTTTCCATAGACTAAAATTGTCTTTAAAGTCGTAGTTCTCCACCTCAAGACGATATCACATCATCTTCACTAACTATATGATATTTGGGATGAATCTAAGACAAAAATTTATTCCTTTTGTAGCTGAAAATTTTCTTAAAGCGACCTTCAAGAATAATTTATGTGTTTGATTAAGAACTTCCTGTGATTGAACAGGCTTAGGTATCAAGTCTTTTTTTCAAGCCTAACTTGGTTGCCAACCAGAATGTGAATGTCATAACTCAATCTAAGCATACATATGTTGAACATAAAATGAAATAATATAGCACCAATAAATCAAAATTTATGAATATCTACACATCAGTTTAAGTGAAATACGTCTAGTCCAAACCTCTCATGTTCAGAGTATCCACTTTCACAATTCACCTAAATTACAATGAGTTTAATGGCCCAAAGGAAAAATGTTAAACATGCCCTAAAAACAAACACATGCTCTGTTTTATAAACACTAATAAAGCATGTAAAATTGCATACACTACAAAGAAACATTTATCTCAACTTTAATGTACGGACCAACCAACGAATTATTCGTTGAGAACAAAATAACAACGGATCTCAACAGAGTGCAACGGATATAAATAATCAAATATTTGCGGTAATCCATTGATATTATCAATGACAAGTCAACGATTCGCTATCATTTAAGATATACATGTATGTGTGAACAATTACTAACTATTTGAACTGGTTTTATTGGGTTGAACTAGATTAGTTCGTTTATCGTCCTTCGTTGTGACATTTATGCTTTACACGTATAAATTAATGACTGAAATCAGGCATGATGTGTTCCTTCTCTAGAGGACACTATTCTTACACATTTAAATGTAAGGCGTGTAGTCTAATGTGTATATGAGGAGAGTTTTGATATCTAAAATTAATTTTTTTATAAAAGAATTAGCAGTTAACTTTATCCCTAAAATTGAAAGTTAACAAATATAAAAAAAAATCTAATTTAAAGTCTAACAAAAATTTCATTCGAAGATGTTAAATTCAATTTCATTTAAATTCGCAGGTACAGCTAAACTAAAACATAAGCAGAAACAGACGCAACAGAACCTTATCGCGGAAAACACTACACGAGACCTGTAACGGCCCAATAACATAATTCTGACAGAACAGAAAGATGGGCCTATTAGTGGGCTCAATAAGAAAATCAATGGCCCTTTAAGGTGGGTCATAAAATTATCTGTACATGGGTCCCACACCATGAACTGTAAAAAAAAAAAAGTTGGATGTGAGGATGTGATGATGAAGGAGAAGGGAATGTGTGGCTTTTTGGTCTAAAAGCGTGAGGAGACAGCTCTGCCTTTGCCCTTCCCTTTCCTTCCTGTCTTGCACAGCTGTAATCTCCACTTTTTTTTCTATTAAATTAAATAAAAAAGAAATTAAATAGCAGATTATTTAAGTTTTTTTGTTGAATTAAATTTAGTTAATAACAAAATTGTTGTATGCACGAAATAACCAAACACGTCAAGGAATGATAAATGATCGAAGATAATTATAGGTGATATTTCTTCCTAATTATAGTTCAAGTATAATTAATTATTTTTCCTTTTATTATCTATTAACTATTATAATATTTTAAAATAATATATAAATTATGATATTTAATTTCAAATTAATATATATATCAATGTAAGTATATATTAGTTTAAAACAATTATTATAATCCATATTAATTTTAAACAAATTCATTTGCTGTTATTAAATTTACTTATTAAAACATTATTATGTTTTTGTATAAAAAAACATATGCACTTGGAAATCTTTTGGGATTCACTTCTGGAAATAAGAAATTAGGAGACAATATCTCGACAAAATCTTTGATTTTTTTAATCATTATTACATGCATAGTGACCGTACATAATTATTATGAAAAAAAAGTTGAATAAATAATTAATGAGTTCTCCTGCGTCTGCGTCTTTTTTTTTTCTCGGAGACTTTTGCTTGAATCCGCTTCCCTCTCTCTCTCTCTCTCTCTCTCTTATTTGGCCGCTTTCTCTCTCTCTGCTCAACAACCACCACTCTGCTTCCTTATACCAAAAACTCACTTCCTCTTCCACGAAATCATCTCTGGAAAGCCGAAGAACCATGGAAGACACGACGTTCACTAAGGTGTTCGTGGGAGGATTGGCTTGGGAAACCCACAAACAGTCTCTGAGGAATTACTTCGAACAGTTTGGTGACATTTTAGAGGCTGTCGTCATCACCGATAAAACCACTGGCAGATCCAAAGGCTATGGCTTTGTACAGATTTTATTTTCGTCTTCCTCTTCTTCTCCTTGCTTTGGTTGTTCAGTGCTTCAGCTTCTTCAAGCTTTGTGGGTCTGAATCCATGGAGGTTTTTGCAGGTGACTTTTCGTGATCCTGAAGCTGCCCAAAAGGCGTGCGTGGATCCAGCTCCTGTTATTGACGGGAGAAGGGCCAACTGCAATCTCGCTGCTTTTGGTGTTCAGAGATCCAAACCCTCTTCTCCGAATCATGGTATTCCGTTGATCTATATCTAGTGATACTTCATTGTATTAGATCTGGGGAATATAAATCATATAGATCTAACTAATATTTATGAAAAACGATGCTGAAATATGACTTACACGGGAAAAAATATCAAAACTTTTTTGGAAAGATGATGAACGGATCTCATAGGTTAAGTAGGAGTTCAAGGTAGGGTCAAGTTTTATGTTAGATGTATCTATTGTTAGAAGGAAACACCAATGTGATTATGTCTGGTTAGACTATAGCCATATATATATATATATACATGTTATGTAAATGTGTATGCATAGATATATTTATCTTTATTTCCCTTTAGTTACTTGGAGTGGTCTTTTTCCCTGTTTGTAAAACTAGCCACTGGTTAAATCCTAAGCACCTGGTAATATCGTATGGTCTATTTAATGAGTTTTGAAGAGAGAAATATCTTGCATTTCTGGTGTCTTGTTCCTGTTATGTCGTTTTAGTAGTGCTGCAACTAAATATCTGAGAGGATATTGTCGGTGTGCAAACAGGAGGAAGAGGCATTAAAGTTGTTAGCCCTTTCAAGACACACTTTGGAGGAGCTGCTGCTCTTCCCTTCTCCCATTATGCTCTTCCTTACACTAATCTTTTCGGGTACTTTGCGAGTTAATTTCATGTGTTTTGCAGAGCACATTCACTAAATAGACTGAGAATCTTCTTTCTGCTGTCTTCAACTCTTTCAGGTACTCATCCTACTCGATGGATTACAACTACCCAACGGTAAGTTATCATGCTTCTTGTTGTTATTGTCACTATCTAGAGCTCTAGGTAGCGAAAGAGAGTTCTTCGCATCTCGCTTTTAGCTGATTGATATCTTTCAATATCAGAGCTATTACAATGTATATGGAGGGGCAACTGCTCAACATCCCATGTATGGCAATGGAACAATGAATGGCATGGCAACAACTGCATTTTACCCGTATCTCCAGTTTGCAGAAGGAAATGGACCTGTCACTGGCTATGCCTCTGTCTACTACCCGAACCACATGTTTCACCACTCCGCTCTCGCTTCATCTCCTGGGAGCAATTACCCGCGCCACAATGGTTCACCAGTGTCTCTCGCACCTTCCCCAACAATTCCATCAGGTTAGTACAAACTATCTTTGTGTTGCCTGTTATATTTAACTGAGAATCGAGAGGTTTTGATGTTCTCAGCAGTGTGCTTTGCAGTTCCTCAAGCTTGACCATGAAGACTCGTGGTCTACCTTCAATTTCATGCTATTATTAAGGCCAACAGTCCAAACCACTCAGGCATGCTTCAATATAGACTTTCATCTGTGTGCCTCTGAAGTACCATGCACGCCTGTGGCCTAACCATGGTTGCCCGTTCCCTTGTCTCTAACTCAAAAGGCAAGAGCTCATATTTGGAATTTGGGCGTCTTTGCAAGATCCACTTAAGCTTCACATAGGGGCTTAAGTTGGACCATCATCACACGCATTGCTGCATTTTCTCTCTTTTTTTTTGTCATTGCATCATATACTTCTGAAAGAAGGCTTCTTTCAAGATAGCCCGTTTGAGCTGTAGAAAGAAGACAAAAATTTGCTATGTGCCCAAAAAGGGTAAGCAATTTTGTAGAAATCTAAAGGCCTAGGAATGGCTGATCAACTAAAATAGGAATAAGGGTCTCCCTGGAAAGGCACAAGTACTGAGCTAGCCAATTTCGTGGAGATTTTGAAGCAGGAGGTGCAAAGGTGTAACCTCTGCTTCGCTTCATAGCCTTGTAGCATTCAATGGTAGAAGTAATAGAAGTAGGACAATGAAAAGATCGTGTTTTTACAGTCTTAGCTTAGAACATAAACACTCAAACATCAAGAAAGGCGCAAAACTAGCCTGGAAAGTGACTTCCCTTTTGGTAAAAGGGAAGGTGAATGTGTTTGCTAATCCAGGTAAATTCTTGGTGGCTAAGCTTTGGAGTAATAGTTACACTTGAACTAATTTAGATTAAGATCAGTTTAGACTGCTCAACATTTTTCAACAACTCTACTGATGGGATGTAGGGTTATTGCATCTGCATCTTTGCCTCTAGGGAGATATTTTGGTTCCCTTGGGTTTTTTTTCTCTTACTCAACCAGCTAGTTAACCGACCATGGTTAGGATTCAGGTGAGAGGTACTCATTACCTCGCTTATATCTCTTCTCTTATTCTTTCCTTTGTATCTCTCTAAGATGAAAAATCTACAAAGACTCTTATGTATTCCTTAGCTACTTCATTATGATTCTGAATCCATGTAGAAACTAAAAGTTCATTCTCGATGCGTGGGGCTTGAGGATGAACAAGAGATTGTGTTATATATATTTTACTTCTGTCAAATTCATCCTTCATATTCTTCTAGCATATGGCCTGTCAAACAAAGGGTATCTCAGTTCTGTAATACAATCAGATAGTGCTAGATTCAGAATATTGTCATTTAAAATGATTTGGGTTTGTCAAATCTGGAAGACAAATGACTCTAAGAGAGAATTCATTACAAAATGGCACAGAACAAAGAACACATGGATATCTGTCTAAACAGAGGCAAAAAACAGTTTTTAAGCTTTAAAAGGAACAACATCAAGCTTATCATCCCAAAAAAACAAAGGTATTCCTTTATATTTCCATTCACATCAGCAAATGTATATATCCAAGAAGAAGAAGACAACTCCATGACTCCGGCTACAAACTTGAATTATGTACACAAGGGTAACGAAACTGTACCATGTCAAGCTTAAGGAGTACTTAAAACTCCACTTTTACTCAGCCTTGTGGTGATCGTGAATGATTACAAACTCTTCAACCATAAATGTGATAGATGAATGGCTCAAACAAAGACTTCCAGCACTCGTGGGAAATGAAATATCACCAAAGTATTAATATCACACGATTATATGCGAGCTAAAATCAATGCCAACTTCATACCTCATGCACAATCTGCGGTGAAGGAGGCCCATGAAGAAATCGATCACCAAATCATATGCAAACTAAGTAGAACTTGGATATTCAGTTGTATACAATCAACCGTGATGCTGTAAAAGCAGAAAGAGAATTGCAGAAGAGAAGAATGCTGTAAAAGCAGAAAGAGAATTGCAGAAGAGAAGAGGTCCGTGAATGTACAGATCACGATCGTATGCACTCAATGCCCTGACAAATAGCAAGCCAAATACCGAATAGCGTCAAACAAATAGCTACATCAATAGCAAGAACAATCTGCACTTGGCGGCGCCATTTCCTTTCAATGCTCTGAGAACCAGATCGTCCCCTTCTCGGAACATAATCCTTCTGCAGTGACAATGCTGCAGATGTATCAGACCCTTCACTCTTGTTACCTCTGTCTGTAGATTTTCGGTGTTCATCTAGCTCAATACCCCTCAATGAGATCACATGATCTTTCCCTTTCTTCTTCTCTTGCTTGCTTGACCTACCCAAAAGCGGGGCTTTGGTGGAATTAGCAACTTCGCTTTGTTCAGTGGACTCAGCAGCCGGTGACGATGAGGAAAGGCAAGTGAGATTAGCCTTTAAATTGCTGTGAGTATCAGCAACACGCTCCAGTGAAGCTATGAGTCTGCGGACAACAGGGACAAGCTGGTCTTGAACATTAACAGAATTGATCATCCCAGAGAAGCTTCCTCTGGAATTTCTCTTAGCAGCTTTCTTAAATTCATCCCTCAGATTCTCGAGAAACTTTAGAAGGCAAGATCTTTCTAAACCTTCGTCAACAATGGCGAAATACACGAACCCATCTTCCATCAAGAACCCAAAAGTCCTCTTGTCTATGGTTTCGAAGTACCATTTGTGAAAAGACGGTGTCTTTTCCAAGCACAAGGCGGCGAGATTCTCGGTGCTGGGGTCTCCGCCGTTGTAAGAATACAGAATCTGATTGTCGCTCGAGACACAACAGTAATGAACCGTGTTTTGGATCGAACCCATGACAGAGAAACAAGCTCGGAGAACGAAAGAAAAGTTGGGATTTGGAGAATCTTAAGCAATAGGGTTGAGGGACAATAGAAAAGTGGTGAGATCTTCGATTAGGGAAACGACGAGCAGAGCAATTGCGATGAAATTGTCAGCGAAGAAATCAAAGGCAAGAAGAAAGTACCAACAAAATTCCTCGACGATGTACTCGAAATCTAGGATGAACTCCCTCATGCCTGTCTAGGGTTCTGGGTATGAGAGCAAAGGAATCAACTTGGATCTTTACGTGTGAAGAAAACGAAAGAAACTTGACTCCAAAGGAAAAGTCAGAATCCGAGTACCAAAACCAATCTCGTGGTCCATAAGGAACCGAAAGCAAACACCAAAAATAAAAGCAGTGAAACAGAGAGACGAGTTTATCTACTTTGATACAGTCGACAGGCTAGACTGAGAATTACATCTTCTTCTTTCTTTTCTTTTTTTTTTCAAAAAGTGGAGCTCAGACTTCTCACATATGGTTACACGTCCCCATCCGAACTTCATGTTGTGTCAGCCTCAACCATTTGGGACTTTATCCATGTTTTATTATATCTCATTGAACCCCATCAGTTTGGATTTTTCCTACTAGTTTTTGACACTTCTGCCTCTATGATCGATGCAACATTAAATGGATTGATGGTGATTTACTATCTAAAGTTTCCACCTTTTATTCTGGATTATTTTCTATCTATGTTACAACAAGAAGCCAGTAGCGAACACTTTACAGGTACATCCTGAGGGCTAAAAGCTTTTTAACCAGGTCTGGGATTGCAATACACATCCGAAGTGCCTACGATGTTTCTTTCATCCATTTCCTTTTCCTTCACAGCCTCTCCGTCTTGCCTACATTCATTCACATCACTGCGATACTCATTATTGCTGTAGTTTACCGGTTCAGGTGACTGCGGTTCTGTTTGAGCAGATGCTCCATCAGCGTTCTCCACAACAGAAACGGGACCTTCATTGTGATGGGAGTGGCTCTGGGAGGACTTGGGGACAAGAGAGAGACGGCAGAGAGGGCAAGTGGTGTGTGTTGAGAGCCATTGGTCAATGCAGTCCATGTGGAATATGTGCCCACATGCTGGTATTTGTTGAAGCTTTTCATCTGCTTTGTAGTCCCCTAAGCAAACCGAGCACCTGTATTCACATCAAATCATGCATACTGGAAAAAGATTCTTGTGATGGACAGTTCTTATGAATGATTATTTTCCAAACAAACAACATTCTTGGGCGGTATTACACACCACTAGTTGTAGAACAGTAAATCAACGACTTTCAAATTGCACTATTACATTCTTGGAAGCTGTACTGCGACTGATTCCTTAAGATATCCCAAATTACCAATCATACGACTCGAAAACCAAATTGCAAATACAAACAATTATATAACTACGCAAAGCTCCTTCTAGATCGATTTAGAAGGATACAATACCAACAATCTCAGCTAAGGATACCAACAAATACACGGAATCATGGAATCAGAAATCTCCCTCCATTTACCAGAGCAAGAAATAAGTAGGGAGAACACCTTGAGTTTGCAAAGCAACGTTGTCAACTTTTGGCTTTGGTTAGATAAACATCGAGGTTTTTCTTCCACTTTGGTTTTAAGTCATATCACATCTAACTGTTTCAACTTTCTGTCACTATCATTGTTCTTCTGGAGATAAACCCTTAAAATATCTATCTGGATACGCAAATTCAGTGAAAATATCAAAATTTGTCCAAAGGAAAGGAATCTGGAAACTGACTGTGTATCTGTGACGGAGAAGCTCTCCTTGTAGATGACAATGGGGAGCATCTCTCTCACTTCCTTCCTCACCCCTAATTCAGCCTGTTTACATTTAAATCCGCCAACGTCACGGAAAACCCCCATCAAAGGGAAATCAGCTTTAAATCCACGAATCGTTACAGACCAAATCCATCAAAGGGTAAAAATGAAGAACACAAATCAGCGGGAAACACGTTTTAAACCCACGAATCGTCGCAGACCAAGTGGTAAAAAAAGACAGAGATTCGGGAGAAAAGAGAGAACCATAGAGAGAGTATTGTTGGGGGCGAAACCACCCCGCATTCCGAGAGAAGGCCAATCAACGCTGTGGCGACGAAGATAGATCAAGTAGAACAAGAAGAGGACAATGAATGTGAAGCAGATGGGCACTGAAAAGATGAAAGTTTGGTAAAGTTTCAGCTCCGGTATAGCCTCCGGAAAACTCGTGGTGGTTGTCGGCGAGTCGAAGTTCTCTGGATCTGTGTTTGGGTTGCTTGAAGCCATCATCACCCAGTAATAACAATGTCCAAAGCCGACAAAGCGGTCTCTCTCGGTCTACAATGTCGAGAAACAAAACTGGCTCGAACTGAAGAACCCAGATGAGATCTGAAAAACCCTGATCGCCGAGATCGGAGTTGAAGCAATGATTTTGAGAATTTCGCGATTTATAAAGAGAATGATAGCAGAAGAGGAAGGAGATGAGAGAGGTGACAGAGCTCCAGGTGAAGCATTCAGCTTTCAGTAAGCGGCATCTGTCTGTTTCTTTCGTTTATTGTTTCTTTAGTAAATAAGTATGTATGGAGAAAGGGTCGGAAATAGAAAACATCCAAATTAAGTAAGTGTTTTAATATTTGAATTTATACATTTACCAAACATAAAAAAAATATCTAAATTTGAAAGAGATTTTAGAGTTAATTAAGAGTTTTGCCACTTAAGATTTTAGATATAATTTGAAATTAATACAGTTTATATAAAAAATGGATTCACTTCACCACAACATTGAAGATAAGTAGAGGAAGATGTCATTTTTACGACTTTTTCTAAAAAAGAAATCGCGCGAGATGTTAATAATTTGTAAATATATAATAAAATTAATTTATTAAAAATAAATCGATATATTAGAAATATTAAAAATATTGGTTCATGACATTGTGTATTATTTTATCGAATAATAGGTAATAGATCCTAATAAAAAAAATATCAGAATGTTATAACATAAAATTGATCTATTTTAATAATAAGATTAAGTGGAAATATATTTTTAAATAAATCAATATGAAACTAATAAAATATCAATGAGGTGAAAATATATTGCATTGAACTATGAATGTAAATATTTTTATCTAAAATATAATTAATTATTATTATATTTCTTCTATATCTTAAAATCATATTAAAAATAATTAAATCAACTCACTTATAGTTTGAGTGAAAAAAATTTAAAACATGTAATATTTATAATATATTATTATATGGTGATACATAGTATTTGGTGCTTATTGATTAAAATTTTAATTAACTTTGCAATCTTTATTTTGTCTTCCAATTTTTTTTTTAAATTTTCTCTGCATTTTATTTTATTATTTATGTTTATTTTAAAATATAAAATATAATAAAAAATGAAATCAAAACTACATCATGTTTTTTGCATGAGTAATGACAAAGAAATTTCAAAGGATTTATCGTATCATCCACATAAACAAATGAATCGTTTCCTCTTCTATCTTCATCTTTCTCTTCCATCTTCTCCTATCATTTCACCGAGAGCATACCTCATTAGCATAGTTAATTAGTTTAAATTTATAAGTCACTCGTCTTCTGTTTTTCTTTATGTTCACAGCTTCTAAAATCCTATAAGATATTATAGGCTTGATGTTGTTCATTTCTTTCCACTCCAATCTCTTCTTAACAACTTGGAAAACAAATTATTTACCATATAAAACTATAATTCTCAGTATCACATACAAAAAGCTTGAATCAAGAATAATTTTATACCAAGTAACTTTTATTATTCTACTTTCATGCGTGGTGATTCTATGTTCAATCGAATTTTTGTCTCTAATTCTTTAAAGAGCCAAATAAACACCCTTATTTTTATTTTTGTTTGGATTTATGCTACATCTAATCATTTTGGATAATAGGAGAATGAGAATTTCTCCAAACCATGATCTGCATAAGATATGATTATGTTGTTTGATGATAAAACATCCTTTGATGTGATACACATGATAATAGTTGTTGATTTATCATGGAGGAATCACAATATCAACAAAGTAACATATAAAAATAGTTTTAGTGTGGTCCCGATCCATTTCATTGAACATACATCATCTATTTAGTTGATATTTATATAGTAATAGAACCCACTCGATGCGCGGAGTTTTATTAATTTTTAATTATACAATTGGAATTTATATATCACAAATGAATCAATATATAAAAAGACAAAAAAATTAAATGTGATGATATATTTTCTATATCATTTTAGAAAAATAGATAATATATTTAATTTTTTTAAATCATCAAAAAATTGGCACGATCTAATTATTATAACTCAATAATATATGTTATGATATCAAAGTTATATAAAAAATATGTGATTTTTGAAACGAATATTTTAGATATAATATAATATACGATTATCAGTTTTATCATTTGTTTTATTTCAGTAGTCTCCAATATTTTTCATATTTTTATAACCAAACTTTCATCTAAGTACGCAAATTTGTTATATAACTACACATAGAATATATAATATTTGAAATATTAATATATTTTATAGATTTCGTAAATAAGAAAAAGTATATGGATTTATACAACGTATGTATATGTTTATCTATCTCTATTTAATTTATTAATCTCATTTTATCAATTTCCAAAAAATTTTCAATTTCTTATAACCAAACTTTCATGTAAATATACTATGAATTTTTAAAATTTGAAATATTAAAATATTTTGTAGTTTATATAATTTTATATAACATATTTATATATGTATAATAAAAAACAAAAATACTTTAATGATGTGAAAGTTTGAAAAACAGAATGCATAAAAATTAATATTTGTTAATAATTATTTCGTTCAAGATTAATAATTTACTAAATTTTATTTCAAATCTATATATAAAAAGTTATAAAATCTCCCAACTCTCATGATGCCACTTCATCATCCTATTATTATTTTATTTAATTTTTTATTCTATATTAATTGCTATTCATAAATTATTTTAAATGAATTATATATTAGTAATATTAATATTTTAAAGAATGACAAAATATTTATTAATTTAGAGGATATTTTAGTTAATATATGTATAATAAATAAATAAACAAAATTAGTAATTAGTAATTTAATAAATAATAAAAACAAAAAATGTTTATTAATTTACTATTTTTTATTTATTAAATAATAAAAACAAAAAAATATTTATTAATTTACTAATTTATTAAATAATTAGAGGATATTTATTAATTTAGAGGATATTTTAGTTAATATATGTGTAATAAATAAATAAAATTAGTAAATAGTAATTTAATAAATAATAAAAACAAAAAAATGTTTATTAATTTACTAAATAGCAAAACAAAAAATAATTTATTAATTTACTATTTTTTTATTTATTTACGTATATAATAACTAAAATATCTTCTAAATTAAAATAAATATTTTGTGTTTCTTGAAAATATTAATATTACTAATATATAATAAAATAAAAGTAATTTATGAATAAAAATTAATGTATACTAAAAAAACAAAAAATATTTTAGTGATGTGAAAGTTTGAAAAAAGATAATGCATAAAAATTAATATTTGTTAATAATTATTTCGCTCAAGATTAATAATTTACTAAATTTTATTTCAAATAAATATATAAACACTTTTTGTTTTTTATTATTTATGAAATTACTAATTTTATTTATTTCTTGCACATATATTAACTAAAATATCCTCTAAATTAATAAACATTTTGTCATTCTTTAAAATATTAATATTACTAATATATAATTCATTTAAAATAATTTATGAATAGCAATTAATGTAGAATAAAAAATTAAATAAAATAATAAAAGGATGATGATGTGGTATCATGAGAGTTGAGAGATTTTGAAATTTTTTATATATAGACTAGGAAACTAACCCGCGCGATGCGTGGGATCGATCAAAATCAAAATTAAGTTATGATGTTTTATGTAGTTGAGATTATAATCAGAACATGTTTGGAATAATAGTTATGCGATCTTTTTAATATAAATAAATAAAAAATATTGAGAACAATGTCATATAACTAAAAATAAGACTCGTATGAATCAATTCTAAACCATGAGAGAGTTGACAGAATTCTGAAATTAATAAAAAACTAACAGAAAGAATGAATATCATATGGCAATATTGATGCGATTGTTTTAAGACAAAATAAACCTCGGTTGGTGCTTAAATTGGTTTTGGTTGAAAAAACCTGTTTTAAAATCAATGAGTTGTAAATGAATTTATAGTTGAAAGATAATGTATTAAAAGCATGAAATGAAAATTATTCTATCTGTATAGTAATTACCTTTAAAGACAACTGAACGAACACTAATAATGTGTACGATCTATTTTCCATATAAATTTTGAAAGATGTTGATATCAAAGAAACTTGAGACATGGAAACATATATAACGTAGCTAAAAAGAATATTTGAAAATTAGAAAATACCAATTTTGAAAGATGCTAAAACCGTGTCTGTTCGCCCTCCTCGAGTAACAGGTAAGATTTGTCTGAAATCACCGCCAAGAAGAACTGTTTTCCCACCAAATATTTTT
>CM071866.1:27470335-27499183 GCA_036759665.1 Gynandropsis gynandra | reverse complement strand
ATATATAATTCATTTAAAGTAATTTATGAATGGTAATTAATGTAGAATAAAAAATAAACTAAAATAATAATATGATGATGAGATGGCATCATGAAAGTTGAGAGATTTTGCAACTTTTTATATATAGATTTATGAATATTAATTATTGTAGAATAAAAAAATATTTCAAATAAATATATAAACATATTTTGTTTTTTTATTATTTATTAGTTTACTAATTTTTTTTATTTACATCTATATTAAGTAAATAATCCTCTAAATTAATATAAATATTTTGTGTTTATTTAAGATATTAATATTGCTAATATATAATTCATTTAAAGTAATTTATGAATGGTTATTAATGTAGAATAAAAAATAAAATAAAACAATAATAGGGTGATGAGGTGGCAACATGAAGATTGAGAGATTTTGCAACTTTTTATATATAGATTTCAAATAAATATATAAACATGTATTTTTTTTTGTTATTTATCTACTAATTGCTAATTTTTTTATTTATTTACATATATATTATCTAAAATATCCTCTAAATTAATATAAATGTTTTGTCTTTCTTTAAAATATTAATATTACTAATATATAATTTATTTAAAGTAATTTGTGAATGGTAATTAATGTAGAATAAAAGATAAAATAAAATAATAATAGGATGATGAGGTGACATCATGAGAGTTGAGAGATTTTACAATTTTTTATATATAGACTAGAAATAGCCCGCGCGATGCGCGGGTTAATGTTCTTTCTATGTAAAAATGGAAAGAAAAAGTTTATGGATGTTCTTAATAAAAGTAAATATTGTATTGTAATTTAACATGATAATATAACAGACCATATATAATACGTTGTTACAAGAAATATATTGTGCGATGTTAATTTCATGACCAAACTTGTTAGTAAATATTTCAGTGAAATAAGATGTAAAATAATCATTTCGTTTCCGAACTTTTCTATTACATGAAATAAACAACAAAAAGTAGTTTAAAAATACAACAAAGTCATACTAAGATGTAAAACACTCTCCAAATCTATGAAAACATAAGGTGCAATACAACTGACATTGGAGTTGTAGGCTCCGGAAGAGGGCGTGTAAAATGTGCTTCATCCGATTATTTATGTAGTTCTTCCAATAATAAAATTTCACTTTCTGGAAACTTGAAACCTTTCCATAGCTATCAAAAATTCCCTCCCACTTTTCCAGCTTAAGCATTTTGCCTAACTATGCAGTAGAAAGTCATGGAACTTTTAAGAATATCTTCTTAAAGAGAAACAAACCAAGAGAATATATGTCAGTCATGAGTTTTACGTGATATAGTACATTCAAATGTGTCGACTCGCAAAACACAATAGGTAAATGGTATGAACAACATTTATGATCTAGAAATGGTTGCAAATGAAGCAACCATACAAACAATGTGAAACAGTGTTCAATAGCAAAGATCCTAAAGTAATGTATGTTTAAGTAACTATGCATAGGAAGCCAAGAGGATAAAAGATCAAATGGCGGGCGAGAGAATTTTACAGTTTTAACAACCTTTATATGTGTTTGTAAAAGACAAGGCTCCACACCGCACCTCCTCTACCTGAAATAACATAATCCGTTCAGAACCTCCTCCAGATAACCAAAAAACACCAAGAACAAATGCTAAGTAAATTACTATATCGGACAACCTGAAACCTGAAAGAGAAATATAAAACCCAAAACTGGGAATAACGTGAACATAACACTCTCAATCGAAGAAACACATTCCTTGTCTGGAACAGACCAATGAAATATGACCAATGTTACGAAATCCACATCAAATACCAAATTCCCCCAAGTGTAACAGATAAATGACATCACTCATAAACTTTAGGAGTTCATATCATAATTCATAAATTCACCAACCAAGAAAATAAAAAATAACTCACAAAGACTAAACTCAAATTCCAGAATCCCAGATTTAAAGCTTATGAATGAACAACACTCGCGTCATACCCATCCAGCCACATACACGAATCAGAAAACACGATGTTCCAATGCGATTGCCCATAGACACAATAAGTATAGGAACTCGCAGATAGAAAGATACAATCCTTCAGCGTACATTTCTTGCTATAGATGCATACATACACAACAATGACGCGGTGGGGATTCATCCTCGTTAAATCGATTCATCTTTTCTGTTGCAATGTATTCACATGCTGGATTGAGAAGAGGAAAAATAGAAAGGAATAAAGAATATGAAAAGGCAAATACATGAGAAGGAGATGTTGGCTTGCGTGGTTCCCCTACCTATCCCTCATACCAAACCCCACTTGGTTATCACCATAAATACCCATAAAAATAAGAACAATATACAAATTTTAAGCTCAAAACACCAGAAACAGTATATAAAACAAACAATGATGTAAGCTTCTCTGATGTAATAGTGTTTTGAATAAAAGGGGTGAGATCGTGGGAGGGGAAAATGAAGAATTTAGGGAGCTTATCTAATGAGTTGGACACCTAGCCTTCTTTCCAATTCACAAGGAAACAAAAGCAAAACAATATCGACTGAAGTAAGCAATTGTCATATATGAATTAGAGCCTCATTAACAGAAAATCCTAAGGTTCCAGATTTTACCTCTAAACTCCAAACATGTTGATTGCTTAGTGCTCCGAGTCCTCGCTACAATAATGCTACAATAATGAAACAAGAGAAACGATCAACTGGTGAAAATATGATTCAAGCAACCAAAACAACTCACAAAACACACTTTTCTATGTTTCTCACTCAACCTATGCATAATGCAGTTGAAGCAATAGAGAAGCGTACATCTTTAATCAACATGATAATCACTCAATCTATACTTAATGAAGGAACAAAGAAGCTTGCATCTGAATAGCTTCTTTGGATAGTCGCTTAGGCTTGGGAATAACATCATCTTTTCCTCCTTCCGAGACTCTTGTGGCGTTGTCTTTGACAATTCTTTTCAACTTAAAATTCCATGGGGATCGACGAAGCAACCATCTTCGACTTTTCCATTCTCTGCATTCAAGACCAAAACCTTCAAAATTTAAACGTGCTTGTCGAATAAAGCAGAATTTGGAACAAACTGTAATTGAGAAAAAACGCTCACTTCATTCAGCAAAGCTATGAAGTTCTATTCTTCAAACTCGAGATCATTTGAAATGAGAAGCCTTGCAACACCTTCAAGGATCTCCTCGGATTTCAGAAGTCTGGCACCTACAACAGTCACCTAACAGCACAGAAGCACATACAAGGGCTCCCCTACCTACCCATCATAGCAAAACCCACTTGGTTATCACCATAAACACCCAAAAAAATAAGAACAATATACAAATTTTAAGCTTAAAACACCAGAAACAATATATAAAACAAACAATCCATCACATTATGATAAGTTTTGTGTTGGTTTTATCACCATCTTCTTCAAGCCTTTCAGATATGAAACCTGTTACAATCATTAAAAGCCCTAGAATTAAGCACTGTGCATTTCTTCTCCACTCGTTGCCTGAACGTTGCGAAGTCGATGATAAAACATAATTCAAATTCACCAGATAAGAAGTCAAAAACTCACATATGGGAGCTACCAGAATAAAAATGAGCACAAATCGAGGAGAGACGACAACGTGATCGAAACTCCGCGCATCTGGAGAAACCAAAGATGGCCAGGAAGAAACGAAAGAAAAAATGAAATACGAAGATCAAATAAAAAAAATGCAGCGCTTCTCCTCCTAGGTATCTGTCACTGGTGTTATCGATATTGCTTAAGGCATCGACGAGTTTCGATACCCAAATGGACCGAACCCGCTTCGTGGACGACGTAGCCAATCCATATTCCCTTATCTCTCCGCATCTAGGGTTCCATTGTTTTTGTACCAAGAGCTCAAATTCGTCAGGGTTTGGGTTCTGAATTCAAATAAAAATGAATCTAAAATCAAAATAAAAGCAATAAGATTATACCGTAGTGTCGTCTCTCTTTCATCGGAGCCTCCCTAGGCCGATGGTTTGGAGAGACTTTTTCTGAATGGTTTTTATTTGAAACTGTAAGAGTGTTTTTAATAAAAGATGTGAGATCGTGAGAATTAAATGCGGAGTTTTTTTAATAATTAAAGGAAACTGAAACATTTTAATAACGCAAATATCGAGATTGAAGAATAAATTAAATGTAGAGTTTTTTTATTTATTAGTCGAAGGTTACGTGGCATCACACAAAACGAGAATGGCTAAGAGCTCTCGAAAGTTATGTCTTTTTAATATATAGATTTACTCAAGAATCTTAGAAAAATGTATTAATCCATATAAATATTATTAATACATAGACTATTAATAAAATTAACTGTTTTTACATATTATTGAAAAACTTTTGAAGTAGTAGTATATTTGATTTCTTGTTTTTTATAAGGGTTATTGAATTATTACTCTCCTTCAATTATATTTTTATCCGTTTTTCCTTCCATTTTAATTTGTGGAATTGAATATCTAAAAATATCTGAAATTTTTAATTTATTTTTTGTTCCCTTTCAATTAAATAATCGTGACTGAGATTGCAAAACCTAAATATCTGATCTATTTAAATTTGTTGTTGCATAATTTTAACCCCAATTTATGTTCCGAATTTGTTAATACCATTGCACAATTCTGTAGGGTTGATTCAATTAGCGGAAGCGTGTTTTTATCAACCCGATTATAGATCTAGTTATGTTTACGAGAAGTTTTTCCGGATATTCAACGATAAAAGCTTTACAGAAACAATTTCGTAATACCTGTCGTTGAACGTGCAGTCGTCAGATGTGAGGCTTGATGGTACAAACCCTCTACGCGTATCCACGCCGAGATCGGGATTGCTTTGATGTGGAAATCGGAAGAACGAAAACTGTTTTTCGTTCTTCGGGTTTTTCCTTTCTGACGGCTAGGGTTTCTAGGTTTAGAATAGAATGTACGAAAACTCGTTTTCCGTATATTTATAATTATTAACATTTTTAATAATTACAAGTTGAACCCATAACTATTCAAATATTACATATTAGGCATAGGACTTTCAAATTCATTTGTATACTGAATAAAATATTAATGTGAAAATTTGTTAATATCGTTGTTTCGACCTTATATATAATTAACCATTGCACACCACATTTTTTAAAATATTTGGAGTACCATATTATAATACTACTGAAATAAGTATATATAGCCATGGAAGGGCACGTGGTAAACCTAACAAAAAGAAGCAAGTCGTTTTATTTGCATCATATTGCATATTCCCAAAGTCGAGGACTTTTTATCGACTCATTAAATAACGCAACAAACTACATCTTTCTGTTTAATTCTTTTTTTTAATCAAAATGGAGTCCCATGCATTTGGTTAGTGCCTTTGCAGCCAAAAAGTTTTTTTTCTCAAAGTGAAAACCATGAAATGAAATTCAAAGGGAATGGCCTACTCATCATCATAATGACAAGAAAAACCTTCAGATTTCTTCAGATGTACGGACGCAAGACTTGGCATACTCAAATTGCTTTCTTTGTTAAATCAACCATGTGCGACCACGAGACACTTCTCAGTGATCAGAACTTTCGACACTGGCATCGATCAGATATTTGTCTTCCCAACTTCAAAAGTAAATGACTTCTCTTCTCACGAAAATTATGGATCCATATCTATGGCCCCAAGCTTCTAACAAAACATAGTTCATATGACTGCAAACTTTATTTCAAAACAATGGTTTGTGAATCTGAAATGTTCGAATCGATCTCAAACATCAGTTCCACTGTCTTAGATTGTTTGCTCTCCAAGACTGAGATCAAAATCATGGAACTATGAATTTTTATGTGACATGGCTCTAATTCAGAATACTCCTTCTACTGCAGAAATCTAGCTTGTAACACAAACAACATACATGGTAGAACACAAGTTCATAAATAATAAAAGCGAGTTTCAGTAACATGATATGTACATAAGCAATATATATAGGCTTTTTATAGCCGTTGAATGCTAAGCGGCAAGTAGATATAGAGCAATGGATTAGATGCGAAGCTATTGTCCTGTTGTGTATTCCCTGGGCTTCGGCTTCACTTCTGAGTCCATATCGGTAGTGATTTTTGGTCTTGGAGAAATGTCGCTGAACTTGCAGACAAGAATTTTGAAACACGGTAGAAATAGAATGTATAGTGCTACCATAACAAAGGGCGTTGTTATGAACCACCCTAGTAGCTGCAAAAATATTTCCATTAACTTAACCAGATATTGTAGATCCATTATAAGCTCCTAAGATCAAGACTCGTAAGCAAAATATTTCCATTAACTTAACCAGTTATCGTAGATCCATTATAAGCTCCTAAGATCAAGACTCGTAAGCAAAATATTTCCATTAACTTAACCAGTTATCGTAGATCCATTATAAGCTCCTAAGATCAAGACTCGTAAGCAAAATATTTCCATTAACAAAGGTATGCATGTAATGGAAACTGTCAGAATTTGCACCATTGAATTAACAGATCGTTTGTGGTTAATACCTAAGGGTGGGACTTGTAATAAATTGGCATGCTACCAGCAGCTTTGCATCTCATAGAGATTTCTTGAATCTGGACAATTGAAAACGGCTATTTTAACGACTTACAGCGTTACGGATGCTTGAAAGAACTTCTCGGGAAGCTTGTCCAGTCAACACCTTCTTTAGGGCGTCAGAAGTCAACGCAAAATGAGGTCCACCAGAGATTCTTTCACCAAGTCGCAAGAAAGGCAGCACAAGACTTGAATGGGAAAGCACACCAAAGAAACCGAAACACACATAAGATTAGTTTATTAATACCAAAAAACAAAACCCAAAAGCAAACATTTCCGGGTGATCAAAGACCGATGTAGAAATCATGTGCATGCCTCAGTTCTATCGGAGTTGCGATGAAATTAGCCAACATCACAGTTGGGGCATGACAAAGAGATCCAAGCAATGTGATAGCCACTCCACAAAGGAACACAGTCACACCTGTTAACCCGAAGATCACCCCACATAAGATTACATGCAATCACACACACTATTGTTTATTTTGAGTGCTCATGGGCGAAACCAAACAGATAAGCTGACAGGAGACAGCACCGCAGATGGGAAACACTCCCAAGCTGATGCCTAGAGCTGCAGAGAAAGCAAGCTGCTTCGGCTCTGCACCTCTAAACAAAACAAAAGAAACACATATCAGATTCACATTACATTTTTATATAACATTAAAACCCCGATAACGTAAGAAATGAAGCAAATATTGACTCTTTGAGATTCACATGGTCACAGAGTAAAAAAGCCCACAAGTAATTCATTTGGTATCTAAATGTTTCGAATACGACATCAAACATATGCACCAGTTACGAACTTCCCTTCGTCACACTCAATACCCAATCTCATCTTATCCTCACGTTCCGAGTAACACGAAACCGAACAAGTGGCCAAATTTAAGATACATAGAGAACGAAGGATCACAATCAAGACAAAAGGATAGCAGAGACAAAGACATAGACATGGACATGATCACATGGACAGGGACACAGAAAAGAACCTGCGCAGGATCTGGAGAAGAGGATCGCCGACCTTCTTATGAATCCAGGCATTCAATCTAGTAGTATTACATAAACCCATTTCGATTCTACCAATATCAAACGAATTTTCCGGCGAATCAATAGACTAGCAGATGGAAATCACTTCCCTACAGTTCTCAATTAGGTCTTGAATATGACAAGGATGTTCACTGTTACCTGAAAACTCGATCGATCTCCGCGTTTCATGCATTTCCGTTGGCGTCCCTCTGCACGGAACTAGCTTTTGATGGGTAGTCCTGATGCGGGTTCGGGTAAACGGGTCGAAATAATTACCTTGGGCTTATTGGTTTTTAATTGAGCTTATTTCAAAAGCCCGAAACCGTTTGGAACGAATCGACCCGAACCCGATATCTCTTTGTTATAAATATCCGCAAGTATTCGATTAGATTATTTTCCCTCGCAAGTTTCAAAATCAATTAGTCTTTCGATTTAGCTCGCGAGGTGGTTTTTGCGTGAAGTTTCGTTGTTCATTTGATGTCTAATACGAAATCAATCTCTGGATCTTATGTGATGATAGGTTGAATTCAGAGAGAGAGAAAGATGGAGGAGTATTTGCAGTACATGAAGACTCTGCGCTCCCAAATGAACGGTATCTCACCTCTTCTCCAATTTTTACTAACTACTATTTTCTGTTTTCTACAGAATTCAATTGTGGTGGTAGTTTGTGTGATCTGATTTTGGTGTCAAACTTTGGTTTTAGATGTGGAGGATCTAGCAGCGAAGGTCTCGGTGGAGGAGCAGATGCATATCACCACCATTCAAACCCTGGAAAGAGACCTTGATCATGGTTATCTTTCTCTCGCTTTCTGCCTACACGTTTTCAGATTTCAATGTTTCCATTAGGTTGCTAAGATTATTGTGAAACTCGATAGTTTTAGTCGTCTGATGGGGTTCTTGGTGAAAAGCTGTGCTATTTTTGTTAGCCATCCCACTGATCGTGAACAGACTTCGTACTACAGTGTTATTAGTTTTTTAATTCCTTGGTGATGTATCGGGCTTTATGCTGTTTGACATTTGTATTATGTTCCCTATGTAGCTACGTGAAGAATTCAGATTCTGCGTTACTCAGTACCGTACTACATTGCATCTATACTCAGATTTCTTCTTGTTGACGTCCCTATTGTTTCCTTTGTTTCCAGTTCTGTTTGTGATGCATCACAATTTCTTGTGTTTAACCATTTGATTATTTTGATATTTATAAATACATTATTGAAAAGCATATTAATAAGTGGTGAATGTATCTCAAACTTTAAAGCCCTCTTCCTCCCAGAAAAGAAGAACAGATTCATATTCTTGAATATTGGGCAGTTTTGAGATCAGTTGTCAAATTTGCATTTGAAGCTTTTGTTTGAGCTCGCATTAAGGATAGAATGTTTGAATTTTTATTTACTAAATCGTTTTCTTGTATTTCAATCATTATTTTGAAGCAAAATCTGAGGTGAAGATACTCCAAGGTGAGGCAGAAAAGATGGCGAGGACAAAGGGTGAAATTTGCTCACAGATACTGGAGAAGCAGAGAAAAATTTCAAGTATGGAATCTGATTCTGCAACCCTTGCACAGGTGTTTACCCTCTTATTATGCGTTGAGCATACCATAAAAGTGTGCATGGATCTAGTAAGTAACATGATTCATGAAGCCCATTATTTATTGTGCTGTCCTAGACAAAATGTTATGTTTTGATGCAGACTCTGGAGCTTATTCAACAAGAACGACTCAGCATATCTGCCAAACTTGTAGCGAAACGGTAGTTCAAAGAGCAATATGCCAACCTGTTGTTGTGGGCTTGGAATCAAGTGGTTACTTACGTTCATTGTTTCCAATGGTGCAGTTCTGACTATATGCAGATTAGAGAGGGCGCTAAAACCAAGCTAGAAGAACAAAAGGTTTGTTATGTGCTTCTCTTCATGTGATCACATCCAACTGTGTTTGCACTTTGTATTGACGTTGCTGTCTTTTCTTTGTTCTGTGCTAGATAGGTCTGCTTAGTTTCTCACATAAACAAAAGATCCAGTCAAGGACAGGTATGTTCTCTTTACCTTCTACAGTCGGGTTTGTCTTTTCCTAGGTACATCTTATGTATCTAATTTTAGCTGAATGAATCGTTAGATAATGATACTTCTAATATCTGATGCCAGTAAACCATAAAATTTTGTTTTACCTTTTTTATTGGAAATTGAAACTTTAGAACAATGAGAGGAGGAAAAACTTGATGAAACTGTTGGATTCTGCTAAAGCAAAACTGGACAAAACAAGACAGATGAATTCCAACCTTATCCAGGAGAACAAAAAGGTTATCCCTTCCTTCAGATGCCTTTTTTACTCGTCAATTGTGTTAGCCTCTAGTTAGTTTAGATTGCTCTTATATTTCTGAAAATCATCTCAGTGACATTTCCTGTTTATTAATTTCTGAAATAGGAAAAACATATAGTTTATCTCTGGCTATAGTTTGTCTTCAAGCACCTCCCTGAAGCATAGTTTTTGTTTCAGGCCAGGCTCTTGATTGAGCATCAAAGGCACAAGGCTGACGAATTTAAGGTAAACTACATATCAGGTGTTCATATAAGAAAAACCAGTTGGCTTATTACTGTACTCTACTCATTTCTTATTCTGTTAGTTTTTCAGCCATAATACTTCTGAATTTGTGACCGATGCAGCCAGAGCTGTTGTCCATGGATATGAAGGTTCTTGAAGGGGAATACACAGCCCTCTTGTCAGATGAGTCTGGAGAGACTGGGTATCTGCATTCACTGCGTAATCAAACTGAGAAGCTGAAGGTAAAATTCGATGAAAAGCTTGATTTGGGTTTCAATCGACTGATTGTTTTTCCTGTGCTAATTTTAGGCAATTTCTTACATTTCCAAATGCGGTTGTGGAGAGGAGTACAAGGTTAGTGCGCATATTCATTTATGAGTGAAGCTGCTAAAGATGGTTGACAATAGCCCAAGGGACAGGCAATGAGATACAGAGAACTGGATCATACACTATGATCCTTCAGGTATGTGAAAAACTTTATCTGACTGTATTAAACTTGAACATGTGAAAGTATAGAGAATCCACGAGAACCTTTATGTGCTAGTTTTGTTGATTCTGTGTTTTAGTACATTGAGTTGTTATTGTGCTATATAATTTCTTACCTTTTACCCCTGTGATTATGTGTGATGGACATTCTTTGTTTTCTGGCGCTGAAGTTTAAAATAAAAACAAGACGGTAAGCACCAACAGAAATAAACAAAAGTTTACTTAATCCCCAACGCTTCCAGTTTTGTTAAGATTTCCTGAGCTCCACCATATTCCTCGAGATAGGCAGTGTTGGGGTTCTCTCGCAGAACTACATCTTCTCTTTTGAAACTGTCTTCACTGCGGAGAAGCTTCTCACTGTCTGATTCCACTGCACCTTTGAGGACAATGGTCTTGTGGAGGCCACCCAACAAATCTTCATAGTCTGTGTCACCCGTTTCTCCCAAAAAGAAAACAGTCCTGGAAATGTCTATTTCCCACCTTATTGAAAGGTATCTGCATAAAACCTCGAGTCTTGTCATATTTCTGTAGATCTTTTAGACATGGTACATGTGGCTAAGAAACAAAATTTCATAGAGGTCTAACCTTAGAGCTTGTATTCTAGAAGCAAATAGTGGAATCACATTTAGCCTTGATGAAGTGCGTGTATAGACAACATTGCACCTTAAGCCCCTCATCCGAAGCCTTTGCCTCAGGTCATCAACTTTTCGCATCTGTCATTCCCTCGCATGAACATGAATACACATGACATGGTCTAAATAAAAGTATGCATTAGGATGCAGTTGCATCCCTTGTGGGAAGCTTATTGAAAATGTTTTACCTTGGACTCCAGTTTCAAAGAAAATGCATAGCATCTTGTACTGCATGCACTTGCACACTCCACAATGTCATCTTCAGCTGCTTGTTCTGTACAAGCGAGTCTCAAGATCAACGATCTTACATCTTCACCTGGCCATCTGTATTCCACATGAGCTTCATAGTTTTCATCAACCGCCATATCCCTCCATGGATAGTAGATCTCACTTCCACTGTTACAAACTATCGCATCAAAATCTTCCAAATTCATTCTACACTTTCTTGTTAATTCTGTAGCCTCCTGTAAGCTTGAACCAGTTGCCAAAACGAAGCCTACTTTTTCTGGGGCTGATGTCAAACCTGCGGCTTTTGTCACTTTCTTGATTATCTCTTCCATATTCCCTTTGATGTTTCCATAGGAATCATAGCAGTCAGCAGCAATCACAAAAAGCATCTGTCTTCTTCCGGGGCCATAGAGAACAGATGGACCACCTCGCGAAGAAGCCAATTGTGAAATGGCTTCTATGAGTTTCCTCTGTCTACTTCCTGTGTCTAGCTCTCCGTTAAACTTGATGTCTCCTTCAGTGGAGAATCTCAAGGATATTTCTTCAACATCCCTTAGAGAATCACTAATGGGTTCTTCTGGGATTTTCATTATCTCTAGATGGGTGGGGTGACGGTTTCTGCAGTGTTCAACATGGGATAGATAGCTACTGCAGTGCTCTGGCCACGAAAAACGGTGGATATTTTTCAGACCGTTCCTTCTACATTCAGCCCAGAGATGTTTGTTAGAAACCAGTTTCAGAAGCGCATCGGCAATGGCTTGTTGATCATGGGGGTCAACTAGTAGGCCATTGTTTAGTGCCTGTGGCACACGAGGACTTCACCGTTAGCTTTTTCTCGTATTGCAATTAGTGTCTAATAGTTTATGTAGTTACTAGTTACTGTTATTTAGAGATTGTTTCAATTACCTTCAAGATATCAACGGGTCCACCGTTTCTGGTGGCTACAACGGGCAGACCATAAGCAGCAGCCTGTCATGTGTACGAATAGTGCTTCATCAAAGTGTCACAGGTAAGTGATATCAAGTATTAATCTTTTTCAAAGACTCGGATCCTAGTTACCTCAATGAGTGTGAGACCAAACGGCTCCACAAGGGCTGGATTAATGAAAACCCCCTTCAACAGACAAAACCATTGTTTTATTAAGTGCCCATGATGAAACTGCTCTGTCTTTTTTGCTTAGTTGCTGTCAACCAAATGAACTCGTCCAACAGAATTTATTTTTATAGAATTTTTCTTTTATATACCTTAGTTTTGGCGGCCAAACGATAAATCTCAGGAACTTCAGATTGCTTGTGGTGCTTGGGATAGGCCACTTGACCATATAAGTCATACCTATCTATCAGCTTGAGTACATTCGTGAGAACAACCGAGCTGCTGTTAGACATGTCTTCAATGTCATCTCTGTTCCCTAGTATAAGTGTCTGCAATAAGTTTGTCACCAAATACTTAGTAAACCAGAAAGATGCCCGTATTCTTACCGTGCTATTATACGAGACAAGCAATACTAGCTGTTTCTTTCTTACCATGTTGGCCAGTTCTCGAAGAGGCTGGCACTCACCAAAAGCTTTGAGCAATGTGGTAACATTTTTCTTAGGATCAGGCCGGGACAATGCGAGAATGGTTGGCTTATGAGGATTTGTGAAAAATCTCATAATCTGCAGGTACATAAAATAATAAAGGACTTAAAGCAAGAAAGACAAAGGTGACGCTTGGTTTTGGAGGAAATAGTTGCTGTGGTGTGACACGATTCCTATAGTACAAGATAAAAAGGTTATGTCTTGGAGAAATGTTTGTAACTTCTTGTGCCCTCGATTAGGTCATCTGATTATTTGTTTCTGAAGTGGAAATGTAGGGGAATACGGAGTACCTCAGACCATATTGGAGGTACTGGCTTTTTTATCTGGTTTCGGTCAGGGCCAATCAGTGACTTGAGATCACCATCAGCTTCATGTGAATCTTGCGTAGTGACGTAGCTGAAATCCATCCCAGGTGGAATAACCTGACACGATACAGAATCATAGGTCATATTGCTATATAATTTCACTTCCTTGTCAATCGATTCAATTAGCTTATAAGGTTTATCACAGTCGACTAGAGTTTTCTACTTCAGCGTTCCATAAATAATCATTGTTGTGTTGTCATTGAATCAGGTATCTTGGGAGGAAAAAACCACTCGTACCACCATTCTTGGCATGTACCGTCCAAGGCAGCCGACTCCACGACGTCTTCTAATCCTTAGCTTCCTCTCCAGCTTGATATCAAACCCATCATACAGTCCCCACTGCTCCTCAATCTCTTGTCGGGTGCTTGTCACCACCATGTCTGCTGCATCCAAGCTTAGCTCCTCAGCTTCAATTCTCCTCATGATCTTGTATGTCGTGTTAATATCGTTTCTGGTAAGTCTCCCTTGCTTGAGCAATTGCTCAAACTTGTTCCTTCCTAAAGAGTGGCCAGTAAGCACCATCGGCACATTTAATGCACCGGCCAAGTGTGCCGCTACCTCCCCTGCATCAGCGTAGTGGCCATGAATCACGTAAGGCCACGTTGGATTTCCTCCATTCACCTGCTCTCCCAAAGCCCTTGCCATGTTCACGATGTGACTTAGAGCTCCATCCACAAACTCAGGTATATGAGGCCAGAGCGACTCCTTTGGTATGTACCTGCATGTGACACCAAGCAAACTCACTGCTTTTTTCCAGGTTTTCAGGAACTTGAATATATAATTAGGCATCTAAGGAAATATTACTCGTCTCGAGAGCCACACGGGATGCGAATAATGTAGGAACCACAGCCTCCACTACCATCAGAAGGGTATGACAACATCTCAATTGGTTCGCCGTAGCTCGAATCTACCTCTGGTGAAGTGATCTGCCTGGTTAAGAGGTCGACCCTGTATACACCTTCGGTGTTTGCCAGAGCTTTAGCAAGTTCAACAACGTATTTCACCTGATCATTCATGCACCGGACGCACATCAAATTACTTATTATATCTCAAATAAATCCAGTAGATGGCTTACAAGCGCATCGAGTACCTGCCCACCAGTATCAGAGTCTCTTCCAAGTTCCATGTTGTCTCCTCGGATTAGCCCATGCATACTGCAGCAACAGAAAACAAGTTATAGCATCCGAAATCTCTGGTAAGTCACTTCAAACCAACCTAGACTTGCCTGATTAAGACAATATATAGGTTCCGACTTGACTTATCATCTTCTGACCAAATTTGCATTTCAGAATTGATTCGAGGAATGATATCCTTGGCAGATTCAAGAGTGGTAATAACATCACTCTTCTCCTTCTCACTTTCAGAAAGCTCGGAGAAATCCGCAGCCGCATCGTTACGGCCTTGTTCGCGTTCAAGTCTCCGTTTTGCAAGCCTTCTCCCATCATCCCACTCTATCTGGAGAAGGTGAGTAAAAAAAGAAGAATTCAACCTCAAACAAACGGGGAACTAAATCTGTTCTATGTGTCTGACGCTAGGGCTTTAGACGGACGCAGAGATGAAAGTGGAATAAAGATGAGGAAATTAAAGAACCTTCTTTTTCTTGCGGGCAAGATGCCAAATTCGCCAGCATATATTCTCAAGCCTATTACTGCGTTCACGAGTATTCCTGGTTGCTATCACCTGCCACAACATGCCCAAGTTGAAAGTCTCCTCCACCGTCACTCACGGGTACTTTCATTTTTGCATGTAATATCAGTTCAGTTGAAGAAAAATAGGACAACTAAGAAGAACAAGATTGGTAACTTCAAACAAGAAAATATCATTGTAATAGCACAGTTATGTATAGATCACAATCGTTTCTTTGATGGTTATATAGGACTCACAGAGACCGTTGAGATTCGTCAAATAACACAAGGATTGATTACAGAATGTTGCAACGAATCAAACAACACGACCACCTTTAAAGTCTTAAACGGCTCTTTTATTTTTTCTCTGGTTTATTCAACAGGTTAGTCCTCTGGTTATGTCTTCAATCATATCTTTGGTGTCAAGGTACAAGGAAAAGGATCACGAACCTTAATCCATGTCCTATGCAGGTCAGACTCTTCGAAGCCATTAACAACCTCTTCCACAAAGTATTTGATGGGATTAAACAGCTTCTCCTGGTGATCCTTCAGTTTCATGTTTTCGTACTTAGAGATGATATTGGAGCTGTTCTCGAACCTCTTCCTTGCGCTGTTACCAACATCCAGTATAGCTTTCAGGTACCCATTGATCCACTCATTTCTTGCCATCTCTCTCTGATCCCTATTTTACTGCGAGGTCCTAAACGGATGAAGTAACAAACATATAACCATAACAGAAGAAAAGGAAGAGAGTAAACATAGTGAAATCTAAGGAACTATACATACTGAGACTCTATCATCTATATGTGAAAGCAGGGAAGAGACTGAGAAACACAGGTAGGCCAAGTTCTCTGTATATCAACAAGCCTCCTTTTTATAATAAGCTCACACAAAAGGTCCTAACTCTTCCTTTTTTTGGTTGCCATTTAATTTCAGAATTTGTGCATGAAAATTAGGAGAAAAAGGTTTTCGGTGGTTTGGGTTCTCTTGATACCTCTCACATGCCATAATATAAATATTATAAACTGGAAAACTCGGGAGCACTTAGATTCGGTCCTACTTCTCTAAAGAATCTTCTTTAGTAGCTTTGCGTTATCAGATTCTCTAGTGGAATAAGAATCACTCGTTTTTCCTGTTCTAGTTGTTGAGAGATTGAGAATATGAGTGGCACAAAGGCATTTTATCCCTTTATATGTTCTCATTACCTTATGAAAAAACACAACATGACCACTCTTCCACTGATTTATGAACACACCCTAGATAATGCTCGTCTCATTTCACATCAATTTGATAATTAATTGTATTAATATGTTTTTTAATTCTTTAATTATCTATTCATGTGATATGTAGTTAGAGACGTGAAGAGAAGGGACGTGAACTCAAATGAAGTAAAGTTATTTCTTAGTTTGGGCATGTTGTAGGAAAGTGGAAGAGATCCAATGGGAGGCATATTCTTGGTTTTCAGATGGAAATGGAAGGCATCATATACCTTAATCCACTTGGACCTACCAAATACAAGAATGGTAATGTGAAGGGTTTTGTTGAGATTAAGTTGTCTTGCTCAAGAAGAAACTTAAAAGCATTTTTAGGAGAGGAAATGGTAAGATCGAAGCTGACCAAAAAAATAATAATATAAAACTAAATTGATGAATTTTTTAATCTATTATGGTTTCTTTAATTCTAATTTTAATTAATACGAATACTCTTTTTAACATAAAGATTTGAATAATATATAAAAAGATAAAAAATGATTTATAATTCTTTTATATATATTCATTTTATTTATAAAAGAAAAACAATTAAATATCTGTTCTCGACCTTCGTTCATCTGTAGTTTAAATTCTTTATCCCAAAAGGAATCACAACATTTAGAAATTTTTTTTTGCATTTTGTTCTCTTAAGAACTATATATTGTTTTTTTAATTTAAAGAAATGAGGGAGATGAAGGCATGAGTTTGGTTTGACCCATGATGAATATTTCAGGGAATATCCAAATGGATTAGGAGTCTTAGCCACATCTAAGGAAATGCCACTTGCGCCTGAGTTTTGGCATCCATTCATAACAGGCAAAAAAATGATATTTTTATTTTTTTCTTCTATATACTTTTGATCTTTATGATAACGCCATTTGAATTAATGCTTCGGAGCCAACATCCATTTTCACAACCTATAATTGCAAAATATGACTTCGGGTCCGACCGGTGAAGTCGCCAGAAAACGCAAACGCAATAACTGCATTTTCTGGCGGCTACATGCAACATTCAAAGCGAGTCGTAAGGAAACGCCTGAAAATGCAAACGCAACGACTACGTTTTTTGGCGGTTGCGGACAACATTTAAAGCGACTGGTGGAGTCACAAAAAAACGTAGACGTTATGAAATGCAAAATTTGAAAATCTGATATTTGGGTGCATTACATCTGCGTTTTAACACAGTTTCGATAAAATTACTGAAATACCCCTGTGACCGTAACTTTGCTATTTCTCTTTTTTTCTCTTCGCCATTTCGTCGATTCTCGTTTCTCTTCTCTCCTCTTCGCCATTTCTCCACCGTTTCTCTCCTGTTTCGCCGATTCTAGGTAAGCCTCTCCCTCTCTCTCCTCTAGGAAAACTAGACAACTTTGTTCACTTTTCGCTGATTCTAGGGTTCTCAGTGTCGGGAAACGATCAGAGTTTCTCATGTTTGGTTTTCAATTGTGAATGATTTTGTGAATGATTAGGGTCATGAGGATTACTGGAGTTTTGAAATTAGACTATTGGGACTACTGGGGTTCTGAAATTAGAGTTCATACTCGGATGCTCTTCATCCTTACCAGGTGTACTAGATTACTGTAGTTCCACAAGAAAAATTGGGGGAGAAGGAATAGGTAGTCCAATTACGATAGTCGAGGGTATTGTATTATGTCGATAAAAGAGTTTCCTCTGGGACGACTAGAGATGAGAGAAGTTCAAGTGCTGCAAAGATTCAAAAGGTAACCATCAAGCAAGAAATCTAATAGTCAGGAGCATCGTAGTTTGGATTGGTAAGAGGGCATTGTTGCACATTCTGGTCCTCCTTTCCTCGTTTCTCTGTTTCCAGATATGCACAACAGTCTCGACCCTGTTGGCAACTTTGACAGTCTGATTTTCTGAGGATAGATCTAGATAGTCAAGGAGACATTCAGGTGAAAATTGGTCTGCAGTTATGTACTGGTAGATAATATATCCAAGGCATTCTTTTCCGCTCTATAAGTAACAAAAGTCAGATGTCAAGGCCGCTCTAGCCAGAAGGAGTTGGCCTAGGAATGAGTGGTTTCAGCCTAGTATGGGGTACTTAATGTTAAGATTGACAGCCAGCAGATCAATCTAAATGGACTACCTTGGGCAGTGTGTCCAAGTAAGCAGAGGGTATCTCCATTTCGGCTAGCACACTGTTGTTAATGGCCAAGGCAGCTTTCAGAATTTGGTTAGCACAGTCCTGACATTGCTGGACTTTCTTCCGTGTCTCTTTAGACAATCCATTAGACGACACCTTTGGACATGGAAGCCACCACTTTTCTCCCGCCTAATAGAAAGTCGACCACTGGAAATCGAAGAATTAAACGAATCCCCCTCACCTTCTCCAAGAGCTACCCCATGATCGACATACCATAACTCAGTTACAGAAAACCCTTCAAGAATACCAATCGACACAATATTTCTTGGGGTTACTGGGGGGATCAGCCTAGTGTTTCTGAGGAAAGCTCAATTATTTGTCGTATCTGTGAGGAGGAAGTTCTAACCACCCATGTCGAAGATCATTCTAGAATCTGTACATTAGTTGGTAGATATGATAAAAAAGTCTGAATGTTGATGAACGGCTGGTTTCAATAGCTGTAACTCTTGAAAAGATTCACAGAACTCTCCAACTTCTGAAATTAGGATGTCTTCTTTAGCCTTTAGCTCAGCATTGTTGGTCAAGGGCCAAGTGGCTGGACGTATATTGATCCAACTTCTTGTTTTCAATTCGTTTATGCTCATTAAGTCATGATTTGTTTTTGTTGTAGCAAGGATACATGGCCTCGGAAAATGGTGAATTCGAGACAAAAGAAGGTAAATACTATTTCATATGTGCACACATTTTTCATATATGCATTAATTTTTTATTTTAACGACAATTTGTTGTGATAGTGATTCAATTTAGGATTCGTAATTTTTAGAAAATATTTTGGTCGGATCGAATGACTCGTGTTATGTTAGATCTCTATATATTAGAGAAACAAGCCGGTCATACAAAAGGAGGTAATCTAAGTGTTGTTGGTAAGGAGAACATGATTACAAAGTTAAATAAAATATTTGGAATGAATTTAACTTATGGGAAAATTAAGAATAAGATTGATAGTCTGAAGAGAGACTATTACATCTACCATAAGATCTCTTATGAGACTACTGGTCTAGGATTTGATCCTATAAATGGAACTCTTCAAACCCCTAATCATTGGTGGAAAACAAAATTCGGGTATATCTATAAATTTTTGTTTGTATGTATTAAAATTCGCATATTTTTATATTTTATTGAATATTTTTATGTTTTTTCCCTTTTCAAGATTTATCCGGAAACTGAAATTCCACAGACAAACCTTTAAAGTTCATTCCACTCTTAGATGTGGTTTGTGGGGATGTAACCATAGTGGTTAAAAAATCATGGCAACCAGGACGCGAAGTAATTGATTATGTTCCACCTGTTGAAATTGGTGAAAATGAAGAAGATTAGCGAAGGAAATGATATGCAATTTATGATGCAAGGTTCTACACAAGGTCCTACAGATACACATGAAGAAGAGTCCATGTCGGAGAGGGCAAATTCTTCACATAGATCAGACCATATAGACGGACTAACCCAACCATCTTTTAGGCCAAATACAATGCGAAATATGGGTCAAAAGAAGAAACGTAAGCACACACCTATGGAGACTACTATGGAATGTATTGCAGTAACAATGGAGGAGCGCAATGAGTATTTAGAGCGACTGACATCGAGACATGTAATACAACAAGGGCCTTCAATTGAATAGCGTATAACGAATGTTGTGGCTGCTATCAAGGTTGTACCTAAATTGGTCCCTATGAGTCCTCTTTATTAGGCATCGCTTAATCTTGTAGCGCCAGATGAAACTATGCGGGGTGTATTTCGCGCTCTTCCAGATGAAGAGAAGTTACCATTTCTTATGATCCAAACCAAAGAGTCGAGAAATACGAAGGAATAGAAACATCCTCTTTATTAATCTATTAGATTTTGATAAGTTGTTTTATGTTTAAGACATTACACTACTAGAAAATTCAAGATTTGGAACGGAATTTGGGGACTGAAATTTCCGTCCCTAAATTTGGGGACGGATTATACACGGATTAGGGACGGATAATAAAATCCGTCCCGAATCCGTTTGCAATTTTGTGTACCGAAGAACCGTCCCTAATTGGTCCGCAAATACGGATGGATTAGAGACGGATGAGTAGAGCATCCCAGATCTGGGACGGTAGAGCACGGGGGTCCCCAAATTTAGGGACGACAGCACCTTCCGTCCCCAATTTTAGGGATGACATTTCCTTCCGTCCCCAATTTTAGGGATGACGTGGAGATCGTCCCTAATCAAGGACTTTAAAAAACCATTTTAGGGACGGATTCAGGACGACTCTTCAGCAAACTATTTTCTTAGTCCATAATCCATCCCTAATTCATCTATAAATAATCTATTTAACCCCTCAACCATTGATCCTTTTTCATAAGCAACTCTCATATCTTTCACCGCATATCTTCTATAGTGTTTGCGATTATAATGTCATATTCATCAAGATCGAACATTTTTGTTTCTAGACAATGGATGTACAGAAGAATTGATCCAGAATCTCAAAGTGTATCGAAAGAGTTTATAGAAGGCTTCACACAATTTATGACAATGGCGACGAATCAACAAGTTTACAAAGAAATGGGTACGTTAGTTTGTCCATGCGTCAAATGCAAGAATGAAAGATTTGTTAATGAGAGAATTGTTTGGAAACATCTTTATTTAAGAGGTTTTACTCCGAATTATTTCATGTGGTTATGTCATGGAGAAAATTTTGCACCACGACCTAGTAATGTTGTGGAAAACATTAGTAGGGGCACTATACATCATGAATTTGAGTCTTATCAAGATGTAGAAATGAACCCTTATGTAGAAATGGTGCATAATATATTCCGTGAAAGAAACGAAAATATTGAAGAAGATCCGAATGAAGAAGCGAAAAGTTTTTTTTTGAAATGCTAGAATGTGCTAGGAATCCACTTTATGATGGTTGTAGAAATGGTTTACCACAATTATCTCTATCTGCACGTTTGATGAATTTGAAGACTGAAAGTAATTTGTCTGAGAATTGCATGGATTCGATATTGCAATTAGTAAGAGATTATTTGCCAGAAGATAATAATGCAGTTGTAACACCCCATCCCGGAACAACCTCGGAACTAGGAGTGTCCACCATCACCTCCAAGAGGTGGCCACACGTGTAATCGCTCAAACGCATTTATAAAATAAATATAAATGATTTATTCCGAAATAAGAGTGGTCCGGACCAAATAGCAAAACAAATATGTAAACATAGTCACGATAAATAAAATAAATACGAAATATAAAATAAAACTCATCGAGACCTCGTGCACGCCTCTCTCATCAGTCCGCTGTGAGCCTTCATATTGCTGCTTAACCTCATTACTTTTTCTCCTCGCCATATCTTGTCCATCCACGACAGTCCAAAAATTGGGTGAGTACGAAATACGCACTCAGTGAGATCAATACGGATACGTACTCTGTGCCACGTATTCTCCTACTCGAACTGAATATCATAAAATAACATATATCCAAAGTCTAAACTAAAGATATACGAATCACTCTACCCAACCCGAATGAGTATCCAAAATCTAAGACTAGTACCACACTGGATCATAACATAACGAGTCCACATGACTCTAGTTCGGGCATACGCTCGCAAAGTCCAAAGGACCCCAGCACACTGAAAATCTCGCAAGGTCACAATGTACCCCAGCTATCAGTACACACTGAAAATCTCGCAAGGTCACAATGTACCCCAGCTATCAGTACACACTGAAAATCTCGCCAGGTCACAACGTACCCCAGCTATCAGTACACTACACTGAAAATCTCGCAAGGTCACAACGTACCCCAGCTATCAGTACCATACAACGCTCCGTCGCTCGAAAGGTTACCACATGACACCGGCCCAGATCTAAGTGTTGCAATACTAACGTCATCGACCCAATACTCCTCACGTGATAACTCTCACCAACGCGCTCGCACACGCCTTTTTCTGAAGGTTCGAGTGTGAAACCACCCGATCGAGCACACTAACAAGATATTCACTCGGTTTAAACACCGAACCCAAATATCGACATTCTCCGACCCCAACACTTGGTCGTACGTCAATTCCCTAGATCATCTCTAGTCACTTATACACTCATATACTTATCATCAATTCTCATACGACAAATTTAGGGTTTTAATCCAATTCCACTTGTAACGTCTCATTTTTCCCATTATGATCCTATAAATTCTACCGTGATCATGCCTCATTTTAAAAGTAACGTCTCTTTCCCATTATGATCCTATAAATTCTACCGTGATCATGCCTCATTTTAAAAATATAGTCTCTTCCATAAATCGATCAAAAATCCGAAATTAGGGTGGAGAAAATCATCACCTTAGCTTACCGACGATTCGACGATTCTGGCTAATATGGCTAGCAACAACAACGATCGATTTTTCCCTATTATAGATCCATTCAATTCCATAATTTTTCATAATATAAATATTCGAATTAAGTGAATAATCACAACGAATCATTTAGAGATTTACCACAATCGTGATTACAATCCATCCACGAAGAACGCGATGAAAATTGAAGATCCTTCTTTAATTTTTTTCTTCCTTTTTTTTCTTTCTTCTTCCTTTTTCTTTTTTTTCTTCCTCTCTCTCGGCGCACGGCTGCCCTCTCTTCCTTCCTTTAATTTTAAACCCTAATATTTTTTTATTAATAATATATATATATATATAGAGGTAAGTCGGTGATACCGACTTACCCTGTATTTATGGGCATTACAATTCTCCCCCACTACAAAGCTTTTCCATGGTCTCTTCGACAATCTCTGCTCCGAAGATAGATCTCTCCCCCACTTCAGTCCAACACAAGGGTGTACGACATGGCCGCCCGTATAATGCTTCATATGGTGGCATCCCAATGCTAACATGATAGCTATTATTGTATGCGATCTCAACAAGTGGTAAATGATTCTCCCAACTACCAGGCCACTCCAACGCACATGCACATAATCGATCCTCAAGCGTTCTTATAGTTCTTTCTGATTGTTCGTTTGTCTGTGGATGATATGCGGTGCTCATGCACAATTTGGTTCCTAACTCTTTTTGAAACGCCTGCCAAAGACGTGAGGTGAATCTCCCATCTCGATCTGAAACAATGCTTGATAGAACCCTATGCAACTTCACAATTTGTGCAATATATATTCTTGCTAACTGATTCACATCAAAAGTCTTCTTTATCAGAATGAAATGAGCCGATTTAGTTTTGCTTTCTTGGAAGACCCGCCACGAAATACATGGTAATATGATCTCACTTCCTTTCGGGAATTAATAGACTTTACAATTTCCTACTTGATACTTGTTGCTCCGATTTGATTAATGGACATGTTGGAAATTTCGTACCCGTCGAGTGATGTCCTTTTCTACATCTTTAACCATCGAAAAAAATGACGAGCATTCCAATACAGTTTGTCAACTCCTAATTAGATTGGCGAGCTTTACTTAAAATCTAATATCTAATCCTTCTATCCTTTGGCACATAGGCTCTTTACCACTTATCATTATCACGTGTATCATCCAATTCTCTAACACGAGAACCATATACGCATTTTCCAAATCATGAGCCATCTATTACTATTCATGCTTGCGTATTGTCTCGATAATTGAACAATCACATTGTCTTCTTGTATAAGCATCCTAACCTCGTCCTTTATGCATTTATATACATTATGTACGTACTAAACTCAAAATCTCGATTGTGTTACAACTAACATCGAAGACTAGTTTAGCTTCTCCTTTATGACCACGTATACTTCATTGACAACACCTTGGGATTCTAAAATCTGACCTCCAAGAGTATGCACTCGGACAATACTTGTTAGATCCTCAGCGTGGACAACTAATTTATTAGCCATCGATGGAGTCACAAAACTATGTGTCACACCGGTGTCAAATAACACATGAGTAGACATGCCTCCCACGATTATCGATCCTACATAATACGAATATTTTAAAGAATCTACTTCTTAATTCTCTCACAGAACACACCTCGACATAGACAATCGTTATATGTAAGGCATATACACATAATATAAAAATATGACATACCAGCGATAGACTGAGCGTCTCCTTCTTGGCCCTCACGTTCATTCTCATAGCCTCCCATAGCATATACCCGTGGTTGTACAGCCCTACGTTTCGATGCATGCTCTTCAGACTTCCTAGTTCTAACCTGTGGTGTTAGACCCGTTGGTGGTGGTGGTGGTGGCCTCGGACAATCCTTCAAAAATGATCCATACTACCACAACGGAAACATCCGTCGAATTTTCATCGCCTCATAGTTCCTCCCACAGGCTGGGGGCAATCACGAAACTGATGCTCTAAACTTTCATATCGGAAGCATCCTACTCGCCTATCAAATCTTTCGCATGCCCCAACATGTTCACGTCCACAACGATGACATGGGTACCTCGATGTTGTTACGATAAGACGTGTCCGAACTGCTTTCCTCTGATCTGATCTCACTCGAATCTGTTGGACAACCTCTTTCCCCTTGGCATCCGAAGACTTCAAGATGCCCTCCTCCATGAGTCCCTTCTCTACCAACTGAGCATTCTGAACTAGTTCAGGCAATGATCCATGCTTAATTATCTCAATCCTGTGTCTGATCTCCGGTCATAGTCCTTGCAAAAATTTGTTGACCTTGAGAACTTCTGAGGTTACTAATACATATACGAACATTGATGATTCTCAACTCCAAGAACTTAAAGAAAAATATTTCTCCACATGGATCAGACAATATGTAAGTAATAAAATTTTACATAAATAGCTTTTATAATATTCTGACGATGTGTCTAAGTTTGTACATGTACTGCAGGTTGAGATGAGCAATTACCCGTTCTGGCTATACTGCAGGTGAGCAATTACCCGTTCTGGCTACGAGATCTTGTCAAAGGACTGATTGTGAAAGTTATGAGTTGGCCTATGTATTTTACACGTGATTATAATTTTCACACTTGCAAACATGGGAAATTGAAGTCGACGATGAATTATGGTATATGTGAGAAAGGTGAAAGCTATTGTGCATCGATCGATGAACCAGATTTTTATGGGATTTTAAAGGAAATTTTGCAATTGGAATATCCAGGTAGGGAAAAAAATTGAAAACAATGTTATCCTTACCACGTATGTCATTTTGGATATTTTTGTAGGTTATGTCGGTTTAAAAGTGATGTTATTTCGATGTAATTGGTTCGATCCAATAATCGGTCGCGGAGCAAGAGTAAACAAACTAGGGGTTGTAGAAGTTAATTCCACACGAAGATATGCAAAATACGAGCCTTTTATTCTTGTGTCACAAGTCGATCAAGTTTGTTCACGCCCCCTCAAGATGGAGCACCCTCGGTGAGTCCAATCTTGGAACACAGAGCTCAAACGGTAG
Organism: Gynandropsis gynandra; assembly: GCA_036759665.1. Classification (NCBI taxonomy): domain Eukaryota; kingdom Viridiplantae; phylum Streptophyta; class Magnoliopsida; order Brassicales; family Cleomaceae; genus Gynandropsis; species Gynandropsis gynandra. The sequence continues at coordinate 27,473,400 of CM071866.1, read as the reverse complement.
TCTCGGAAGAGGCTTCGTGAGGATGTCCGCAAGTTGATCCGCGGCTCGAACATGAGTGACCCGAAGAGTATTCGACTCGACCAGGCCGCGGACGAAGAGATAGTCAAGAGCCAAGTGTTTCATTCGGGAGTGAAAGACGGGCTTAGCACTGAGGTATGTCGCTCCAATGTTTTCGCAGTAGATGGTGGGTGGTGATGATGACTTGATTCCAATTTCCGATAGTAAAGCAACGACCCATAGAACTTGTGCGGCCGTGGACGCAATAGATCGGTATTCAGCCTCGGTAGACGAACGAGAGAGTCCGGTTTGCTTCTTAGACGACCAGGAAATAGGATGCCACCAAGGAAGAGTAGATACGCTCCGGTGGACTTGAGATCAAGAGAGTCTCCAGCCCAATCTGCATCGGTAAAGGCATGTAAGGAGAGGGTGTTCTTGGCGGATAAGAAGATACCTCGATCCTTCGTGCCAGCAAGATAACGTAGGACTCTCTTGATGGCTTGCCAATGAACATCCTTGGGAGCATGCATGAATTGGGACAGCTTGTTGACAACGAAGCTAACGTCCGGTCGTGTGAGAGATAGATACTGTAGTCCTCCAACAATGGTCCGGTATTCCGTGGGATTGGAGAGGGAAGTCCCCGTGTCAAGTGTCATACGAGATGATGACAGCATGGGCGTAGGAACCGGCTTTGCTTCATGCATGAGACAACGGTTGAGAAGATCCTGAGTGTACTTCCGTTGAGTTAAAATAAGGCCATGAGATGTCCGCGTTGCTTCTACGCCGAGAAAGTATGATAAGTCACCCAAGTCTTTGATGGAGAAGCGGGCGGCTAGGGCATCAATGAACTGCTGTACTTTCGATGAGCAATTGCCTGTAACAACGATATCATCAACATAAACCAGCACATACAATTGTAGCGCGGTTGTGTTGAGAATGAACAAGGAGGTATCCGCCAAAGAGTTGCTGAAGCCGCGAGCAAGAAGAAAAGTGCGAAGTTCCGAATACCATGCTCGAGGAGCTTGTTTGAGTCCATAGATTGCTCGCTGAAGTCTGCACACATGAGTAGGATGAGTTGGATCAATGAAACCCGGGGGTTGAGACATGTATACCTCCTCCATGAGACGGCCTTGAAGAAAGCCGTTATTGACATCAAGTTGTCGGAGAGACCATCCACGGGAGACCGCAATGCTCAAGATAACACGGGTGGTTGTAGGTTTTACAACCGGGCTGAATGTCTCATGATAATCGATGCCCGATCTTTGGTGATACCCCTTTGTAACAAGTCGAGCTTTGAATCGTTCCACGGATCCGTCTTGTTTGCGTTTGATTCGAAATACCCATCGACAACCAACAATATTCTTTGCTTGTGCTGCGGGAACAAACTGCCACGTTTGGTTGCGATGTAAGGCTTGTAACTCAGAATCCATTGCATCACGCCATCGAGGATCTTTCAAGGCTTGAGTGATATTAGCCGGTTCACCTTCTACCTGAGCTACAAGAGCAGATCGGTTATTTTGATTAGCAACATGACTCTTTGAGCGAGTAACCATCGGGTGCGAATTTGTGCGAGGACGTTGCGGTGGCACGTCCAAGATAATAAGCTCAGGAGACTGTGACGACGTTGAGGGCTCAACATGAGGAGGAGCCGAAGACGGAGAGCCAATATCCGAGGATTGCAGCGGTGAAGGATCCGAAATTAGGGGCTGAACCGGCAATGGAGCAATGAGTGGTGGCAAGAAGGATGGTGTAGGATTGACGCTATTTGAAGAGGTGGCTACCGTAGGTGGCTTTTTGGTTTGTGGGAAAAATTTGGTAGGCTCGGCAAAGGGATAGATAGACTCAATGAAGTGGACATGACTGGAGATAAATATGCGCGACCTAAGCGGATCTAGACAAACGTATGCACTTTGAGTGGATGAGTACCCTAGGAAGACACATGGATCGGACTTGGGTTCTAATTTGTTGGCTGTAAAGGGACGTAACCAAGGGTAACATAGACATCCAAAGACACGAAGTTTGGTATAGTTTGGTGGTCGTTGAAAGAGACACTCGTAAGGGGACGACATACCAAGGGTCGGTGTCGGGAGGCGGTTAATGAGATAAGCCGCCGTACAAAATGCATAAGACCAATAGGTTAAGGGCATGGAGGAATACGTGAGAAGGGAAAGACCGGTTTCTACCACGTGCCTATGTCGTCTTTCCGATATACCATTGTGTTCGGGAGTATGTGGTGGAGATGTGAAATGAGAAATGCCATGAGAGGATAGAAAAGAACGTAAGGCAATGAATTCACCTCCGTTATCCGAATAGAGTGTTGCAATGCGTTTGTCAAATTTGTTTTCAACGAGTTTTTTGAATTGAATGAATGTGTCACGAACTTGGAATTTGGTTTTGAGTAGATACAACCAAGAATAACGTGTGAAGTGATCTACAAAAATGACATAATATTTGAAGCCATCAACGGAATAAATCGGAGATGTCCAAACATCGGAAAAGATCACTTCAAGTGGTCGAGAAGTGATAAGAGTGGAAGTGGAAAAAGGTAATTTGTGACTTTTATTACGACAACACGCATTGCAAAACACATAAGAAGAATCCCGAGACAATGGTAAATCGAAGGTTTTGACAACTTTATTCAAAATCAAAGACGACGGATGACCTAAACGCGAATGCCACTCGGACGAAGTGGTCTTGACACTATGAAATGCATAAGGATGAGATGAGGTACTAGATTGGGCGGGCCACTCATAAACTCCATCTTTAGTGCTTCCTTTCAGAAGTTGCGTCCCCGTGCTTAGATCCTTCACCTAAAAGTCATAAGGTGTAAATTCAACGGATACGTCATTGGTCTTCCAAAGTTGATTAACCGAAATCAAGTTCTTGCATATCTTATGCACACATAAAACATTTCGTAATGCTAACGGTCTAGTGTCAAGGGGTATAGAAATAGAACCCGTATGTGTGATGGATAAGTCGTTTCCGTCACCGACAACAACATCATCATTGCCGCGGTACGGAGAGTGGATGGCAAGATTGGAGAGATCCGATGTGATATGATGAGATGC
>CM071866.1:27452691-27466454 GCA_036759665.1 Gynandropsis gynandra | reverse complement strand
TTTAAAAAAAAAATTGGGGACGGCCACCATCTGTCCCCAATTTTAGGGACGGCCACCATCTGTCCCCAAATTTCGAGTCCTTTTTCTGTCCTTTTTAGGGACCGTTTGCGGACTGAAATTTCCGTCCTTAAATGCGGACCGTTTGCGGACTGAATTTTCCGTCCTTAATTGCGGACGAATGACATTTGACGACGCGCGTTTACGGACTACCACTGGTCGTCCCTAATCCGTCCCTAAACAAGTTTAGGGATGGATTCTTCAGTCCCTAAATCGCGATTTATCATATTTGGTTTTACGTATGAGTTAGAACTTTGGAACTTGAATGTATTATTTTCTAGTTTTAAGACATTTATTATATAATATTTTACTTTTGGATTTAATTTTGAAATTGAATATATCTCAGAAAGAAGAAAACGAAGATTTTCAGGAAATTTTAGAAATTATTAATGGAGACGATGGAGCACTAAATGCGTTGATTGGCATAAATCCGATTAGATATTGTTTAAAAGAAAAAATCAGAACTGAACTAGAGCGAGGAGTACATATTTTGCATCAACTGATGTATGGGAGTGATGAACAATGTCTTCATTTTTTACGCATGAGGAAATCGGTGTTTCATAGGCTTTTGAGAAAACTAAAGGAGCTTGGACTCCAAAAATTTCACAAAGTAGGTGTTGAGGTGGCTTTGGGGTATGACTTTGAAGATATTGGGACATAACATATCATAGAGAGTAGTAGCAGCGGATTTCCAAGTTTCTCAGTGGATCGTGACAAATAAGTTTGAAGAAGTACTTGTTACCTTATGTCGACTACATGTAGATAATGTTTCATGGAAACGAGAAGATTTTGCTGAAATATCTCCTATGATTCGACGCGATAAAAGATATTTTCCATATTTCAAGGATTGTATTGGAGCATTGAACGAAACTTATATTCCAATACTCGCTAGTGGCAAAGACAATATCACATATTGGAATCGTAAAGGATATACATCAATGAACATTTTGGCAGTATGTGTTTTCAATATGAGATTTATTTACACACGGATTTGAGTTCCAAGACGTGCACACGACACAAAGATACTAATAGAGTGTGCACGACATGATGAGTTCTTTCCTTTTCTAGATTCAGGACAATATTTTTTAGTACACTCTGGCTATCCTAATTGAAAGAGTTTTATGGCTCCTTACCCAGGTGAACCATATCACCCTAATCAGTTTTCTGGACGTCGACCAAGGATTATGCCCGAGATATTTTGATAAGAGACATTCTGCATTGCGTTCAGTGATTGAGAGGATGTTTGGAGTTTGGAAAGGTAAATGGAAAATTTTGAAAGGTCCACCTCGTTATAGTATAAAGATACAAGAAAAAATTGTTGTGTCTACCATGACACTTGATTACGTTGTAACATATATAAATATGTTTGTATATATATATATATATATATATATGAAAATATTTGATTATGTTTTGATAAAATTATTTAAAGTTTCTATTATAATTTATATTAATCTTAAATATATATATGTATATATATATTGTATATTCAAATATTTAAAAATTATGATTAAAAGATAAAAAACAAAATTAAAATAAATTCTCTTATTAACAATTGTCTATTTTGGTAATTTTGTTTAAACCGCAATTGCAATAGTTTTCTACCATTCGATTCTAGTCGCAATCGCCCGCAAATTCAATGTTTCCACCATTCAAAAAAAATGAAACAAAATGTCGCCAAACACAAACGCAATCGCCGCCAAACGCAAACACAAACTTTTGGTTTCCCACAGTCCGACCATATATGTTATATATACATATACATGTAATATTAACACATTCAAATTTAATAAAAGTAGGAAAATGAACTTGTTGATCATCTCGTAATATTTAATTTCCAAAAAATCAATATAAAAATCCACATCCAATTGTACTATTTTCATCCTTAAAATCGGCAATCTAAAGACTCATCACATATATACAATTCAATTTTAATTTTAATACTTAAATTTGACTCAACAGTATTGAATAATAAATTATTCAAATTGGTGATAAAATTTGTGGAGTTTTAGTATCAATGATTTTTTTCCCGTTTATTACAAAATGCTAATGTGAAGACGATGACAAGAAAACAAATTGGAAGATGAAAGTGTGCTTTGATTGGTTGCAACGGCCCAAGTCGGTTGAACGAGGTAAATATTTTTATGTTTAATTGCCATTATACCCTCCGAAACTTGGATTTTTGTTTTTTTTCCTCGCCAGCCCCTCTTGCCTTCCTCTTTCATCGTCTCCGTCGCTTGTTAGGGTTTCACTTTTGCACCGGTCATACACGGTATAGCTTCCATGTCAGGCAGCTCCAATTGCACCGTCTACATCGGTGAGTTTCCTTTTCCCTCTCTCTTTTGTTTTCTCCTTTTCGTTATCTTGTTCTTGAAGCTGCACTACTTGAATCTCTTGAATTTGCTTAATTCCATAACCCCTTGTGTATATATTCATTTTCCATTGCAATTTTTCTCTAATTTGATATCGGAAATGGTATGTAGAGTGTAAACGTTCTGAAACGGCATAAGATTTGTGTTCAATGCTTGAAATGATGAACAGGCAACGTTGACGAGAGAGTCGGCGACAGAGTTTTGTACGATATTATGATTCAAGCTGGTCAAGTCGTTGATTTATACATTCCTCGGGATAAAGAAACTGATAGGCCGAAAGGATTTGCATTTGCTGAATATGAGACCGAAGAGATCGCTGAATACGCCGTCAAGCTCTTCTCTGGCCTTGTTACACTCTACAACCGAACTCTGAAGTTTGCAGTGAGGCCTTTTGGAATCATACTTTCTTGTGAACGTGATGATGCTATGAATCTGTGTTAGGATCATGTTGTGTTATTGATTTTCTTGTGTCTTTTGTGAATAGATATCTGGGCAGGACAAATTGCCGCTGAATTTGCAGTCCACCTCGAATTCGGGCCACAGGATGAGACCTCAATCTTTGGCTTTGGAGCATTCAGACATGGGTATGGCTCATCATTCAGACAGGTTCTCTGCCTCACAGTTGTTTTCTCCTCCTCCTCATCTTCCCGTGGATTGTTCACAAGGTATGTCTTCTTTCTCCACTTGACGTTTTGATGTAGCCCCAATGTACAAGAAATATGAGAGACCTTGTGCAGATATTCAGACTAGTTGACTCAATTTTAGTGCCGAGAGAGCAGAACATGTTAGAGAATACACAATACACGTCTTTTAAGAGAAAACTGAATGATCCGTCTGCGATGAATGCAACCAGAACCTGTTCTTAAAACAAAGAGCTTAAACTTCACGTAAAAAAAAAGAAAGAAAAGAGTAAAGTGATATTATAAATGCCGCTCGGTCTGATTGATCTAATGTTTATTTGCCTTTCCCAGAACCACCTCCCCCAGGGGTATCACCACACTCTAACGGGTATGGAGCTTATTCCAGTGGAGCCAGTTTTGAGTACAGTAGAAGGGTTCTGGGTTCAACAACAGATGGTATCAATTACTCCAGGCCACATCGCTATTGAACTAGTGGCTATAGTTTCTGGTGATACCTTCCCTGATTCATTCACCTGCGTTTTTGTGATTCCGGTGGAGCAAATAGCGAAATTGTAAGTTAGTGACACTCACCACAACTAGTGTGTGGCCCTTGGACAGTTGTTTGTGTGTGTATGAGAGATCAAAGTCCCTCGAAGACTGGATTCTACATGTCTGTCTTCCACAGCTCTTAAGCAAAACAACAGAACTGTTCTAAATGGGGCATTAAACAGCACGTTGATGCATTTGCCTCTAAACGGGGTGTCAAATGCATCCGCATACTGTTTGACGCCCCATTTAGTACAGCATATGCCAATCGTGTTACAAATAATTGCTTGTGATCTTCAGATTTTTGAAGTGATAAGTACCCATTGTGAAGAAAACGAAGCTGAGATGTGAATTAATTAATGCTTACCCAAGTGCCAAACTGAGAACTTACTTCTTAGACATGTAGAAGAAGAGCGATACAGATGTTACAAAATGACCAACAGATCATGATCATTCTTCTTAGCTATTCTAAGAATTAATCGTACAAATGATATGATAACAGCATTTCTATGACCTTGCAAATGGGGTGAAATCCTGCAAGATGCTTAGAGAGCCGAAACCTTGGCCCCTAATCTGTTTCTGTCTGTGTGTATTCTCCAGGTAGCTGACGAGTAATGTCGCACCTAAATGACCAGAGGACTCTCCAGTCGCTGCAGTCATCAGAAGGTATATGGAAAAAATATCAGTAACACAGCCTAGAAAAGGGACTATTGAGAGGCAAAAAGCAGGCAACAAAGCAAACTTGTCAAACTAAGTTGCAAAATGCCATAACGTGATCTTGAGTTTATCAGTTTGCACATTGCTAATTGGAAAACTATACCTGATCTCAAACCACTTTCCACAAGCTCAATTTCACATGGATGGTATACATAATACAAATAATCATGGTAGGCAGTGTCAATCCGAAAACTAATGCCAATAACATATGAAAGAGATGAACCAGCTTTACAAGTGCTATAAGAGAAAATTTGCCCTCATGCTTCTTTTATCAATCTGCAGACTACACATTGATAACTAGCGAGTGCTTCATCTAACACCCCACACAAGTCAAACTTTAAACAAAATGACAGGGATTGAGGCAAACGGGCAGTCAGTACCTTACAATACCATCTCCTCTTCACAGACCATGTTCAGTATCCAATGTCACTCGGATCCCCGATGAACTCAGCGATTTGTTCAAGCTTGACATCAAGCATCTCGTGGCTATCTGCGTCACGAACAACACCAGTCTCTCTGTCCAAATCCTTCTCTACAAGATTCCCATACACGCCCTTATGTCTCCCAAACAGAACCAACACCGGCCCTCCACGCCTGGGCAATGCCGTCTCCAGCAACTCCTGATCGACCCCTTGAACCAACTCCTGTGTCTCATCCATTGTTATATCACAAGTCGTTGGCCCGACAACATCTACCACTTCTCCCTTCTTCAGATATAATCTTCCGCCTTTCAAATCTTTACTTACTACTCTCACTCTTATATGACTCCTAAGCCACAAAATCTTTTGCTTTCTGTCTCTTGTCCGCTCCCTGTTATCTTTTACGACAACTTCTACTTCACTCCGATGCCCTCTCCCGGAATCTCTAGAGCGTTTACTGGATCTTTTATCTTTCTCCTTATGACTAGACTGCTTCTCATCCCTAATCTTCAAATCCTTCATCTTCTTCAAGCATCTTTCCTCTTCCTTGGAGCCTACATCTGCTATCTCATCTATACCCACCTTCGCTTCCTCTTCACTACCAGAAAGCTTCAAAACAACTGAATCAAAACCTAATCTCTCCACAATCGTGCCCTTTAAGCCTATGTCTCTACCTGCAATGATTCTCACCTCTTTACCAACGGAAATCCCATCTACACCATCCATCTCTTTCGGATCATCCGATTTCTCAGTGTCTTTCACTTTAGACTTCGTCTCCCTACCCCTAGATCTCTCGGGATCAAATCCTAATCCTTCCCTATTAGTCCACTTCTTATATTCTTTTACCTTAACGTCCTCTTTCGCATTCTTACCTATTCCCTGACCTGGCTTCCAACCATACCCAGCCAACAAGGCAGCTCCGAAACCCTCGACAGGAACATCCTCGTATTCCTCGAACCCCCCATCATCAGGGAGCCGCTCCAGATCATCCCTCAGACTCTTCAACAAGATTTGCTCCACAGGCTCTGGATTCTTCCCCTCACTCGCTTTAACGTTCGGTACGGCATCTTCCATACTTCTCTGGCGCACATTCAGACCGTACGAGATCTTGTCGGATCCCTGGGCATCGTTGGAGAGAGTTTCGATCTCAAATTCGAGACGGGAACCAGGATTAGAGGACTGAAGAGGTAGGTCGAGATTCTTCATCTTCTTGTAGGGCCTCCATTCGTTTTCTTTGGGAGGAATTACATACTTGGGCTTCGAAACAGCTAGGGTTTTGGAAGGGTCGAATTCGGTGACGAATTCCTTGGGATTGTTGTCATCTGTGGCCTCCTTACCATTTACGAGGGGAGTAACTTTGGGTTTCGAAGAAGATTTGGAAGGGAGAGAGAAGGAGAGCTTCATGGTTATAGATTCCTTCTCTACGATCTGAATTTTGAGGAAGACCAAGGAAACTCGGTCGCTGGGAGAACCTGTCGGAATAGATAATCGGCACTTTTACCGGTAAATGACCCATTACTGGACATTTCCCTAATTAAATAGGCCTTTTAATGGGCCTGTATGAAATTTTGTCCATAATGTTTTCCTTCGAAATGAGAACTGAGTAGAAGCATATAATTTGATTAGGAATAAAAAGATGTCACATATTTTTTGAGTTTATATGTTTTTGTATCGTAGATGATATTCTATTATAAATTGTGTATAAGGTATTAATATAAAAATTCATGTACACTGTGATAATATTTTTTACATCACTACGCTTATTAGTCTATTAAACTTGTACATATATATACTATCTTTAACATGATAATAATACAAACTGTTTTACCTACTCTATATTGTATCAAAACAAACAATAATAAAAACCTAAACACACCAACAGCCGCTGCCACCGGCCACTTTTCACGCTGGCGTTCAAGTTTTTCTGTCGCCGACCACCCCTTTTCTTCATATATAACCCTCGGTCACCCCTTTCTTCTGCTTCAAGTTATCCTTTAAACCACCAAGACCCTAGCCATCCACCCACAATCGCCCGCAACCAAAACCATCGATGCCGCCTTCTCGGCAGGGCCGGCTCAACTAGAGAAGAGGCCCTGTGCCATAAAATTAAAATAGGCTTTTCGAAACGAAATATTCGATACAAAAAATTTCTTTTATATACAATAAATATTTATAACATTCATTTGAAAAGAGCTATTCTATTTGCATGTTTTGAAACGAAATATTCGATCAAGCTTTCCACATCTAAATTCTCTAGGAGACTACTTTCAATTATCATTAAAGCTAACTCATTCAACATTTCTTGTGGCATAGTGGTTCGCAAGTACGACTTCAATAATTTGAGCTTCGAAAAATTTCTTTCTGCAAAAGCAACAGTAATTGGAATAGTCAATAAGATTCTATACGCAATTATTGTATTCGGAAAACAATTATACTGTTTCAATAATTCTAATAAAGCAATTGTTCCTATCTTTTTTTCATTTGGTAAAAATTCTCTAAGTAACTTTAACTCAACAAAACGCTCATATCCATTGCTAGTCATTCTTTTTCTATTTCTACAAATATCATATCACAAACTAACCACAAAGATCAAACAAAAAAGCTGATCCATCCGATTACGCAACAAAATAAAAAAAAAAAGACGACGAGAGACCAGAAACATATACCAGCGAAACTGAAGATCTCAGATGGCTGAAGCTCAGAAATCGAGAGGAAACAACGCTTGAATCCTCAAGTAAAAACCCTTGGAAGAGAGTAAAAAAATTTCTGGATTTCTAGGAAGGGTTTTCTGGAAACTGTGAAAAAAATTTCTATATTTTTCAGGGATAAGGGTTTTCTGGGAACGGTGGAAAGAATTTTTATATTTTTTGGGATAAAAATTTCTAAAAATCGTAGGAAAAATTTCTATATTTTTTAAGGATAACTATTAATTTTTATTAATTTTTTTAAATAATAGGCCCTCAATGATTTGAGGGCCCTGTTCCATAGCTCCTATGGAACATGGTGAGAACCGCCTCTGCTTCTCGGCCACCAAAGTTTTATCCTATTCTCACAAATCTCAATCGATCCATTCTCTTATCATATCCACCGTTTATGGACAACCATGGACAAGCCGTCAAAGCCTTCCCAACGAACACCGAAAACGGATTGATGTTCTACCCAAATGATCTGCTTCATGCTTTGCTCACCATCAATATGAACAACTTTACAAAACTCACATCCACAAAACTACCTCATGTGGAACATTTAAATCTCGATTGTTTAATTCAAGAAAAATCCATTGTGCCGTCGACTATTATCATCATCAACCCGATCACCGCTCCGAATCCGACCATTGCACCATGCAAACTTCAAGATCACCTCATTTTCTCTTCTATACTTGGCGCCCTTATACCCTCACCACAACGGTTTATTGCTAGAAGCACATAATGGAAATTTAATCATTTTATTAATCATATACAAGAGTATTATACAAGAGTTGTTACAACCCTAAGAATATTTATAAAATGACATAAATATCTTTTACACACCACCACAAGATGGAGCATCATTGGTGAGTCCAATCTTGGAACAATAGAGCTGAAACAGAAGTCATGGAACTAGCTTGGTAAGCACGTCGGCTAATTGATCTGCTGCTGGAACATGTGTTACACGAACAGTCTGAGACTCAACGAGACCACAAACAAAGAGATAGTCAAGAGCAAGGTGTTTCATGCGGGAGTGAAACACCGGCTTCGCACTCAAGTATGTAGCTCCGATTGTTGTCGCATTAAATGGTAGGAATGGAGGAGGACGTGAGTCCAAGCTCAGACAGAACATAGAGGATCCAAATAACTTCAGCTGTTGTGGAAGAACATACCTATACTCAGCTTCCGTAGACGATCGAGATAGCCCCATTTGTTTCTTAGACGACCATGAAATAGGGTGTGCACCAAAAAACACAAGATACACACCCGTAGACTTGAAATCGTGTTGATCACCAACCCAATCCGCATCAGTAAAAGCATGGAGAGAGCATGGATTATTGGACGAGAAGTAAATTCCAAGATCCCTTGTTCCCGCAAGATAACACAAAACCCGCTTAATAGCTTGCCAATGGTCATCGGTTGGAGCGTGCATAAATTGGGACAACTTATTGACGAAGAATCTGATGCCGGATCACGTGAGAGATAAGTATTGCAGCCCTCCAACAACAGACCTGTAATCCGAAGGGTTGTGAAGTGGCGTACCTAAAGTCATTGTCAACCACGAAGAGGATGACATGAGTGTTGGGAGAGGTTTGGCTTCGTGCATGTGTGTCCGCTGGAGAAGATCAATAATGTATCTGCGTTGCGTCAAACAGAGGCCCCGTGAGTCACGACTAGCCTCAACACCAAGAAAGAATGATAGATCACCCAAGTCTTTGATGGAGAATCGAGTAGCGCGGTCCAAAATAAACCGTGCGACATGTTAGAGCAACTTCCAGTAACCACAATGTCATAAACGTAAACGAGCACAAAAAGCTCAAGCTCACATGTCCGAAGTATGAATAATGAAGTGTCCGCTAAAAAGTTTTTGAAACCTTTATGGAGAAGAAAGCCCCGAAGCTCTGAATACCAAGCACGAGGTGCTTGCTTTAAGTCATAGAGTGCACGCTGAAGTTTGCAAACATGGTTAGAAAAATCTTTGTCAAGAAAGCCGGATGGCTGAGACATATATACCTCTTCGGTAAGATGTCCTTGAAGAAAGGCGTTGTTAACATCAAATTATCTTAACGGCCATCCTCGAACGGTAATGCTTAAGACAATGTGAAATGTTGTAGGTTTGACAATGAGACTGAAGGTTTCATGATGATCAATACTCGGGCGTTGATGAAAGCATTTTGCAACAAGTCGTGCTTTGTAGCACTCCACAGTACCATCGGGACGTTGTTTGATTCGATACACCCATAAAAAACCAACAATATTCTTGGCCTCAGATGCGGGAACTAGCTGCCATGTTTGGTTAAGTTGGAGAGCCTTGAATTCCTCATTCATTGCATCACGCCAACGTGCATCTTTCAAAGCATGAATGATTGACAGTGGTTCATGCTAAACTTGAGCAAGATATGTAAGTTTTTGCCGAGGTTTGACAATATTGTTCTTTGAACGGGTCACCATGGGATGTGTATTCCTCGGTAGGGACAGAGTTGTTGGTTGCTGCGAAGTATGGCATTTAGTAGCTGCTTTGGACGACAACACGGGTAAAGGATCTGAGCTCGAGGGCTCTGACTGCATAGGAGTCATTGGTGGCGGAAAGAAAGAGCTAAAAGGACTAACATGAGGAGTGAAGACTGATATATTTGGGGACAAGGACGACATGGGAAAATGAAAAAATGATGCGTATCAAAGTTAAACAAATATTTAACCTAAACTACCCGCAAGTGCACGACACGTTTGTAGTACTTTAGGTGTCGATCCCACAGGGACTACGCAACACAATCTAAACTCAAAGTATGAATCAAACTTGCAACGAACGAATATGGAATTTGAGAATGAAATACTAAAAACAAATAAACAAACGAGTTCCTAACAATGAGACAAACGTTCCAGGAATCCGGTTTCACCATAAGACTACCGAAACCAACAATCAACCTATCTATCATGCAATCCCGATCAAGTTATCTAAGGCAGATGATCCTAATATGATATCTACCCTCTCAAGGCATAGACACGTGATCTAGTCAAGTTATCCCCTACTTTCGTGGCTGACACCTTGAACTAAACCCACAAGTTCTGTGATTCATCAGTTTCACCCTCAACCGCTGCTACCCTACTTTCGTGACCTAACCTCGATTGTTCTATACCTGATTATCAAGAATTAAAATTCTCCTTTCGGTCCTTATCCTAAGTTCTTAAAACATGCATCGACGTGGCCATCACAAACACAAGTCAATGAAGCACTCAGATAAAGAATAGATAAACGAAAACGGGAAGATGCATTCAAAGATAAATCAAAGTGGTTCCAGGATAGCCAAGGGCTAATCCCTTCTCCTAGAACAAAACAAACTACTCGCTCATGCGTTAAAAAACAAACAACATAATTGAAGTAGATAGTCGAAGGAACATGAAAACCAAACGAAACCGAAGTATTGAATTAATCTCCAATGCTCCTTGTATGTCTCCTTCTTCGATTCGAAACTCCAAACTAACTCTCAAACTGAAGTTCCCCGACCCCTAGCTCCCGTTCTTCCTTTTCCTTCTTCTTTTCTTTCCTTTTCTCCTCCTTTTTCCTTTTGGCCATTCAGTTCTTTTCCTTTGGTTGCAGCAGCCACCGATTTTGCCTTTTCATGTGTTTTCCATTCTTGATTAAGTTGGGAAATGTTTCCATTACTTTCTCCAGCAAAATATCTCTTATTCCTCTTCTCTAAAGTCGTTTTCATTTTTGTATAAGTCACCAACAAGTTCCTTTTCGTGGTAAGACAAATTAACTTATCTGGTGTTGCAGGTGACAGACGCGACCCGCGCGGGCTGAGTGTGTGCCCCACGCGGGCGCGGCGCGCAGTGTCGCGATGAAAACAAGGCCTCCCCGCAGGGGCTAGGGAGTGCCCTATCGGGCTGGTGTGCGCCCCACGTGGGCTGAGATGTGCCCCGCGCGGGCTGGTGCCCCGAGCGTGCTGATGGCTTGCCCGACTCGTGCTCAATTTGCTGGACCAATTGCCGAACTAAATGCCCCGCGCGGGCTGAGCTTGTTCCTCGCTGATTCTCGTCCCGTTTGTTCCGTGATGATCCTCGATGTTGGTACTTTGTCTCGTGTACGCCCTTTAGCTCCAAAATGAACGAATACGCATTAAAACCTGTAAGAACATGAAAACACGAAAACGAGTAAAACAGATACAAAATCATACGTAAACATCACATCTATATCGTAAACATCTCTAAAATCGTGCAAGAAATACGTATGAAAACGAGATGATCAAAATCCCCTAGACTTGAATGTTTGCTTGTCCCTAAGCAAACGTAAACGTGGAACACGTGGAGTATACAAAATCCGAGAATTCCCCTTTCTCCTAGAAACACCGCTAAAGCGAACCTAACCGATCAACTAACAAGTCGAGAGCAAATTCGGCCTAATTAAATTTTCAGTCTCCATCCTAGGTTCACCAAGGCTACCCACGAGAAAGTAAATCGAAGGCAAACTAAACAAGCCACCGTAACTCTCTTCACCAAACAATACTTCAGACAAATGCTAAACCTAGAACAATCGAGGATACTTGTTTCTTTTCCGAGCTTATTTCTTTCTTTATTCTGTTTTTCTTTTTCTTTTTTTTTCTTTTTATGTTTTCTTTTTCTTTTCTTTTTTTTTGTTTTTTTCTTTCTTTGCATACACACTAGGTTTCTAGGACGTCGGATGTGAAGGGATCCAACCTCTACTTAGACCCAGACTACCGATGACGGTATACTCATGCATCTCGTTCAAGAGTACTATGGAGTAGGCGGCGTTTTTGTTGTGCCATGCCCTTAGGGCGTAGAAAGATGATCGCCAACCCACCACTTAGACCCGAACCATCGAAAGAGTATCAAGGTCGATGCACTCATATCGATTTTAGATCATGCTTTGAGGTATTATTTCTATCGACGGCGGAGTGTTAGTGTGCGCTCTTAATCTGCAAAGTAAGATCGATTTCATATGATCTAATAATCCTCATAAAAAGAAGAATTAAAGCATCGTCTATACGAAGTACGACCATCTGGATAGATAGAATAAACAATAAACTAGCCTAGCAACCTCGTCTAAACCCCCCACAAGCAACACTAGGATTCCCAAAGAATTACGACCTATTGTTTTTCAGCCGACTAATAAGCTCTAACGCTTAGGAAAAATCTAGCTCAAACATGCAAAATCTCACAGAAAAGGCCAACTTCTTAAGTATCCTAGGTTCAAGGTTCATCTCAAAACGTGGCACCGGACAAGTGTCTGGGACGACTCTGACTCACGAAAGCAAAAACAAACTAAAAATACAAAATCAAAGAGAAAATGAAACGAAATCACTTGACAAACGTGAGCTTCTCCCCCAGACTTGAATGGAACGACGTCCTCGACGTGAAGCTCCGATGGAGGGTAAGGGAAATGAAGTCACGTTTGTGGTGGTCTTTTTTGTGTGTTTTTTTATTAATCGAGTCTTAAACTAAAAACTAAGAAAAATAGAAAAACAAACAGCTGGGTTCCCTCCTAGAAAGCGTTTATTTAACGTCTTTAAGCTTTGACGTCTCCATTCCTCATGCGTGCGCGACGGGTGGATCGGAAAGGGAAATGGAGTTTCCACTTTCGATCGGTTGAGCGGCTTGGTAGAGCTTTAGCCGTTGTCCATTAGTTTTGAATGTGCCACTTGTCTCGCTCCAAAGTTCTACTGCTCCATGCGGGAATACCTCTCATACCTGAAAAGGACAAGACCAACGGGACCGTAGTTTGCTCGGAAAAAGCTTAAGACGAGAATTAAATAGTAGAACTAAATCTTCTGGCTGAAAGTCATGAGGTAGGATCTTCTTGTCATGCCATCTCTTAGCACGCTCCTTGTAGATCTTAGAGTTCTCGTATGCATCAAGACGAAGCTCGTCGAGCTCGTTCACCTGCAAGAGTCGTTTCTCACCTGCACTCTTAAGATCAAAGTTAAGGAGCTTTTTCGCCCAATAGGCGCGGTGCTCTAGCTCGACAGGTAGGTGGCAAGACTTGCCATAAACAAGTTGAAAAGGAGTCATGCCAATGGGAGTTTTAAACGCAGTCCTATAGGCCCATAACGCATCATCTAATTTCATCGACCAATCTCTACGGGACCTAGACACAGTTTTCTCTATTATACTCTTAATCTCCCTATTCAAAACCTCTTCTTTTCCGCTAGTTTGTGGGTGGTACGGTGTAGCTATCCTATGTTTCACGCCATAATGCTTAAGAAGGGACTCGAATTGTCTTGCAATGAAGTGTGAACATCCGTCACTAATGACTAATCTAGGAACTCCAAAACGAGGGAATATGATCTTCTTAAAGAACTTCATCACTACCCTAGAGTCATTAGT
>CM071866.1:27414066-27448639 GCA_036759665.1 Gynandropsis gynandra | reverse complement strand
TTCATCCGTTTTACCCTCAACCGCTGCTACCCTACTTTCGTGGCCTAACCTCTGTTGTTCTAAACCTGATCTTCTAGGACTAGAATTCTCCTTTCGGTCCTTCTCCTAACCCCTCAAACACAAGTCATTTAAGCTTTCAGACAAAGAATAGATAAACAAAAACGGGAAGATGCATTCAAAGATAGATCAAAAGTGGTTCCGGGATAGCCATGGGCTAATCCCTTCTCCTAGAACAAACAAACTACTCGCTCATGCGTCCGTAAACAAACATAAACGAAATAGAAGGTCTAAGGAATATGAAAACCAAACGAAACCGAAGTGTCAAGTTGATCTCCAATACTCCTCATAAGTCTCCTTCGTAAGAACCTCCTCCACTCTCTCTCTCTCTCTCTCGATCAAGAACTCGAAACTTGGTGAATGAGCTCGACCTCTCACTCCTCTCCTCTTCTTTCCTTCCTCTTTTTTTTCCTTTTCTCCCTCCCTTTCCTTCTAGACGTTCAGTTCTTCCTAATGTTGCAGCAGCCACCGATTGTTTTCTTTTCATGAGTTTCCATTATTGATTCCTCCAGCGAAATATGACTTATTCCTCTTCTCTAAAGTCGTTTCCCTTATTGTATAAGTCCATAACAAACTTCCATTTGTTTTAAGTCAAATTCACTTATTTGGAGTTGCAGGTGACGGTCGCGACCCGCGCGGGCAGGGTAAGTGACCCGCTCGGGTACGGTGCGGAAGATCGCACAAGAACGCGGATGAAAAGGAGGCTACCCGCTCGGGCTCATAGCCTGCACGCGCGGGCTCAAGCCCCGGGCGGGGTATTTCTGGCCCGACTCGTGCTCAATTCGCTGGACAAAATCGCCGTAACAAATGTCCGCTCGGGCTAGGGAGTTACCCGCGCGGGTAGTGGCTATTCCATGCCGATTCTCGTCCCGTTTGTCCCGTGATGATCCTCGATGTTGGTACTTTGTTTCGTGCACGTCCTTTAGCTCCAAAATGAACCGAATACGCATCAAAACCTGTAAGAACATGAAAACACGAAAAAAAGTAAAACGGATACGGAATCATACGTAAAGTATCGCATATATATCATAAACATATCTAAAATCGTGTAAAAAATACGTATGAAAACGAGATGATCAGTGTGCGCCCCGCGCGGGCTGAGATTTGCCCCGCGTGGGCTGGTGCCCCGAGCATGCTGATGGCTTGCCCGACTCATGCTCAATTTGCTGGACCAATTGCCGATTTAAATGCCCCGCGCGGGCAAGGGTGTACCCCGCACGGGCTGAGCTTGTTCCTCGCCGATTCTCGTTCCGTTTGTTCCGTGATGATCCTCAATGTTGGTACTTTGTCTCGTGCATGCCCTTTAGCTCTAAAATGAACCGAATACGCATTAAAATCTGTATGAACACGAAAACAAGAAAACGAGTAAAACGGATACAAAATCATACATAAACATCACATCTATATCGTAAACATCTCTAAAATCGTGCAAGAAATACGTATGAAAACGAGATGATCAAAAACTCTGAGGGCCGAGAGAAAGGAAAGATAGATTCAAAGAATTTAACATGACAAGACATGAAGATGCGAGACCGGAAGGGGTCAAGACACATCTAAGCACTTTGTGTTAAAGAATATCCAAGGAAGACACACGTAGACGATTTGGGTTTAAGCTTGTGATAGGTATATGGTCGTACCCATGGATAGCACAGACAACGAAAGACGCGGATCTTTTCGTAGTTAGGGGGCTGACCGAAGAGACATTCAAGGGAGATGCCATGTGAAGAACATCAACATGCGATTTATCAAGTATACAGTCGCTGGAAGAGCATAAGACCAGTATGAAGAAAACATGGACGCATGCATTAAAAGAGAGAGACCGGTTTCCACAATTTGCTTGTGACGCCTTTCAGATATACCATTGTGCTTGGGAGTATGAGGGAGAGAAGTGAAGTGAGAGACGCCAAGAGAGACAAGGAGAGGAGTCATTGTAATGTATACTGCTCCATTATCCGAGTAGATGGTTGTTATATGAGTTTGGAATTTTGCTATGACAAATGCTTTGAAAATGAGGAATGTATCGCAAACTTGAGATTTTCGTTTCAATCAATATAACCACAAGAGCCGCACGTGTAATAATCGACAAAAAGAACGTAATACTTGAATCAATCAATGGAAAGAACGGGGAACGTCCAAACATCAGAGAATAACATCTCAAGAGGACGAGTAGTAGTGAGAGTAGAGGAACAAAAAGGTAATTTGTGACTTTTATTACGACAACAAGCATTGCAATAGTGTAAAGAAGAAGAATCCCGAGACAATGGTAAACCGAACTTAGACAGAATTTTATTGAGAACTAAAGACGATGGATGACCTAAATGATGGTGCCACTCAGACAAAGTGGTCTTGACACACGGAAGAGCAAGAGGGAACGATGAAGAAGGTAGTTGGGAAGGCCACTCATAAACTCCATCCTTACTACTTCCTATAAGAAGCGGCGCCCCCATACTTAGATCCTTCACCTGAAAATCATAAGGAGAAAATTCAACGGTGATATAATTAGCTCTGAAAAGCTGATGAAAAGAGATCAAGTTTGCAGATATGAGGAACACAAAGCACATTTTTGAAGAGATAAGTGTCGCGTTGGAAGAGGTGTAGAGAGAGAACCCCTACGTGTTATCGGGAAACCGGTACCGTCACCAACAAAACATCATCTCCGCGACGATAAGGGCTATGCAGTGAGAGATTAGAGAGGTCCGAGGTAATGTGATGGGACGCTCCACTATCGAGCAACCAAGAGCTCGCATCAAAGGGAGAAGCAACAACCAGATATGCTTGTAGGCGTGGCTGCCAGGGACAAGAACTGTTCTGCCAAGTCTGAGACGCGAACTGATCAACAGAGGATACAAGTCAGAACTATGGGCAACGTTGCACACTGTGACCATGAATACCGCAGGCTTGACAACGTCCTTGATAGCCTTGTCGCGATTTTAAGTTGGTTTTGGTGTTGCGACGTGGATTGTCCTTGAGGCTGATTGTGATTGCAAGATTGGGAAGCCGTAAGATTAGCAGTGATAGGCATAACCACCGAGAGTGTGGGAGGATCTGCCACGACCAATTTGGCTTCATGTTGAAGAAGCTTCTCATGAAGTTTTTCAATGGAGACAACAATGTTTTTCGTCCGAATAATGTCAGAGACGGGTTTGTAGTCCTCGGGAATGCCATCAAAGACAACATCAAGGAGATCTTCATGATCTATTGGCTTTCCAAGGAGGGCAAGTTCATCAGCAACAGATGTGATTGCCCGCAAATACTCATCAATTGTCTGCGATCCCTTCGAGCTTCATTCGAGTTTGTCTCGAAGTTGGAAAAGATGTCCCCTAGAAGCCTTTCCATAGGTGTTGATAAGGATTTTCCACGCCTCAAGAGATGATGTGGCCTGAGCAATGAGAGGCTGAAGTGAAACAAAGAGGCCTTCGAATAGGGCCGAGAACAAAAGACGGTCTTGTTACCGCCAAGGAAGAAATTCTGGATTATCGACGAGTACGCCTTCATGGATGATCTTAGCGGGAGGAACATCGGTGTCTTCCTCGATGAAACATTGCAGATTGTGGCCTTCAAAGAGGGCACAAACTTGAACGCTCCAAGTAAGATAGTTGAAGGATGAGAGCTTTGTGATTTCGCCATATTGATGGAAAGGATAGACTTTTGAGGATGCTGGGAATCAAAGGTGATCGCTGCATTAAGAAGACGCGTGGAAGAGGAGCTATCATCACCAGCAATGAGTAGTGAATTGGGACCGAAGGAATAGTCATCGAAAGAGAAGGTGATGGGAAGCGGTGTTGAAAAAAATAAAGTAGGATTGTATCGTTAAACAAATCTTTGCTCTGATACCATAATGGGAGCTTAATCACTTTATGAATCATATACAAGAATATTTATACAAGAGTTGTTGCAACCCTAAGAGTATTTACAAAATGACACAAATATCCTTTACAGCACATCCTACGTGAAGAATGGAAACTTTTTGCAAATATCTATAGAAAAGCATCAAATCAAAGTTCACTTGGAGATGTGTACTTAAGGTACACAAACAATAGATGAATATATGCACTTCATCACAGTGAAGTCCATTGAGTTTTCGGGCTTGGTAAATATCTTGATGCAGATGACTTGCTTGAATACATTTTTATGGACTCTTGATGATCAAAAGCGAATCATTGATACGGTGAATGCAAGGGATTAGACAATCTCGATTGAAGAGCTTCATGAAAACTTATGACCATGAGGTGAAACTTGTTACCACGATTCAACCGGCGTCTCCACTTCCGATCATGATATTCAGTGCCAATTCACGCTATGGATCCTCTCACGGTCATGGATCTCAAAGTTAGAACAAGAACAATAAAAAATCTCGAATGATACCAAAGAAATGGCCAAATTTGAGGAGTATTTGGTCATAGTGTGACGAACTATTCTCAATTTCATCTAATATCTACGTCGGGCTCAGGACAAGCATTGGCTAAGACTCCCCACTAGCCCAAAACTTCACTCGCGATTCCATGGTCCCAACCTACCACCTATGACCATGGCCGCTCCCTGGTCCCCCAACTCACGACCCCCCCACCACAAGTGCACAACACCATGGTCTCTTCATCCGATGATAAGTGGTTGCTTGATAGCGGTGCATTGCATCACATTATCTTAGACTTGCAAAACTTTCCTTTCATAATCCGTATGTTGGTGGATAGACAATGATTATTGGAGACGACACCAATCTTTCCATAACACATATTGATTGCTTTTTTCAAACTCTATCTACGAGAGATATTACTTTTATCGATGTGTTGTGTGTGCAACATATTAAAAAGAATCTTATATCCACTCAAAATATTGTGCCACTAATAATATATCCGCTGAATGTTTTGATGATGCATTTTAGATGAAAGATCGTCGCACGAGAGGATAAGTCACGATGAGTGTCGCTGTGGATAGTGTCTATGAGTGGTTGGTCAAACTCGTAACTAAGTCGTCCAACTCTAACTCTGCATCTTCCATGTCTAACTCACTTGGTCCGAATAACATTCCTATTTAGGTCATTTTGCTATTCAATTCTCAAAAATATAATCGCGAAATTTACTTTAGCTTATTCTTAAAGTCTTTCCTAATCACTTTGTAATGTTTGTGTTGATAATAAAAGCAATAAACTTCCGTTTAATGTCTCATCCATTAATTTTCCACCAGTCAATTAGCGGATGTATTCATCAAGCCATTACAACGAACGATATTTCACTTTTCATGTGTCAAGATTAGACTAAAAAACTCTTATCTATCTTGAAAAACATATAAAATATAATATGAAAAGTTCGTGGACACTACTTTAATTTTACATCATTATGGTTATTAGTGTCTTAAATTTATATATGTATATATATATATATACACTATCTTAAACATGTTAATAATACAAGTCATAATGTTTAGTTTTTTTCAAATTATGTAAATAGAAGATAGATGTTTATATATATATATTTGGAAGCTTATAAATCTATAGAGAAATTCATCCGAGATTAAATTATCATAGTTTTATAAAGAAATTAACATTCTAAAATATAATCAATAAATATATAATAGTAGGGACAACCGTCTATTTCCCCCTGAACTTTACCACTTTAATCCTATCCCCTAAACTTTACTGCTCATCCTATTCACCCCTAAACTGTTGTTACTCATCCTACTTTGAACTTTAAAAAATTCATGCTATTCCCCCGTCGTTAACTTTCGTTAATTTTTCTATTAAATATTTTTAAAACAATCTATTTCCCCCCAAACTATATGATTTCCAGCCTATTTCCCCCGAATTCTATGACAACCTTGATTTTGAATTCAAACGAGCAAATTAATAGACCAGAACAGATCCAGACGTAAGGGGGTGACGCCTAGGGCAAGGAAAGGCTTGGGAAATCATCAGGAAAGGCTTGGGAGACGCTGGAGATCCAGACGCTCCACATAGTCCACAATGAACTTTGGTTCCATGCTTGCTTAACTTGGATTTTTTCTTCTGTGGAGATTCGTTTGAATCCTTTCTTCTATGATATTTCCTAGGTCTACCAGGCATATTTCTTACCGCGGGTGGATAGATAAGATTTTCGCCCGATTTCTTCCAAAAATTTGCACCAGAAAGTCTTGCCATTTACTCACCAAATAATACTCACTGATATAATGTTCAACATCTTTTCTTCTTCCAATCATCACACAATATACATGTTGACAAATAATACCACTTATATCTCACCTTCTACATGTACACGTTTGTTGCCTCAAATTGACCACATATGATATTCCAGTATCATCAACTTCAAATCTCTCGTATGAACTAGGATACGAGACATAACTACCACTCTTCAACTTAGCTTTTTCTAATTATCGAATCACTGTTGGAGTGTGTACACCCATGTACTTTTCCGCAATTGTAGCTCTTTTATCAATCCTGATCATAGCTTGTCTTCTTATTATTTCTAGCATCTCTACCATAGGTCTACGTCTAGCGGGAACAATACTATTGTTGAATGATTCAGCCATATTATTGTGAACATCACTACAACAACAACCAGAGTTAAAGAATGCACGACACCAGTGACGTGGATGAGTCTTCATCAAATCATCAAAAGCAACCTTATTAATTTTTTTAGTTTTCCACAACTAGAAATAAAATCGGGCTCGTTGTAACTCGAAGCAATATTCCAAATCAAATGTTTAATACCTTTTTCCTTACGATTTTTCTTGAGGTTTGAAATAATATGTATCAAACACATACGATGTTCCACATTTGGCAATTCTTGTTCCACCACATTCAATAAACTCTGCATCAAATTCTTGTCCCTATCTGCCCTGAGCATCCTCCGGAGAATGGACGACGAACTAGAGTCGAAGGACGAAAGAACTAGATGAAGGACGACGAACTGGACGAAGGACGACGGACGCCGGGCGAAAGACGACGGACTGGAGAAGGACGACAAACTGGACGACGGGAGAAGGGCGACGAGCGAAGGACAACGGGAGAGAATGGACGACGGGCGAGAAGACATACCTCACGGGAGAACCAACGGTGGACGACTGCAGCATCCTTCGGCCGACGAAGGAGAACGGCGGCGGCGGAAAATGCAGAGAGAGTTAACGCCGGTGGCTTGAGTTGGAAGAGAGGGAGAAGGAAATACTTTTTTATTGTTTAGGTTAATTTTTTTTAATTAATTGAGTAATTGGGTTAATGGGTAATTGGGTTTAACGGGTAATTCGATTTGGATAATTTTATTAATCGGGTAATTGGATTCGGGTAATTGGGTTAATGGGTAATTGGATATTTAGGTTTAGAAATAATTAAGAGAAAAGCAAACGGAGGGGGAATAGGATGCATGTTGGGAATAGGATGAGTGACAATAGTTTAGGGGGAAATAGGATGAACATAAAACTTCAGAGGGAAATAGGATTAAATCGGTAAAGTTCAGGGGAATAGGCCGTTTCCATAATAGTATTTATATATTTATAATTATAAAAGTCATTATATAATCAAATAATCATATTTTTATAAAGAAATTAACATTCTAAAATATAATCAAATAAATATATAATAGTATTTATTTATATATTTATAATTATAAAAGTCATTAGATCGTTAATCCATTGATTAATATAAGGCCACATATTTTAATTTTTTCAAAACTTTTTAAATATACAAATGACAGTTATCAAAGTTAAAAAAAACAAATATAATCATAAAATAATTCAATCCACAAAATAAAATTTAAAATTTCTATCATCATAATTATAATCTACTTTTTATGTTTTATTTATATGTTCGGATTTTTAATCCAATTCATTAATGGAACTTATGAACTGTCGAACGGCCGTGGTTTGCTGAGTGTCTAGACAGGGATGAGGAGCAACACAGTTTGCACTTGAAATGAACTATACAAACGAATAACATCTTCACAAACTGACATCATAAGTTCAAAGCAGAGATAAGCGAAATCATACATTTTGAAGCTCCACAGACAATAACATACATATGAATATGATGCTCCCATCACAACAGATTTGGACATCCCTACCCGCCACTTATTGGAGGTATGAGAGCCAACTCGTCTCTGTCCTTAACAATGGCGTCGTCTGTCGCATATTCCTCATTCAGAGCAAGAACCACGCAGCCACGTATATCTCCCAAGCTCGGGAATTTGGCAACGAGCTCATCCATGCATTTACCGGTTGTACTTCCCGATGGCACCTTCAGCGATACATCAGGCACGCTTGTGATCTCACGAGCTCTTGCGAAGAACAGCACTTTGATCTGGACTAATGAACTGTCATTGTTCTCAGACTTTGTATACTGTTTGTTCACTTGTTCCATAGAGGCCATGGCCAATCAATACAGGTTGATATCAAATTTGAAACGAGGCCCTGCAAATGTAAACGCGATTCATCAAACAAAATCCTTGTCTGCATCAAGATATGTGTTGATATGCTCATGAAGGTTTCCTATTTGTGTAGCTGATACAAGAGATAAAGGAAACAATCTGGAGAGGACAACTTGGGTCACAGATATAAAAACAGCTTGCGATATTCAGTCCATAACTACACTCTACGTTTCAACTTGGCCCAGGAAGCTCCACAATAAAACAGCAACCCCTAAAAGTTCAAAGAATACCCCAACAGTTGAGGTACGACATAATATACCATATGTATATATATCGAGTACATAACAGCGAATCATTTCAGCCTAGAAATGATATATTATTTTATCATAGTTGAGTTAATCAGAGCTATGATAGCAGCGAGTAAAGGGAAAAACACTAGGGAGACCTAGCACAAATACATCCCAAACAGATTCACTACCATCAGTTTTCATCAAGACACTAACGTTCAATCTATACTCTATGAACAACCTACGGTAGAAACCTTCGAGTGTACATCCTTTCTTGTTCCTATTAAGAGTGTAAGCGAACCCCAAACGAAATAACTCCGAGCTCTACAATAAAATGGACCAAGCTTTGAGAAATTACACAGAAAAGGGAGAGATATCTGTAATCTTCGAGGGTTCCCAAGACAATCTCCAAATTACGAACTTCAATGTTAATCTGATTTCACCGCCTTTCATTGGTAATCTAAACTAAGATTTTTGAGGTGGATTTTCGAAACAATTATCGCACTACCCAACGACAAACAACTCCAAAACAAAGCAAAGCGAGATGCTCGTGGATGAATCAACTCGAACGAGTAGGATGATCTAAAGCAACTCGGAGCTCTGACAAGAAGAAGAAGTTACCTATCGACTGATGTTGCCGACAAGAGATCGGCGAAACCCTACAGATCGAGCTAACGCAGGAGATTATTTCAGTGACCGAGAGAATCCGACCAATACAGCGATGTGTTTGCGTCTCTTTAGGTTGTGGCGTCTGGTCAATTATGGGGGTGATCAATGATCACTATCCACCTCATGCCCCACGTCATCCAAAACCATGTAATTACCAAAATACCACTTCTGTTCTGTCACAAGCCCCTCCCGAAACTAATTTAGGAACTAAAAATGAACAACTCGAAGTGAAGAGGAGTGGATAAATCGTATTTTGTAGTATTCAAGTGTAAAATTTAATTAAGCCAAAAACTAAGAAAAGTTTTCCGTCTAATTTACATATTTTATAATTTTCATTCTAGATAGACATATATATATAATTTAATTAGAAATATTTATATATAGGATTATATGATGTATTTATAAAATCCATATATGAAAGAAGGGTTTTCTTTTTCCACTCTTCGGGTGGAATTCCAATCGACCACTTATCTCCATTAAATTCGGTGTCTTTTTTACCCATTAAATCTCAGAGGCCTTGATTAACATGTGTGTGGATGTATTGTGGTCTAATTATTGCACGTTGCACGGAACGTGTTCGATGGAATTCCTCATAGATGTGTTTACATAGACATCAAGCTGATCACTTTGTTGATTTCGTGACTTTATAAATTCCACGCAAACACCGAGTTATGGTTTTTGAATCTCTGAGGGTGGCTATTTTTGTTTGTTTCCAGGTTTTGATTTTCACGAAAAGAAGTCATTTTACTTAATTTTTATACACCATGACATCAATATTGGTGTTTTTGTCGTGCTTCTTAAATGTTTACCTAAATTTCTAACCTGTGTAACTTTTAAAAAATGAATGATCATAAATATTTTGGTGTTATACATGTTAATCTAACTTGGTGTTGTTGTTTTCAAAGTCATGGCATTAATTGAGTACATGCATCATTCTAATTCACTAGCTTCAATTGAGTTTCTCTACATTATGTATGCATTGTGAAAGGTGGATTTAGAAGTTATGGCATTACTTCTTCCATCTTCTTTATGGATATATTACATTTTCTGTGAACAATGTTCTACTGAAAGAATCTGTCTTTTCAGAATTATCATTCAAGTTATTAATTCTTGTCTGTATATAAAAAGACCATTACTTTTAAGTTGAATTATGATCCATTATTTTTACATTTTGCTAACAATGAAAGATTATGGAAAAGGGGAAAGGGACATGATAAATTATCTCAATGTACCCTTTACAGTTTGGAGAATGCTCAAACATGAAAGAAAAGTTACAGAGAGGTGTTTGAACTTTGCAGACAAGGCAACTGCAAACCAACTGAGAAGTCCATGTAATACATTAAGTCCTCTTTTGTCCAAGTTAAAGGAGTTGCATATATTGAAGAACAAGGGAATTGACATAGACACAGTCCATCAACATCAACATTACACCATATAATTCACAACATGTTTAGTTAGATTAGGATGCAAAGGTATTGAATACAAATTCCCGAATACAAAACACTCGCTTCAGTATTTTCCAATGCAACTAAACTTGGCTTTGGTAGATCAAAGCTTCTTTTGTTTTTCCTCCGATCGTATTTTACTCATTCTTTTCTATCTAATATATATATATATATATATATATACGTAATATATCTTAAAAGTTTAATGGGCATCAATATTGCAGTGTTTATGGAAAATAAGTTATCCAAGTAGTTGAGAAAATTAGTGGATATTTTTCCCTTTTAGGGCTTTTTTGTTTACATTAATGGTTCGAAAACAAATTCACACATAAATTAACATCAATTTCTATGTTGATAATTAAATTTGGCTACAAATATCTTTTTTTTTAATTTATTTTTTTATTTAGCACTCTGCTTGAAATATATTACAATTAATCTTGATAATAAAACGCCCCTTGTGTACATTTTATTATTTTTTAAATTAAAAAACAGAGTTTATTATTTGTTTGTCTATATAAAAAATATTATATCTTTCTAGTAATTCTTGAATTAGGTTAGGATTAGTTGATTATTTTTTTGTAATTCCTGAATTAGTTTAGGATTAGTTATAGGATTAGTTAATATTTTTAGCTATAAATATACATGTAAAAGGGATAATGTATTCATTCATTTTCAGATCAATAAAGAATCAAATTTTTTCTTTCTTTATTTTTGCTAAAATGGTATCAGAGCAAGGGTAAATAAAACCCTAAAATCCCTAAATCCCTTTCTTTTTTCTTCTTCATTTCGGCCGATCACTATGAAGCACTATTCATCGGCTTCACTTTTCATTTCTTCCCGCCGGACTAGTATTTTCCGTCGGCGTCGTTATTCTCCTCTTACTGGTCGGTATCTATCCCGCTGGTGTCTTGGTTCTTTCTTCCCGTTCGGTGTGTCTCCCGTCGGTGACTTCATTCTTCTCTTCCCGTCGGATTATATCTCGTCGGTGTCTTCTATTTTTTGATGTCTTCGTTTTATTTCTTCCCGTCAATTTCTCCCCCATCGGCGTATCTGTTCGAGTTTTTTTTTGTTTCTGGTTCGAATTCGAGCAAAGTCCTCCTTGTTCTTCTCTTCCACCGTCGATTTCTCCCCTATCGGCGTTTCTGTTCGAGTTTTTTTTTCGATTATGGTTCAAATTCGAGCTCCATTATTCCTCGATTTCGGCTTCTGGTTTGATTCCTCCTTAGGTCTTATCTTCTTCCCGTCGGTCGATTTCAGCTTCTGGTTGTTGAAGCTTCGGTCGACGACATCCTTTTCTTTTCCGGTCATTTTTTCTATCGGTTGATTTCAATTTCTTTTTCCGCTGCTCTGTCTCTTTCGTTCATCCGTCGGTCGTTTTTCACTCTGTTTCTTTCACTCATTCGATCATTAGAATCAGTGTTTCTTTCGTTCTTGCCGATTTCAATTCGGTCCAGATTGTTTCGATTGCTTTGATCATCCGAAATGTCGACTTACCCCAAAACACAAACCTAAACACTCATCCTTACAAAAATCCCTTGTTTCTGCACATACAAGACACAAATTGTGTCCTACTTGTATCCGAAAAACTCACCGGAGAGCTCAATTTCAGTACATGGAGACGCTCGATGGAGATGACGCTCAACGGCAGAAACAAGCTCAGATTCGTGTGTGGTAAGGTTTCTGAACCACCTTGGCATCGATGCAATGATATTATCTGCTCTTGGATAATAAATTCGGTATCCAAGGACATTGGTGATAGTATTGTACATATGAGTACAACTAGTGCAATATGGAAAAATTTGCATGAGAGATTCTGCCAGAGTAATATGCCTCGTATTTTTGGTTTAGCAACTGAACTACAGAACCTTAGGCAAGGAGCATTAGATTTGAATGCATACTATACCCGTTTGATAACCCTTTGGCAAGAACTGAAGTCTTTAGAGGAAAACCCAACCTGTTCTTGTTCAAAATGTGTCTGCAATATTAACCAATCTTTGTCGCAACGTGAGGAAAGGAGATACCTGATAAAATTTCTCATGGGACTTAATGATTCCTTCACCTTAGTTCGTAGGCAAATACTTCTGATGGACCCTCTACCATCTATTTCTAAAGCCTTCAATTTAGTGATCCAGGATAAGCAACAGAGAGGTATCATACCATCCCTCGATACTTTAATTTTCCAAACTACATCATCTAATCCTATCAACCCTACACCCTCTAGCCATTCTTTCAGACCAAAAGAAAATCCTAATACCAAACCTCGCCCTTTTTGTTCACATTGTGGTCTTCATGGTCATCTAATAAACAAGTGTTACAAATTGTATGGTTATCCCACCGGATATAAACCTCAAAACTCCAATTCTTTTCGACCAAGACTTCCTCCTTCCCAGACATATGCATCTAGGGTAAACAACCTTATCCAAGAATCCAATCCGTCTTCTTGCAATAACAACGATCAGAACCTCTCTCTTTTATTCAAACATCAATTGGAGCAAGTCGTTACGCATCTTCAATCCATGAACAACATCAAGAATCCATCTGCTACTCATGGTGCTCCATCTCAATCCATCACTCCAAATATAGGTATTCCTATAAATTCTTTATATTCTTCTTTATCATTAAACATAAATCATGATATGAATAAAAATTCATGGATCATAGACTCAGGAGCTAGTAGTCATGTTTGCAACAATTTGTCTTCTTTCGTTGAAATAAAACCTCTAAACAATATTTCCGTTGTCCTACCAAATGGAACGTGTCTACCAGTTTCTTATATAGGAACAGTAAAAATAAACAATCTCTTGACACTTCATTCTGTGCTTTATATTCCAACTTTTGCCTTCAATCTAATTAGTGTTAGTCTTCTCCTTCAAAATTCTAATCTCAACGTCCTTTTCACTGTCACTTCTTGCATCATACATGACCTTATTCGGGGCTTGATGATTGGAAAAGGTAGAGCTTCTCACAATCTTTATATTCTAGATCCTCTTCCACTCCAATCCTTGCTGTCCAGATTTCCTTTTCTATTTGGCACAACAGATTGGGACATCTTTTTCAAAAATTCAGTATCTTTCTTCTCAATCCTTAATAAAATCCTCTCCCATAAATAATTCTCATCATTGTAAAATTTGTCCTCAAGGAAAACATAGGCGTTTACCTTTTAATTCCAATAATAACAAATCTGATACAATCTTTGATCTTATACACATGGATATATGGGGACCATTTGCAATTGAATCAACTGATGGTTTTCAATATTTTCGTACATTAGTGGATGATTGCTCTAGATGCACATGGATTTATTTTTTAAAACAAAAATTCTGATGTTAAAAACATTTTTCCAGAATTCTTAAAATACATACAAACTCAGTTTAAAATGTCAATTAAGGCTGTTCGATTTGATAATGCATATGAACTTCAATTCAACAAATTGTTTACTAGTAAAGGGATTTTGCATTTTCATTCATGTGCATATACTCTTCAACAGAATTCTATAGTTGAACGTAAACATCAACATATACT
Source organism: Gynandropsis gynandra (assembly GCA_036759665.1). Taxonomy (NCBI): domain Eukaryota; kingdom Viridiplantae; phylum Streptophyta; class Magnoliopsida; order Brassicales; family Cleomaceae; genus Gynandropsis; species Gynandropsis gynandra. The sequence goes on along the minus strand of CM071866.1, from coordinate 27,434,308 downwards.
AAATGTAGCTAGAGCATTATTATTTCAATCTAATATACCTATACAATATTGGAATGATTGCATTTCTACTGCTGTTTATTTAATAAATAAGACTCCAGCAGTAATCTTAAATAACAAAACTCATGTTGAAATAATTCATGGAAATCCTCCCACATATGAACATTTAAAAACTTTTGGTTGTCTATGTTATGTATCAACTTTATTAAAAGATAGACATAAATTCTCACCGAGATCTCATCCAACATGTTTCTTAGGTTATCCAATAGGTTATAAAGGATACAAACTTCTTGATTTAGTAACAAATCAGATTCTCATATCTAGAAATGTAATCTTTCATGAAGAATTATTTCCTTTTTTTGATATTCCTCAATCTATGAAAGTGAATGACATTCTACCACAATCTGTATTGCCTTTATCAATTAGTGATTTTTCATCAAATTTATCTTTTTATACTAGTTCTAATGCTTCCATTGATAATTCCTCTTCTATTGTGCCTCATAACTCTTCTTCCATTCTTCCTCCAGCCCATTCCACACGTTCCAGACCTGTGAGAAATGTCAAACCTCCTAGTTATCTTTCTGAATATTACTGCAATCAATTAGCTACTGAACTTTCCTCCAAATTGCACACTACTCCTTACCCAATAGGATCTTTCCTCTCTTACTCAAAGATGTCCCCTAATTATAAATCTTTCATATTGAACATTTCAAAAAATATTGGACCAAAAACATACAGCCAAGCAATTTTATTGAATAACAACACATGGACTATTTGCTCTCTTCCATATAATAAAAAGATTATAGGTTGTAAATGGTTGTATCGAATCAAATATAATGCAGATGGTAGTTGATAACACGTAGTGTGTGTTAGTTTTAGGCTAGGAATTTATATCATTTTCGCATAGTTTGCATAGCACGAGTTACGAATCCGACACGAACGTTCTTTGTATACTCACTTTTTGTTGATTTTTAGGTTTTAAGGCGACAAGGCCTATTCGAGCTTTAGAATGTCGATTCTTGGATTCAACCTCGTATAATGGGAGCTACAAGCCATTCGGAGGAACTTCAGGCCACATAATCAAACGAAACACCCAAGCATCGAGCAAAAGGAACGAAAACAAGAAGATAACTCAGCCCGATTGGGCTTGGAAGAGGCCCCGCACGGGCTGTAACTCCAGCAAAGTTTGCACGACTCGGGGAGGCTTGGAACATGCCCGAATTGGATGAAGAACACGACCCCACACGGGGTGGCTAAGTTGCCTGCGCGGGCTGCACATTGACCATCAAAGTTTGCCCAGGTCGGTCTGATGAAGTGCGCATGCGGGCTGGGGGAAAACACTCACCCCGCGTGGGTAGAGCATGAGCCCGCACGGGCCACCTTTCTCTCAACAACCTGTTTTGAATTCAACAGTAGATTCCATGAGTGACTAAGCCTCTAGCTATGGGTTAGGATTGCCAGATTTGTAATGGATGCTTATGATTATGCGTTAATGCTTAGACTTATCGAAGCTTTCTTGAAATTCGGTTTTACAATCAACATCGTAAATGTCTTATACTTGTGCTGACCGCTTAGTAATCTAGGAATCTGTGTTTAACTGGAAGGTTAGATTATGAATCCGGAACAGTTGATTGTAGATTAAGCTTCATTAATGAGAATCTGACCGGTCGGTTAATCGACTTAGGAATTAGGACTACGCGCTTAACGCTACCGTAATCACGAGTTAATCACTGCTGGAAGGTAGGATTGCACGTTTTTGTGGTTAGGAGATTTAGGATTCGGAAGAACCATTCCTTATTTACGAGCATGAATTCCCCGTTATCAAGATAATTCAATTGGTCTATGATCCTTTGGTTGTTGCATCCTTGCAAATCCCGTTAACCCGAAACCCGTAGTGTTCTTAATTATCAAGTTTTTCACGTCACCTCATCGATTTCATTATCCTTTTTAGCATTCTAGAAATCTGTCCCACATCACCATCAATTCAACTGTCTTAGTTTAATTGTATTCTTAGCTTAGGTTGCATTAGTCCCCAGAGTTCGACCCTGGTATTACACCGATCCGTACTCTTGTGGTAAGTGGATATTAGGCATTTTTATTGCTTGATAGTTCGCACATCAAATTTTTGGCGCTGTTGTCGGGGACTAATTACGGCCTAGATTAGGAATCCGCTAGATTATGATTTTTGTAGTCAGTGTTATTTTTCTGCATTTTGATTTTTTCTGCATCGAGCCTTAACTCAAATGCTAAGCAATGCAGCGCTTAGAGGAATTCTACAATCTCCTATCCGAATCACATCTCCCGCACTACCCGGAGCAATCATGGAACCAAGGAGTTTGGGGTCATGAGAAATTCAATTACATGGGTAATAATCAGCTTGTGGGAGACACATACGACACCAGATGGGGAGATCACCAAAATTTTTCGTATAGGAACCCCAACGGTGCGTTGGATGCACAATGTCTACCGGGAAATTTTCAGCCGTGGATGCAGTCCCATAATCAAAGTTATCAGCCACATGCGCTACCATTGACTCAACCCGGAGCAGCCCCCGATATTATCGCCATGTTAGCCAGCTTCATCCTAGAGCAGCAAAATCAAAGCAATGTAATTATGGAAGTGAAGGCATGGCTAGCCAATCTCAAGAAGCAGATGGAGGCATTGAATATCGTCTTAAACATTTGGGGATGCAGGTCGTGCAATTAGCGCAAGAAGCAGCGGAAGAGGCCCTTGTCGAGCTTAAGGAGAAAGTCGAGGAGGAAGGGGAGAACTACGTAGAACCAGCCCCAAGGCCACTTCTTTTGCCGTTTCCATAAAATCAACGCAAGAAAATGGTGGATCAGCCCATTCCTTCCACAATTGAAAAAGGTGAAGCTTCCATCATAGCAACTAGAGAAGTATTATGTAAGGACCCAAACGAGCTGCTGGACAAAGGAAAGAAGAAGGAACCCCTGGACCGAGACTTCCACACCACCCGAGCAGAATCCAGTGCGACCCAAGATACATGCGACGAGGATCTATGCATAAACACTCTCGAAATGTCAAGGAGCTACACCAAACCCCCAACACATAATTGGAGCATTGATAAACCACCTAAGGTGAAGCTGAAAGAGATGAATGGCGAAGCTGATAAAAGCCCCACCGAGCTATACACTAAGCACGATAGAGGTCCCTCCTTTGAGAGCAACACAACCGAGCTTATGGGGAACACAACCGGACTGAATTTCCAAGAAGTCCGACGAATCTGAGTTTTATGCCTAATCAAGAATTCCTTATCAACAAGATTTCTGATTCTCCGCCATCTGAGCAGCATTTTAAACTCGATTGGAGGATTGAGGAAGCATCAGTATGCGCCATAGGATTCGGGACCCCAACGGGAAGGAGACTGCACACGCGACCTCGCGCAAGACAACAACAAGGACGCCCACCTCGATATGATGAGTAGAGCTTGGTCAGGCTCGAGACCTTAAACAAGCGCTTATCGGGAGGCAACCCGACTTTCACATTTTCTTTTCATTTGGTGGACCTATTCTTATGCTTTTTGCATCGATGTACTCGGTGAGCTATTATGTTGTATTTTCTTTTGGGATTGTGTGATTTTTTTTTTCACAGGTTTTCTGACGTCGATATCATCTCTTAAGAAGGAGACACATACAACGTCCAGCCGCATCGCCAACCTGGGACAAGAAGAGATACAAGGTGAACACGTTCTAACCCTTATTTTCCCGTGTTTTGGTATGCGAGATTCTCTTAGGTCTTGAACACCGAGACGGTGTTTCATTCAAGTCTAGGGGAGTACTCGTCGAGTAACATGCATGTGATTAGGATTAGGTGATTAGGATTAGATTTTGATTTTTTTTTGTTTTTCAGGAATAAATGGATGGACACCTAGTATGAAATTTCGAGCTTTAGTCACTATTTTGCGACTTTGTCGAATCGTGAACAATAGTCTAGGTTTGCTAAGAAGTCTTTTGGATACCGATTAGTCAAGTAGTTGTGCTTGAAACCATGATCTATAGTTGCATTCACCTCCTAGGTTTCAGTACCAAGTATCCATATCTCCGTGTATCCCGTTTATCCCTCGCTTTTTTAAATATTTTAACATTCATTGATCATTAGATTCCACACGTTTATACTTCGCTGTCACCTTGCATAAGTTTCTAACTATTTCAGGTTTACATTGACATGAGTACATCGAGATCGATGGTTCGGGTCTATGTGGTGGGTTGAGGCGCTATTCTACGTCTTAAGGGTTAGAGTTGATGCGTAATCTTTGGTAAAATAAAATTGTTCTTCAATGACGCACCTCTTCACTCCGCTAAGGTTACAAGACCTTATGAGTGTGTCATAGACAGCCTGGGTCTAATACAAACTATACTTTTCTAAATGTTAATGTAAAATCTATATGAATAGGTAACAAAACTTTTAAATATAAATATAAAATTTTAAAATAACATAAATAATATAATAAATTACTATTTAGGATAAAAATTATATATATATATATATACATAATATATATATCTACATATATATCTTATTTTTATTTTGTAAATGTTTAGAAATTAAACAAAATAATTAAATTTTTAAATTTTTTATCACATTTTCAATTAATTATTTTGAAGTTTATTAATTGTTTCATTTTCCATTATATATATTAAAATAAAAAATCAAATTAATATATTTTTTTATATACAACAACAAGAACCAATTTCTAAACAAATGTTATGAGTTTCATTTACACATAATTTATTAAAAAACTATTAGTTCTCACAGAAATTAAAGACATATTACAATCCTTACAACAATATAATCCAAAATGAATTCTAAATTACATTTAAATTTTTTTGTAATTTATTCAGTATGTCTTTATCTATTTTTATTTCTCATCCACATAATTATTCTAGGGAATGAATAATTTAAAATATTAATATTTTATTAACTAAATACAAAAATTAAAGATAAGATTATTCTATTTCCGAAAAATGAAAATATCGTGAAATAAATAATTTTCTCTTATTAGAATATTCCAAAATACATTCGCCCTTCAATTCGTTATTATTTTCTATTAACTTCATTAATTTTTTAACTATCACATGTTATGAAAAGATTGTTTTAAATGATTTTTGTTTAATTTTATTGTTAAATTATATGAATTAGGAAGGGAATCCGCGCGATACGCTAAATTTTATTAATTTTTAATTATAAAAATGAAATCCATATATCACAAAATAATTCGATGTTCATGTAAATATAAAAAGTATCCATGCATCTATATTAAGGTCTTTATTATCTCGAGATTTTTTTTGGTCTATTGCTTTTGATGATTCCAAAGGTTTGATTATTATACTATGTTTCATTTTTCAACGCATTCCGATCTCGCAAAAAATTAACTTTTCATTTTGTTGGAAATCACTCCTCAATAATTGTAAATGCAAGTGTTGTTTAGAGTGAGTTGTGATCATTTGTGTCGGTAGGCCTTGAGGTTTTTTACATGGAAAGCGCAAAGCTGTGAATTTTGATTCTTTTTACAAATAAAATTAATAATAATAATATCGATTTGAACTCGTTAAGCCATATTTTTTCTAACCCAAAAGTCAAAATCGTATGAAGATCTAATAGAGAAACAAAATAATAAAAAAATAACAAACATAGAAGCACACGCTGTAATAATAACGACAATCAATTTCTTAGAAACACAACTATTACTCGTATAAAATCAAGCCACGACATAACATATGTTACTCATTGCACCAAATAAATGAAAAAAAGAAAGGAAAATACATGATTTTGCAAATTCTCGTATGTTTTCTCTCATTCTCAGATGCTTCCGCTTTCTAACGAATTGGTTATCTTACACACAAAAAGAGATCTTCTCCACCTATCCACTCCACCTATCCAAAACCCAGAACATTTGTACCTTTCCTAATTCTATCCAAAAGATGCAAAAAAACTTTTAATATATATTTTATTTTACTTTTTTTGTAGTGAAAAAGTTATTAACCTCTATTAGAGTGTATGAGTTTGTTTGTCCATTAACTTTGAAACTAAAAGTTTATATGATGAATAAATCAGAACTAACCACGTGTTGAATGTGCACACCGACATAACCAAACAGAGACACATCTTTTGCATTGGTTTTCTCAAGAAAATTATGCAACAAAGATAATTAAGTAAATGAAGTTTTGTTCTAGACAAATGAATATGCGCAGAGCATTGATTAATTTCCACACGGTAGAGGAAGACTGGAAACTATGGAGGAGAACATGTTGCCCTAAATTTTGCTGTAAAAAAAAAAAGATTAATCATGATCTCACACAATGTTAAACATAAGATGTAAAATGGATATCTTATGCTAATGGAATTGTTAAAGGGATTTCTCGATTGAAATTTCTATTTGTCCCATATATTTAATGACACGATCCCGATTGAATCGACGCTCTAGACAAGGTTAGGGTTGGATATGCCTTGCTGCAATGGATTGTACAAGGGTATGTGGGGCGAGAGGTCACACGAGAGATGCGGAAGGCTCTCGATTCACCAGTTCGTCTCCGATGGATATTACGCACCAACGAAGAACGAACAACCGTTGGATATTACACACCAACAAAGGTTGCTGGATATTACACACCAACAACCAAGAACTCACAAGGAATTCGAAGAAAATCAATAGATTGATTCAAAAGTTTGATTGAAAAGTTGGATGCTTGTTCATAGGGGTGGACGGCCATTTAGATAGAAACAAGGCCATGCAAATTCAAAAATTACATTAAATGCTCAATCTTCATGCAAAGCCTCTAATTAATGTCTTGATATCTTCAAACAAGAAGATAACTCCTTTCTGCCCGTGCACATTGGGAGGCGTTCTTCTAGGGTCTCGGGTCATTAATTAGGTCACGGGAATAAGTGAGTCGCGGCCTCATTAAAAACCCGTCGTCGGAAAACCCCGTGGGACAAAACCGACGAAGGGAAATGAGTACACGCGGGTCACTTAACCTAATTAATTACCGTTGTGGATTGAGCTTCGGCTTGAATGACGTTCTTTAGGTTCGTGACTTCACGTGAATGTGAATACTCCTCATGTGTGTGGATGGTCGTAAGAATCCCGACAATGGCGTCTTTGAGCTTCGCGGCCTTAGCTCGGGTCACGGGGCCAGCGGGTATGATCAAGGCTTCTTCCTCCATAGCTCTGGCTCGGGTTACGAACCTACGTATCTTGACCTAGTCGCGTCTCGGGTTGCGCTGTGGGCGTCTCGGGCCGCGCTGTGGGCGTCTCGGGCCGCACTGACTTCTTCTTCTTCTTCCGCGCCGCAGGTCGCGTCCTCTTCAGTGTTGTTGGTCGCGTCTTCGGCTTCCTCCGGGATCATATCATGCTCCCCTACTTGAAAAGGATTTGTCCTCAAATCCGCATGATCTGCAACAAAAGGCATTAAGTCAGAAACATTGAAACTAGAACTTTCATCATACTTACCTCGCAGATCTAGCCGGTAGGCGTTATGCTGATATTCTTGGTCACAGTGAACGGGCCGTCGATCCGGGGCATAAGCTTTGACTTCCGCTCATTCGGAAAACGTTATTTCCGTAGGTGAATCCACACTTGGTCTCCGGGTTTGAAATTTATTCGCTTCCGAGCTCGAAAACACCATAGTTGATGCTGCCACGTTCGCAACACTCTCACAAGCGCGTAAAGCTCTTTATCGTATGTGGCACAGTTGAGTGTTGCGCCTCCAAGCTTCTTGCTGAAATAAACAAATGGTTCCCGTTCCTGCATCAAGATTGAAACATTTCCTACACCAGATGCATCAGTTTCAAATATTTTAAGGAAATCCGGTAAAATTAATGGAGGGGTATGAGTAAGCTTCTCGTTTAGCGTTTGGAACGCTTCTTCTTGTGCTTCCTCCCACTTGAATCCTACGTCTTCCTTGATAACTTCGGTGAGAGGGGCTGCCAAGGTACTAAGGTCCTTTACGAAGCGATGATAGAACTCCGCGAGTCCATGGAAGCTTCGGCTTCCCCGACGGTCTTTGGGCTCGGCCATTCCCGAATAGATTTGACCTTCTCCTCATCCACCTTGACTCCATCGAGACTGATAACAAAACCTAGAAACCCAATGTTATCCGTACAATAGGTACACCTCTTAAGGTTAGCATAAAGTTCTTCTTTCCTAAGTACCTTTTGATCCGATTCTAGGTGTCCGACGTGTGCTTCTAAGTCTTTACTATAGATCATCATATCATCAAGGCAAACCACTACGAGTCTACCTATAAACTCTCTAAGAACTTGGTTTATTAGACGCATGAAAGGACTAGGTGCACTTGTCAACCAAAAAGGCACCACTAACCACTCAGATAATCCATGTTTAGTTTTGAACACTGTTTTCCATTCGTCACCGTCTTTCGTCCTAATTTGAGGATATCCACTTTTAAGATCAATTTGTAAAAATATACTACTTCCATGAAGTAAACCTAACTTGTTATCTAGCCTAAGAATATGATGTTGATACTTCACCGTAATGTTGTTGATTGCGCGACAATCAACACACATGCGCCAGCTGCCATCTTTCTTTGGCACGTGTAGAACGGGTACGGCGCATGACTCATACTCTCGCGAATATGTTCTTTGGCCATAAGTTCCTCGACTTGCCTTTGCAGCTCCTTTGTCTCAACGAGATTGGTTCGATAGGTTGGTCGATTTGGTAACGTTGCTCCGGGAATGAAATCGATTTGGTGTTCGATTCCACGTATCGCTGGAAATCCGGTGGGGCTCTCTACGGGAAAGACGTCGCTGTATTCCTGCAATAGATTAGAAATCTCACTCGGAAGCACCTGTGTAAGGTTAGCTAAGCTCGAAAGAGCTTCCCTATAAACAAACAGTAATATGGTTTGATCGGAATGGAGAGTTTTCTTGATCTCACCCGATCGTGCATAAAAATTCGACGATCTAAGTTCAAGTGCGCTTTGCTTCTTTAGGTGTACTTGGTCTTGCATTACCTCCTTTGGCGAAAATGGCACAAGTATGGTTCTCCTGCCATTAAACTCGAAATAATGCTTGTTAGTGTATCCGTCATGTTTTACCTTACGATCGGATTGCCAAGATCTTCCGAGCAAAATATGGAGCCTCCATCGGGAGCACGTCGCACAGAATCTCGTCTTCGTATTTCCCTATGGAAAATGGGACGGGCACTTGGTTTTTCCTCTTCTCGCGTCTCGTCCGATAGTTCGGCCGCCTCGTCCTCGGATTCGAATTCTCCGTCGTCACGAAGGATCATGACTTTCTTGTTGGTAGCGTCACTGGCATAGTGTCCTCTTCCGTGACACTTAAAGCATTTTACGTCCCGAGCCCTCGAAGTTGTGGCCTCGGTCTTCCCTTTGTCTCGCGGCGCGACTGGAACAGATTTCTGCGCGTCTCGACCAGCGGCCGATACCTTCGGCGTGTCGCGGCTTGCTGGAGCCGTGCTGTCCCTCCTTGGATAGCTCGGTTTCTCATCACGTGACTGGCCATATTTTCCAGCCCCATAACCAGAACGGGGGTTGCGTCGCCGCTGGAGTTTTTGTTCGATGAGAATTGCTTTATGAAGCATCTCCTCGATCTCCACATAGTGTTGAAGTTCAAGTTGGTCTTGGATGTCTAGGTTGAGTCCTCCAAAGAACCGTGACATCGTTTCCTCTCTATCTATTGTAAGATCAGCCCGTAACATGAGCAGCACCATCTCTTGGTAATACTCCTCCACGGAACGGCTCCCTTGGGTGAGTTTCCATAACCGCCGATGAATCTCTCGATGGTGATGGTTTGGCACGAACCTCTTGCGCATAATCGTCCTCATTTCCAGCCAAGTAGCTACTGGTTCTTTCGCCATTTCTTCGTCGAGAAATTGTGAATTGATCCCACCAACTCAGCGCATAATCGTAGCACTCCGTGGCCGCCACCCTAACCTTTTTGGCCTCGGGGTATGCTTGGCAACCAAAACTAGTTCCACCTTCTTTTCCCACTCTAGATATGCTTCCGGGTCGGCCTTGCCATGGAATGTGGGAATTTTTAATTTGAGACCAGCGAGGTCATCCCTCGGGTCGTCTCTCCGCTCCCTAGGCGCGCGTCGCCGCCGGTGACTACTTCGGGACGAGGATGAGCTGCCTCGTTTGTAGTAGTTGCTGTCTCCTCAAGCAGGTTCCTCTCACGTTGCTGGAATGCTGGAACGTTTCTTGGCAGTGGGGGACGTTTGGCTTGAAACTCTTGCCGAAACTCCTCCATGTTGTTGATACTTTGCTCTAGGCGAGCCGCGAGAGCCTCAATGAGTCTCTCATTGACACGGCTTTGATCGGCTCCCATTTCACCCATGCCGTCCCAGGGTTTTCCTTGCGTGTACCTACTCGTGAGTTCCTGCACACTTAACAAACAGAGCAGCCACAAGCGGAAAGAAAACACAAACCCTAGACAAGAACACGTACGGGTATAGTTGCACACACACACGTTCGAATAAGTTTCAACCGCAAGGACTAGATACGTACGAATAAATCTTCAATCACACGAACCAGACACGCACAAATATCTTCTCACATGTTCGCAAATATACGTACTCAATAGGCACTTAATCCCACGAAATATATATACGCACCGATAGACTACTAACGTTGAATATAGGCGCACGAGTTACTTCAATCGTTTAAGACGGATTCGTCCAAGATAATCACTCACGGGGTAAACTTTTGAACGTTCGAATATACTTTTATATATATATATATATTTTTGATTTTCTGTAGGATTCAAACAAGTTATGACCGAAAGATCAAAACGAAATTAAACTAACCTTTTGACGCTAGAACGAGCTCTGATACCACTTGACGCGATTCCGATTGAATCGACGCTCTAGACAAGGTTAGGGTTGGATATGCCTTGCTGCAACGGATTGCACAAGGGTATGTGGGGCGAGTGGTCACACGAGAGATGCGGAAGGCTCTCGATTCAACGGTTCGTCTCCATTGGATATTACGCACCAACGAAGAAAGAACAACCGTTGGATATTACACACCAACGAAGGTTGCTGGATATTACACACCAACAACCAAGAACTCACAAGGAATTCGAAGAAAATCAATAGATTGATTCAAAAGTTTGATTGAAAAGTTGGATGCTTGTTCATAGGGGTGGCCGGCCATTTAGATAGAAACAAGGCCATGCAAATTCAAAAATTACATTAAATGCTCAATCTTCATGCAAAGCCTCTAATTAATGTCTTGATATCTTCCTTGCTGGCCGTGCACATTGGGAGGCGTTTTTCTTGGGTCTCGGGACATTAATTAGGTCGCGGGAATAAGTGAGTCGCGGCCTCGTTAAAAACCCGTCGTCGGAAAACCCCGTGGGACAAAACCGACGAAGGGAAAAGAGTACACGCGGGTCACTTAACCTAATTAATTACCGTTGCGGATTGAGCTTCGGCTTGAATGACGTTCTTTAGGTTTGTGACTTCACGTAAATGTGAATACTCCTCATGGGTGTGGATGGTCGTAAAAATCCCGACAATGGCGTCTTTGAGCTTCGCGGCCTTGGCTCGGGTCACGGGACCAGCGGGTATGATCAAGGCTTCTTCCTCCATAGCTCTAGCTTGGGTTACGGGACCTACGTATCTTGACCTAGTCGCGTCTCGGGTTGCACTGTTGGCGTCTCGGGCCGCGCTGTGGGTGTCTCGGGCCGCGCTGTGGGCATCTCGGACCGCGCTGACTTCTTCTTCTTCCGCGCCGGAGGTCGCGTCCTCTTCGGCGTTGTTGGTCGCGTCTTCGGCTTCCTCCGGGATCATATCATTTAATGTTTCTTATCTTCTCGAATTTGATGCAATAGTTGCAAAAGAAGAAATAGCCAAACATGATGTGAATAATATCCATAACTTAAAGGATGTAAAATGTAAAATAGGAAAGAAAATGACAACAAAAGAAGGGAACATGTGGATAACTACTGTCCGTGGGTCCATGGGATTCAATGTAGAATACCAACATCTCATCGTTGATCATCTCCACTTTGTAAATACTCATTCAGTGGCCACAAAGAGAGTTAATGTTCAAACGAAATTTGAGGAGCAAAAAAGGCAAAAAAATTAAAAAAATGATTATACCTTTGAGCTTCGAGCGCATGGACATGAGTTCCATGGGATCACTCGAAGTCGTTTTGACATAACCTAAATTATTTGCTCCCATGAAAGTATTAACGTTTGGCGCAGTAATTACTTTGAGTTGTGTTTCACCTGTGCAAGTTTGTTCTTCGACACAAAGGTAGTCATCTTCTCGTGTAATCTTCACTATCCTGAAACAAAACCAAATTTTGAGAGCACATTCACATATCCACTAAGTAAACCTTAATAAGAAAAGGATGAAATAAAAGAGGTTACATATTTTAATGTTTCAAACCAAAGAAAATGATGAAATAGAAGAGGTCAATGGATTGGTCCATGATTAGCAACTCACATATTTCAAATAAAAGAAAATCTTCAATTGTTCGTCTGTATTTCGCCAGACAGTTCTAATAGAAGGAAATAAAAAAATATTCCCTCCATTAATTTGGTCTAATTCTCTCCAAAACTTTCTCCCCATTGACTTGGTCTAATTCTATCCATAACTTTCTCTCCATTGATTTGGTCTAATTTCCCCATTGATTTGGTCTAATTCTCTCCTTGAAATATGCAAACCTATGTATATATAAACCATGTACCATCTTATGAAAATAGTACAATCACATTTGTTTTAGGTATCAGAGCCTAAAAATCGTCTAACGACGTAGTTCTCTTCCTCCTCTATTATTATTATTATTATTATTATTATTATTATTATTATTATTATTATTATTATTATTATTATTATTATTATTATTATTATTATTATTATTATTATTATTATTATTATTATTATTATTATTATTATTATTATTATTATTATTATTATTATTATTATTATTATTATTATTATTATTATTATTATTATTATTATTATTATTATTATTATTATTATTATTATTATTATTATTATTATTATTCATGGTTGTCGACGGACATTTTTCGAACAACTCTGCTCCCTCCGATACCGTCACTCCCTTTGATCCGACCAATCCTATGATGACGTTGATCAATATTAATGTTTCTAATGTTACGAAACTTACAGAAACAAACTACATCATATGGAGCATCTAGATCCGTGCTATTCTTCAAGGGTACAATCTTGAAAATTTTCTCGAGCCTACTGGAGCACCACCGACGATTATGATGACCAACAACGTCGTTGTTCCAAATCCGGCGTACAATCCATGGTTTCGTAAGGATTGTCTCATCTTTTCAGCCCTTCTCGGATCCATATCTCTCTCATGCCAACCCCTCATCGCCTCGGCCTCAAAATTTGCAACGGCTTGGGACACACTTGCCTCCACGTACGGTCGCTCTTACCGTGGGCATCTGAAGCAGATCAAGGATCAAATGCGGCATCACACCAAAGGTGCTCAATCCATCGACGACTATATGCATTTTTTTCAAAATGAATACCGATGAACTCGCTCTCTTCAGTAAGCCGATGGATCACAAAGACCTCCTCGACCTTATCCTTGCTGGTCTCGGGGATGACTTCAAACCCATCAATGATGTCGTGAATGCCAAGGTTACATCGATCTCATTTGTTGAGCTTCATGAGAAGCTCATCAATCCTGAAGCAAATATGATCCAGACTCAACATTTGGCAATAACTCTTGCAATCTCGGCTCACAACGTTCAACACAAACCGCGGGGAACATGGCGACAAGACCGCAAATCAGTCTCTAACCACCGCAACTCGAATTCTCGCACATCCTTCATGGGGGGATACCAAGGAAAATGTCAACTCTGCGGTGTTCATGGCACAGTACAAAATCATGTCGTCTACTTCGTTCGCAAGCCAAGCCTCAGCCCACGCCACCCTCAGGTCCTCGGGGACCATCCGCTTGGCAGGCTATTGCCAATCATGTATCACATAATCCATTAGACTCTCTAACGTGGCTGCTCGACTCGGGAGCATCGCATCACATCACCACAGAACTTGCCAATTTTTCACTTCACTCTCCGTACAACGGTCCAAAAGGGGTCGTTCTTGGTGATGGTAGTGGGCTTGAGATCACACACACCGGTTCTATGCTTCTCCCCTCATCCTCTCGCTCCATTTCCCTTCAACATGTTCTTTGTGTCCCTCACATACATAAAATCTTATTTCCATACACCAACTTGGTACTCATAACAATGTCTCGGTCGAATTCTTTCTGTTTCATTTTCAGGTGAAGGATCTAAAAACGGGGGCACTAATCACCAAGGGTGAACTCAATAACAGTGTGTACGAGTGGCCACAACTCCCAACTTCTGGCCCAATCTCTCCATCTCGTTTCCAACTGCTTTTTCCACGGTCAAGACCACTTTGTCCGAGTGGCAATCTAGGCTAGGTCATCCTTCTCTTGAAGTCCTTAATAAAATCGTCTCCACTTTTCCCTTTCTTTATCCCGTCCGTCAAGTACACCATTCTCTTGTGAGGCTTGTTCAATCAATATAATGCATAAACATCCATTTCATCCCTCCTTCATTGTCTCCAAAAGACCTCTTGATATCATATTCTTCTACATATGAACATCACCCATATCATCATTTGATGACTACAAATATTACGTGATTTTTTTCGATCACTTCACAAGATACACATGGTTCTTTCCTTTGCAACAAAAATCTCATGTTCATGATGTCTTCATTCGTTTCAAAGCTCTCGTCGAAAACAAATTCCAAACAAAAATTGTCACTCTATATTCCGACAATGTGGTGAATACATGGCCCTCAAGAACTTCCTCTCTCTTCATGGGATATATCACCTAACATCTCTGCTTCACAGCCTCGAACACAATGGGATATCCAAACGCAAACACTGACACATAGTCCAGACCAGGCTAACTCTTCTCTCCCATGCTTCCATGCCGCTTCAGTATTAGACCTTCTCTCTTGCCACAACCGTATACCTCATCAATCGGCTTCCCACGTCAGTCCTAAACTTCAAATATCCCTTCGAAACACTCTTCACAACCACTCCAAATTACTCTAAACTTCGATCCTTTGGATGTCTTTGCTACCCGTGGCTTTGTCCCTACACTACTCACAAACTTGATCCAAAATGTACATCTTGCATCTTCATTGGGTATTCTCTCACTCAAAGTGAATTTCTTTGTCTTCATGTTCCATCGGCTCAAGTCTTCGTATCTCGTTATATAGATTTTGTTGAATCTCAATTTCCCTTTCCACATCTCGTCTCTGTTTCCTCTGACCCGTCCTCCTCTATCTCGCCCCTATGTTCCTCCTCTCCACCCAACACACTTGTTCCAATCCGTGGACCTCGTACACATGACGTAACAACAAAGATTCCTCATTTGGATCCTTTACCAGTGCCCACTGATCCGAGACTACCAATTTCTCCCGCACACGCCACCTCGTCCACTGACCCATGTCCAAACCAAACACAAAACACTCACCAAATGATCACAATATCCAAAAACCACATCACCAAGCCAAACACAAAATTGTCCCTGACCATAACCCTCCCTAATGACCCTAACATAGAATCGACATGTGTTTCTCAAGCTCTCAAACTTCCGCATTGGAGACAAGCTATGATGGAGGAATTTGATGCTCTTCTTCACAATGGTACTTGGACTCTAGTGCCCCCAGATCTGAGCTACAATATTGTTGGATGTAAATGGGTATTTCGTACTAAACGTCTTTCTAATGGCTCCATTGATAGGTACAAAGCATGCCTTGTCGCGAAGGGGTTTCATCAATGTCCGGAAGTTGACTATCATGATATCTTCAGTCCAGTAATCAAACCCGCAACCATTCAGCTCATCCTAAGTCTCACTATTATCTCTGGATGGGATCTTTGACAACTCGATGTCAATAACACATTTCTCCTAGGTACATTCCATGAGGACGTGTATATGGTACAACCACAAGGATTCATTGATCGTGACCGCCCCTCCCATGTGTGCAAACTTTGGGAGGCACTACATTGTCTCAAACAAGCACCACGAGCATGGTATCATGAAATTCAAACCTTTGTCCTACAGTTAGGGTTTCACAATATCCGACTCGTCACTTTTCATATATGGTTCCAAGGATATCACGACGTTTGTTCTTGTTTATATGGATGACATTGTTATCACGGGCAACCAAGCATTTGAAATTCAGAGGGTGATTGATCTTCTCGCAGCAAGATTCTCACTCAAAGACCTTGGACATCTCTCTTACTTCCTTGGTGTAGAAGTTACTCGGAATGTCAATGGCTTGCATCTCACTCAACAGAAGTATATCAACGACATCCTCAGTCATCACAACATGCTACACGCCAAACCTGTGTCCACTTCGATGGTCTCCACATCAGCTCTTTCCTTCACCTCGAGCATTCCTCTAGATGATCCGACGGAGTACCGTCAAGTCCTTGGTAGCCTTCAATATCTTCTCTTCACGCGTTCGGACATTGCTTATGTCGTGAACAAACTTACTCAATACATGCATCGTCCTATATCCGAGTACTTGCAAGCGGCAAAACGAATCCTTCATTACCTCGGCGGGACAAAATCCTACGGTGTATTGTATCACAAGGACAACGCTTTATCTCTTCATGCTTTCTCTGATGCTGATTGGGAAGGTGATCGTGATGACTATAATTCGACTGGAGCACACATTGTGTACCTTGGAAGGCACCCTATCTCGTGGTCCTTGAAGAAACAACAGTTTGCAGCCAAATCTTCAACCGAGGTCGAGTATAAATGAATTTCGTCCACCGCATCAGAGGTATAGTGGCTCATGTCTTTGCTCTCGAAACTAGGCATTTCCATGTCGTCCATTCTCGTTATCTACTGTGATAACGTGGGTGCTACCTACCTATGTGCCAACCCCGTCTTTCACTCTCGGATGAAGCATGTGTTCATTGATTATCACGACATTCGGAGACTTGTTGAAACCAACCAACTCTGGATTTCCCACGTTTCATCGGTAGATCAACTCGTAGATCAACTCGCAGATGCACTCACAAAGCCATTTCCACGGACACGGTTCGATCTCTTACGGGACAAGATTGGTGTCTCGGTCGACACAAATTTGGTCTAATTCTCTCCATTGATTTGGTCTAATTCTATCCGTAACTTTATCTCCATTGATTTGGTCTAATTTCTCCATTGATTTGGTCTAATTTCTCCATTGATTTGGTCTACTTCTCCTTGAAATATGCACTCCTATGTATATATAAACCATGTACCATCTTATGAACATAATACAATCACATTTGCTTTAAGTTCCACACAACCGTAACAAGCTTTATAGGAATTAACTCCCTAAATGTTGTCGTTTTCAGTGGCATCAATTGCTTTGAAACATGTGAGTCTATAACACTTCCATCTCGTCATTGATCATCTCCGCCTTATATTGTTCATCATGAGGAGGAACTTCAAAAATACCCTCGTAGGACAAAAGTGCTTCAAAAATACCCTTCGCTGAAAAAAAAGTTTCAACTTCAAATCTACCCTTAAAATATTGATAATCCCATATTACCTTTGTCGACAAATTTTCTTTCTCCTCCAGAGCATCTCGATTTCGCTCTCTACTGTGGCGCGAAAATAACTGTTCTCCCACACCACGACAGATTTGGCGAGAGTAGCTTGAAGTCGGCATCAGATTTGCTGTCAATAGGTTGAAATCGTTTGTTGTCAACAAAGAAGCTTGCAATTAAGTAGGTTTCGTAGAAAAACTGTTGCACTGGGTCACAGAGTCTTAGGGGTCCAAGGGTCGCAGGAGTAAAGGGGTCGCAAAGGGGTCAAAGGGTCGCAGGGTTTAGGATAGGGTCGCAGGGGTCCAAGGGTCACAGAGGGTAAAAGGGTCGCAGGGGTCCAACGGTTGCAGAGGTACAAGGGTCGCAGAGGTACAAGGGTCGTACGGATCTCGATTTCGCTCTCTACTGTGGCGCGAAAATAACTGTTCTCCCACACCACGACAGATTTGGCGAGAGTAGCTTGAAATCGGCATCAGATTTGCTGTCAATAGGTTGAAATCGTTTGTTGTCAACAAAGAAGCTTGCAATTAAGCAGGTTTCGTAGAAAAACTGTTGCACTGGGTCACAGAGTCTTAGGGGTCCAAGGGTCGCAGGATAAAGGGGTCGCAAAGGGGTCAAAGGGTCGCAGGGTTTAGGATAGGGTCGCAGGGGTCCAAGGGTCACAGAGGGTAAAAGGGTCGCAGGGGTCCAACGGTTGCAGAGGTACAAGGGTCGCAGAGGTACAAGGGTCGCACGGATCCAAAGGTCACAGAGCCTCATACGACCCTTGCGACCCTTACGACCCATGTGGATATTGCGACCCTTCTGGCCATTGCGACCCTTGCGACCCATTTTTCCATTTGGACCCTTGCGACCATTGCGACCCTTCTGGCCATTGCGACCCATTTGTCCATTTCGACCCTTTCGACCATTTCTACCCATTTCGACCCTTCGGACCATTGCGACCCTTGCGACCCATTTGTCCATTTCAACCCTTTCGACTAGTCTTTTCAATGTCAGACTACTGCTTTTTCCAGGTGATTAGCTATGCTTTTTATTTACCAATTCCACATTCAAGACCATTGGGACACGTCTCTGTTACCCCTATATTAAAAGGTTCTTTAATGTGGTCAATACATACACCCTGGTCATTCTTTGTATTTAGTGTGTTTCTGGAATTTTATTAGTCCATTTATTTTCATTAAATATGAGTTTATAAATAGAGGAGGAAAAACCGAAAAGCTACAACAATTTGTAGCATCAAATCATCTCTTGTTTCGGGTCTTTCATTGTCTCAAAAGGGCGATTTCTAACATCTAACCCTAAATTCTCTGAAAAATCCTTGTTACCTTTGTGACCGTTTTGACCTTCGTCACGAAGGTCACATGATCAACCCAGGGCATCGTGTTGTCTATTTGTTACTCAAGGTCTTGGTAATCGACGGACTCGGTCTCTATGCAGATACACACAAGTACTTACAACGTTGATGGAGGACTTTGTGATGTATCTGCACTACATAAGGTCTTGGTAATCTGCGGACTCAGACATCAAGCTGTATTCGCGTTACCTAAGGTCATGGTTGGAGGTCAACTTGGAGAAGGCGGTGAGTCACACACGACTCTCCTTGCGGGGGAGGGCTCCGATGTGTCTCTAAATTCGGCAAATTTGACCTTTTTTCTTTCTTTTTTTCTTGAATTTCTTTTTGCCTTTTTTAACCGTTGTGACCTTTGAGATCTTATGTAACCTTATATAACTTTTGTGACCTTTGTAACATTTGAGACCTTATGTAATCAATATTTAAACGTTTGAAATGTCTTATTTTACATCTATCGTTCGTAAGATTATGACCCATCGACTCATGCGACCCAATATGGCCCGTTATGCGATACTCAATCGGATTAAATTCAAATCACGTTTAAACGGGAACCCATCCGACGCATGCGACCACATATGACCCTTGTACGACTCATGCGGCCACACATGACCCATGTACGACTCATGCGACCATATATGACCCTTGTACGACTCATGCGACCACATATGACCCTTTTACGACTCATGCGACCCAATCTGACCACATATGACCCATGGACGACTCATGCGACACAATATTACGACATATGACCCATGGACGACTCATGCGACCACATATCACCCTTGTACGACTCATGCGACCCAATATGACCACATATGACCCTTGTATGACTCACGCGACCCAATATGACCACATATGACCCTTGTACGACTCATGCGACCCAATACGCGATTCATGCGACTTGTCGTTTTTGCTGTCAGACTCTTGTCTTCCGACCCATGTGACCCTTCCGATCCATGTGACCCTTCCTACCCATGTGACTTGTCGTTTTGCAGTCATAATCCTTTCTTCCGACCCATGTGACTTGTCGTTTTGCTATCAGACTCCTGTCTTCTGACCCGTGTGACCCTTCCAACCCATGTGACCCTTCCGACCCATGTATATAAGTTAACGTCTACGTCTCTTCTCTTAGTATGCGTATCTAACTCATATTTCTATGAAAAATCTTTTTTACCTTTGTGACATGCGTGCCACAGTCTCCATTATCGACCCAGGACATCGTGTTGTCTATGTGTTACTAAAGGTCTTGGTAATCGGCGGACTCAGGCTCTATGCAGTCACTGACGAGTTGCGGGGGTGATTTAGGTGACGGTGT
>CM071866.1:27369795-27386465 GCA_036759665.1 Gynandropsis gynandra | reverse complement strand
TTAGCAAATGCATTAGAGCGCAAGAATCACTACATTCCAGACGTATCATCGAGAAAGACATACACATCGCATAGGTTGCATGGGTTGCTTGGTCGCATGGGTCGCTGGGTCGCATATATTGATTAATACAACGTAACTCGACGAATTTATGGGTTTATGATGATAAAATGACAAAAATCAATCAAAACAATACATCTATAATGTCAAACTAATGAATGCCAATTGAGGGTCGCATGGGTCGCTTGGTCGGATATATTGATGAATAGATGCAAACTCGACGAATTTACGGGTTTATGATGATAAAATTACAAAAACCAATAAAAAAATTACATCTACAACGCAAATCAACGGATAAAACAGATTATGACCCATGTGTACCTAGTTGAGTTATGTATAACCAATGCCTGTGTATAATCAACGGATAAAACAGATTATGACCCATGTGTACCTAGTTGAGTTATGTATAACCAATGCCTGTGTATAATCAACGGATAAAACAGATTATGACCCATGTGTACCTAGTTGAGTTATGTATAACCAACGCAAATCAACGGATGACATGCCCGTCTCCAAATTTGGAGACGGATGGTCTGCCGTGTCTAATCGGTTCCCATTTAGAAACGGATTAGGCACGACTCTTCGGTACCCAAATTTGGGGACGGATTAGTGACGGATTTCATTTTTCGTCCCTAATCCGTGTATAATCCGTTTCTAAATTTAGGGACGGAAATGTCGGTCCCTAAATTCCGTCCCTAATTTACAATTTTCTAGTAGTGTCTGAAAAGACATATTTGGATTCAGGTATTGTTGTAGCAAAGGATATTACACCTGAAAATCCTCAAATGGCTTGCAATGGTGAATTAGGAGGAGGTCGGATGGAGAAAGAAGTTGAACCAGATGGAAGCAATTGTTCACGGAGGGAATGGAGAATAGAGAAAAGCACTCTGTCACTGAGTATATCACGGTTCTTTAAGCTACAAGGATATGGAGAAAACGTTGAATGAAATAGAATCAAAGCTGAAGAATGAAAACACCTCGAAGGACAGCGAGATCCGACTATTACGGGAGAAACTGCTCCTACTGCAAAAGGGGTCTTGAGGAAAGCAATGGCTTGATAGATTTTAGAGCCTCAGATAGTCAACTTAGTGACATGAATTCCTTCGGATTCATGATTGTTGAACACAACACGAACATGTTACCTGTTGAAGAACAGTTCAGGCTGATTCCTTCCTTCAGGAGAATCTTGATTTCTGGTTAAGGTTCAACACTGCGTTTGGCCAGATACAGAGCTTTGAAACTTTGATAGAAGATTTGCAAGCGGAAATAGTCAAGCTCGAAAAAAAAGGAAACAAGATGGAAGCAGCACTGCGAAGAACGCCTTGCGAACAAATATTCGTCCAGTATACGTAAACAGGTAAATAAACACTTACCTCACTCTCTGGCTAGAAAAATGTGAGACCTTGAAGGAAGAACTGCGATCAAGATTTGAGTCATTGTGTAACATTCAGGATGAGATGACGACAGACCTGAAAGCAAGTGCTGAAGGTGATGACTTTAGATTCACGAGCTACCAATCCGCGAAATTCCAAGGTGAGGTTTTGAACATGAAGCAGGAAAACAACAAAGCTGATTAATTACAGGCATGGTTAGATCACATTACCACACTTGAGCTATATCGAAATTGGGCACCGAGTTTTCTCTTTCTGGTTCAAAGAATCGAACCCCCTCCAACATTCAGCCAGTCTATCAAGAGTTCCCTTGAGACCATTCATTTTCACTTATGTGATTGTACTTTGTTCTTTGCAGAGACATAATTTGAGTATTCGAGGCTTTTATCAAATTGGAAGCACCATAAGCTCAAAATTGGGGCGTTCATGCCGTAAGTATATTTCATCCGTCTTTTCTCATTATCAATGTGAAAATTTGTCAATTCTTAGCATAGATTTGCAAATTCATTTTCTCTCTGCAACTTTGTCGCTTTTGATTGTTTTTTAATAATCGTTTAACATGATGTAATCGTCTTACTTGATTCATGATTATCCCCTATCAGTTTGAGTTTCGATTGACTATAGACATCATTGTATTTTGTTGGAAGTTAATCTCTCATGTGATTGTACTTTCTTCATTGCAGATGCATAATCTGGGGTGCGAGGCTTTATTCGGATTTAAATCAACAACTCAAAATTGAGTCGCTGATACCACAGGAACACTCTCTTAGCCACCCTTATCTTCATTGTAAGTATATGTCATTGGCCTTGTGTCTCATTATCAGTTTTGATTTCAGGTTTATTTTGATGTCATAAGAAGCTTTCGAAGAGAATTTGATGAATTTTTTGCTGAGGGACTAATAGTTGATCCGTATTCTTGCGGAAGCGTTAGTCTAGGTAATTTATTACTTGAGTCTACGCACATCAAGTATCCTCGAGTAGAAACCGCGAATACACCTTACATTTTCCTCATTGGAAGAATGTTTTTTTCTTTCTCTAAGGTTATCTCCCAAACAATTATTTGGGTTTTGTCTCTTTATGCTCTTCGATTCCAATACTTTTTATTGGAGATAGAAGTTGATGTGTCTCTTTTCTATTCGGCTCACATCTACCAATTATTGGAATTGGACTTAATATTGTTATCTTTTGTTGGAAGTGAATATCTTGTGTGATTGTATTTTCTTCTTTGCATTGACATAATATGGGATGCGATGCTTTTATCAGATTAAAAGCAGCAACATCTCAAAATGAAGCACGTTGATGCCGTGTAAATGAGTTCTTCCACCTTTCGTACCGATCGGTTAAGTGGTGCTGCTGCTCTTCACGCATCCTTTATTTTTCTTTATCCTCCTTGGTTTGGCTTCATTTCGATGCATTCTCGCGGCATTTGTGTTGTCTTCCAGTGTTATTATCCATTTTGATTCTCACTGTGAGCTTATTTCATTAGCCTTGTGTCTCCCGGCATGAGTGTTGTCTTGCTGTGTATAATCATTGGTTTGCTTATTTCGCTATTAGTTTCGATTTGCAGCGCGTTCTGAATACGCAAAAGGTATTCAGGTGAAAGCATTCTTTTTGGGAATATTTCTTGTGATCCTTATGGAGTTTTTCAATTCAACGAAAGACTCCATTGTGTTTTGTTTGATTCATGCACTTATATCCAATCTTTCGAATTCAGAGTCATTGTGGGATCTTTATGTTCATTCATCTTGCATGTTATTTTTCCACTTCTTTGCATTGATTTGCAAATTGCGTGCGGCTGTGCAAATTTTTCACTTTTGATTGTTTGTTTATCGATCGTTTAGAATGAAGTCATCGTTGCTTTTCATTCACGATTTTCTCCTATGAGTTTGAGTTTCGGTGGACTATAGACATCTTCGCTCTTTGTTGTTCCGCAGCGACGCTCTCTCTTAGCCACTCTTATCTTTGTTGTTCCACCTTTCATAACGATCGGTGTTGTGTTGTTGCTGCTTTTTCCACACCCTTTATCTTTCATGATTCATCTGGGTTTTGCTTCGTTACTATGGAATCTCATGGCATTGGTGTTGTCTTGTCGTGTTATTATCAATTTGAATCTCACTGTAAGTATATTTCAACAGCCTTGTGTCTCATTATCATTTTTAGTTTCAGATTTATTTTGGTGTCATGCGAAGCTTCCGACGAGAATTTAGTGACTTCTTTGCAAAGGGACTAATGTCTCCTGTTGCAATTGGTCCTTGCAGTTCTAGGGGCTAAGTATCCATCTTTTCTAGGAGAGATGTGTTGGAGTTACCTTGGAATTGATGAATTTCAGGTAGTTGTATGTTTTTTGTCCCTCATAAGTTTATCTCTCAAAAAATTATTTGGATTAGGGTGTTTGTGCTCTTCGATTGATTACAAGTCTCATTTGTATTTTCAGCATATCAACAGAGTCGTTTTGACTTGATCCGTTATCTCATTCGATGCTTTGCACCTCTTCTTTCCGCATCACATATGCATTTTGCTACCAGTTATGGCTGAAGTCGATTGCCTACTCAAGCCATGGGGAATGGTGAACGTGGGAGACAATGTTGAACTGACAAATGACCTCTAAAGGATGGTGACATCCATGCAATGGGAAGTACGGGTGATGTATATGATCGGCAACAAGGCAACACTGTCTGGTCAGAAGTTATTTTGGCGTCTCAAAGAGGTCAATACAATAGTAACATCCATCGCTTCAGCGAATGAATAATCTGAAACCCCTACCATTATAGAATTTAGGCCGCTTTTCTTTCTTTCTTTCAGACCTTCATCAATGTACTTGGTTTTTTTCCATTGGTAAATATTACATTGGAAGGCAATTGTAGATATTGCTCTTGATTCTTTGTGTTTATCTAAATATATAGATAAAAACGGTGTTTCATTTCTTTTGTATTCATTTTTGTGGATGAATTTTTTGGAAATGTTTGAATGATAATTACCATGCTTTATATACCGTTTAACATATCATATCTATGTTTATATATATCTTGTCTTATATGTACATACATATCTATTGCAAAACTGGTAACAACCGGCCAAAACATAAGTGCATGAGGAGAAAATTTTTTTCACGTTATAATTAGTCATTGGATTTGGAATAAGATACTTCCGTCATTTTATAGTCAATAATAATTTTAAGTATATTGCAGAAAAAATATCTATTAATTTTAACTACAACTTATAAATATATATATCAAATCATACATTGAAATTTTAATTTTCTGTTTTCATATTGATACGTGTGTATATCAATTCTGATGATAATTTCAATATAATAAATTTTATACAAAACGTAAGATGGTCATATTTTAATGATCACAGAAATCCGCGCGTAGCGCGGGTATCATCTAGTTACTGTTAAAACTTAATTCTAATCTAACTATAAAACTTTTCTATTCATCTCCACTCTTCTTTTTTCTTCTTCTCCCGTCTTCCACATGTTTCTTTATCTTTCGTCAACTATCTCCATCGTGCTCCATCCATTGTGTGTCACCTGCATTGTCAACCCTTCGTCGCCGTTCCCCCTTCTCATTCTCTTTTGTTTTCTTCTTCTTGCTGTGCCTCCTTCAACCGTCCTCATCCATGACCTTCATTTGTAATCTCCTTCCGTTGCAGTATTCCTCCTCTTTTTCCATTCAGATCCATGACTCAAACAAATCTTCCATCATTGTCTATTTATTTCTATTTCTATTTTTTTAAATTTTTTATTGGGATCTGTGTTAAAGTGCCACTACAAAAAATAGACCTTTTCCAATGGACATATCTATTGAAAATGACTTATTTTTCGTGGTAATGACCTTTTCCAACAAATTTCAACGGATTTTATAACAGTGAGAAACGATTGTTGTGAAACCACATCCATTGAGATTTGCAACGGTGTTGCAATGGATAGTATCCGTTGACAATACTCAATGGATTGTAACAGATATATCCATTGAAAGTATCAATTGATACCCATTGCAAAGTTTCAAAATATTCTATGCCATTGGGAACACGTGTAATAGGTATCCTTGAAAGGTGTTTGCAGGACAAAGCAACGGATACCCGTTTAAACGAAATGGTGAGAATTTTAAACTTTCCAACGGATGCCCGTTGAAAAAATTGAATATTTCCTACAGGCGTCCATTGACAGTTTTACAGCCATTGGGAACACGTGTAATAGGTATCCTTGAAAGGTGTTTGCAGGACAAAGCAACGGATACCCGTTTAAACGAAATGGTGAGAATTTTAAACTTTCCAACGGATGCCCGTTGAAAAAATTGAATATTTCCTACAGGCGTCCATTGACAGTTTTACAAATAAAGAAAAAATAAAAAAATTAATTTATATATAAAATTTATACAATATTAAAAATTAAATTACTACATTTCATCTAAACCGACACCGTTGTCTTCATCCTTGTGCTTGCCAACGTCTCGTGAAGTTGTTACATTAGAGTTGATGATTGGTTCTTGTCTCGGAGTTGTTGCACCCGTCGGTGGTGGTGGCTGATATGTTCGACTAGTCATCAACTCGATGATACTCTCCATGTGACGTATCTGCGCTCGCGTATCTCGAAGCTCATCTTGCATTGCTCGAAGTATAGTTTCGAGTTGCTCGATGTGTCGTTCTTGTGTGTCTTTTTATAGAGAACCTAGACCGTATAGATGCACCATATATGGCCTAATAGACTGTAATATAAAACAAATTATAGTTAATATATCGATATAAAATATTTTATATTATTAAATAATTATTATAACAATAATGTTATTATATACATCCAAATAAATCTTTTCCTTTTGTAAATGACTAAAATCGTCGGGAATTGAACCGATGGCTTGTGATTACTGTGTGATCTTCTCATTCACCGTTTTCACCGTCCTTTCTGCCTGGGGGTCAATCAGCTCAGGTTCGTTGACCTCTTCCCCGACGATGAACTTCTTTTTGGTGTGTGTCTCTACAACCAGCTCAAGAAGATTCGCTTCTCTTCCATACTCTACATCTATAACATTATAATAATATTATTAATTACAAATTTTACAAAAAATAAATTTAAATTACTAATATAAATATTTTTTACGAGTTCTTTCTTTTTTTCTTTTTGAAAATGAATTCGATCCCGATGTATGACAATGCAGACTATCCTCGAGAACTTTTTCATCGTACCGATTTTTTTTGCTTTCTCGCTTTTGGCCTTGAAGTTCTCTGGCTCCCAATGTTGGAAGAGTTGGTTGAATACCTCGTCTGTTTTCCATGTCCGTTAAGTGTTCTTAATATAATGGTTGAGCTTGGCATTGTTCATCATCAAGCACAATCGAGCTTGTATATCGCATTATCAAGCAGTATAGATATGCGATGTATCCTTCTTCCGGCATCTATATGCGCACTACAAAATTGAATTTAAATAAATTAATTAATGAATAAAAGTCTGTAATTAAATAAAATTGTATACTAAATACACTTACGATTAATGTACACCACCATCAGTGACAAATAACTTTCAGTGTCACCTACCAAGACTAATAAAGACGATCTCGAATGAACCTTGGATGATGTTGTTGTTTGTGTGTTTAAGAACATCATCCACATCAAACCTGTACGTGTAAAAAAAATCATTAGACAATAATTATAATTAATAGTAATATGAGTATTTTTAAAATATGTTACCATAACGTCTCGTAAGAACTTTCAGGATCAATAATAGGAATGGTGGGACGCTCTTCGAAACTATCGATCAAAGTGTCAATATCCACCATATCATCTTCTTCATCAAATATCAGTGGTACCGATATAAGTGAAGGAGGCCAATATAATGGCAGCGGTGGTGGTGGCGGGGCTCCTCGTCATGATGCAACGAGGGTACTAGGCGGAGCATAGCAATCATGACCCTTTTCAATGGAAATCGTTTGGCAGGTTAAAATTGTTGCAGCGAACATCCGTTGGCAGGTTAAATCGATGCAACGAGCATCCATTGGGCGTTATCAATGGATGTCAGATGTAAATGGAAATAACTATTTTTCTTCTAAGTATCGAACATAATTAAACGATCCAATGGGATTTTGTTGCGATTGTCAACGGATGCCCGTTTGAATGTGGAATATATGATGTAAAAAAATACAAAGTTTGATATTACAATTATACGATTCATATTTCTTCTTCAGTTGATTTTACAATTGGCGAGTATTGCTTCAATTGTACATTGAATTCATCGTCTTGTTCATCTTCTGCATCTTCCAGTTCAATATCTTTATAATCGCAGATGTATTCTCCATCTATGTCAGTTCTTCCGAGAATATCTTCCCTATTGCCTGTTTAATTAACCATTTCGACTCAGGGTGATTGGTTTGCAACAGATCTTTTTTTTTTGTCTGTGCTTATAACTCTCCACGGTTTAAGGGTTGATCATCAAATCTGTTATAATAAATTGATCATACTTTCGATATTGTTATAATAAATTGATCATACTTTTGATATTGTCATGTCGGGTTGATGTCAACTCCTCTCTATCGATTTTTTCGTGTACCACTACCTATGGGTTGGTCGAACCACTGACATTTAAAAAGTATTACCGTCAATCAAATGAGACACCAGATATTCAACTTGTAGTATTTGGTGCAAAATTCTGTAAAAATTATCATCCTGTATTTCACTATTTACACAAACGACACAATTGAATGTGCTTCTATGTTTTCCGTGCTCGTAAGTGTGGAATGTGTATCCCCGAGTAAACATAATTGGTCAACACAATAAAATTTCTTGCATGAACATTAGCCAAATCTCTTAACTAGGTAGGATATCTCTCATCGAAATATTTGACCTATATAAGATAAAAATGAATGATTACTTATAACATAAAATATTTTATGTATATATAAATAAAAAAGAAGTGTACTTCGTAATCTCTCAATCACGAGGCATAATGTTGAACTTTCATTCTTGTGAGTTCATCTGCATTTAGATGAGGATATGTATCCATTACTTCTTGATCATATATATATATGTAATTTAAAAGATCGATTTTCATCATTTTGTACCTTTTGAAAGGTAATAACTCTTGAAAATTTAATAAAATATATGTGTATACATGATTATACTCTTCTGGTGTTAGCCACATTCTTCAAATTTCCTTCCTGTACGTTCAATCTGTGCAATGATCTCAGGAATTACTCCAAATTGAGGATTATATTAATATAGATATTTTGTGTGATCTTCTGCTGAGTGTTTTGTTTCATCGAAACATTTTACTCGAAATAAAATATGGTGAAATATATGATTTCTTTCAACAAATATTATTTAACAATAGATCCTTCAACCACTCCTTTATTTTTTTTGCTTTTTTCTTTAGATGAAAGAAAACCTTTCAAAAGCATACATCCATCTGAACTGAACTAGGCCACCGAGTATTGTCTCATCTAGTAAATATATTGATAAATATTTTATGAAATCAAAGAAGGAAGACAAAATTCTTTTTCCAAAGAACATAATACTTCAGAGATATTGTTTTCAATAACTCCAAGTCATCCCTTTTTAAATTTTTTGAACATATATCTCTGAAAAACATGCTAATTCCGCATAGCACATCGTGAACATTTCGTGGTAATTGCTCAACAAACGCAATTGGAATGAGTCACTTCATGAAAACGTGACAATCACGACTTTTCAACTTGATCAGTCTCGAACCCACAATATCGATGCATATCCATCTAGAAATTTAACGTCTTCTTTTAACCACCTCAATAATGTTGTTTTCGTTGGCCAAGATAATCTGAATATTGGGATAGGTTCCCAATTTCCCCGTCATATTCAAAATAGTGTTCATGGTGTTATCGTGAGATTTTTTTCAATATGCACAACATTCAAATTATGACGCAATTTCAGTGATTTTCAACATAGTAGTTCCAACAAAAATAATACATTTATACCGGTTATGCCATTCATCTTGGCCTTGTGGTTTCGATGCCCATGAACTCCACCGTATTCTACCGATTCTTGTAAATCTCTCATCGTGTTTAATCATTTGTAAAGGACTTGCATTCCTCTTTGCATGCACGATGCCTTTTTTATACCATGTTCTTTCAAAAATATTTTTTTTTTCTGATTCTGAATGTATGTCCATGGGGAATAAATCTTCTAGACAATCAAACCAAATCCGGTTTCTTCCCATGTACTATTCGAAATATGCCAATCTCAATCTCTCGTGCGTGCACCATCCTGATAACATTACATAGGGAAAGTGTCATAAGCATGAATTCCATTGTACTTACGTCATAAGCAAGAATTTTATTGTTCTACAGATATCTTAATTCATGAATTAATGGCTGGAAAAAAATATCGCAATTTTTCTTCGGATGTTATGGTCATGGAATCAACAACGTGAGATACATTACTTCTCTTTTTAGACACATATCGGAAGGCAAATTATACGAAGACAAAAATCACTAGCCAGAAAATTGACTTCCAGATTGTCCATATGGACTAAAACCATCGGTTCACACAGAAAGATGAACATTTCTCGTTTCATATACAAACTTAGAAAATATTCCGTTGAAATATTTCCAAGCCTTGCCATCTGATGGATGTTGCATTATCCTTTCGCCCGTCGAGTTTTCTGTGTATCATCTTATTGCCACGATAAATTTTTTATTCATATAACCTTCTCAACTTGTTTGCTATACGCATATATAATATCTTTTTTGTATAGTACATATTTTTGTGAAGATGATTTTTTTGGACGAAATCTGCTTGCACCGCAAAGTTTATATTCCAACAAGTCTTTATCTTCTCCTTAAAACAACATGCAACTGTTTCTACAAACATCAAAATCCTCATATGGTATTCCTAAATCTTTTAAAATATTCTTTGTTTTATAATATGTCTCAAAAGCTTGATTATTTTCTTGTAAATATTCATGCATGGTTTGCAAAATGAATTCATGTAATTTGCAGCAACATTGTAGTCTGTTTTTATACTCATCAATCTTGATGAAAATGATAAATGAAACCGACCTTCACAAAAACCTTCATATAGTGGTTGTTTCACCGTATCCAATAGGTTGAAAAAATCAGTGTGCCTCATTGTTCGACATCTCTTCATGCGTTTGTTCAACAACTCCATGGTCAGGAAAAACATGTGACACTATTTTCACATATGGATTGGTCGTCGATGTTTCATAAAGAACTTCCTTATTTCTCTCAATTTCTTGTGTTCTTGCATACTACCCGTAACACCATAATTTTTTCCGTGAAATAACCAAATTTCATATTTTTCTACGAAGCCCGTCTTTTAAAGGTGTTTGCAAACAATTTATTGACTTCGATACTTCATATTTTCGTATCTTTTGTAGAGAAGTTACATTGTCTCGCGTTTTTAACACAAAGTTTACATCAATGCAAAACTCATGAACAGCTCCAATCCGTGTAAAAATTCTTAAGGAACTTTATGGTTACAAGATCTTTTCTTCTATACATTCACTCTCTCGATTTGTATATATCTCTATTTGAAGAAGACAATATTGTTTGAAAATATATTTTGTGTTGATGGCTTGATGGTAAAAGGTTTAACTTTGATGAATAAATAGTGAATATTCCAACGGTTGCCCGTTGAAAATACCAACGGATGCTTGTTGGAAATACCAACAGATGTCCGTTGAAATACAACGTTGGATTATTCCAACAGTAGTCTCTAAATTTTAAACTATCCAACGGACATCCATTGGATTGAAATGTCGTTTTTCAACGGACTTCCAACTTATGCTTGAGCAATGTTACAACGGATATTATTCATTGCTCGTCAATTGGAAAGTCCAACGGATTGCAACGAACTTCGATTTGTTGATAATTTTTCAAAATTCGTTACAATATGTTAGAATTGATATCAACAGATGAAACCGTTGATACGCATCTTATTTTTTGTAGTGTGCTACCAAAAAATCAAACGGTGGTTGTTATGAGTAACACGTATATTTGAGAAGCAATCTGAAGGTATTAAATCTGCCAAAACATTTATGTTCACTATTCACAGCGCAATTGTCTTATATTATATAATAGATTTAGATAATTAATCCATAAATACTTTAGACAATTTTTTTGTAACTAAAACAAGCTACTTATATGAGTTTGGATTTTCCTTTAGTATAAAGGACTCTAATATTTGTATAAAATATGTTTGAGATAGAAGGAAAAATTAAAAACAAAAAGATGAGACTGAATTGGGATGCATGTGTATTTGTTGCAAAATCTACGGATCATAGAAACCGAAATATTTCAGTAGAAAGATATATTTATTATGATCCGACAAGATATATTAATATAAAACGAAATCGGACCATAAAGATATGCTTAAGCTTGCGTTCATGTGGCGCGTTGTTTCGCACGATGGCTAATCCTTCGAAGTTTACGTACTAATATCCATTGTTGTTTAACTCTTCTTGTACTCAACTCTAGATTTGCTCGAGGACGAGCAAAGGTTAAGTCTGGGGGATTTTGATAACATGTAATCCGATGTAGTATTTACATGATTCTTAGGTTTAGTTTTTATTAGATTTCTTGGACTTTACCGAGTTATTGAGCATATTCGAGGATTTTATCTACATTTCATGTTGTGTGTAGGAAATGAAGAAATGAAAGAAAACACGAATGATAACGGCAATTCCACCCCGAAAACGTGTTTGAGTGACAAAATACCTCATGTGCACGGCGATGGAAGCAAACGAATCACCCGAGCATCGAACGAAAGGAGCGGAGACAGCAAATGATAGTCTACACGCTTGGGCATGGAGCAAGCCCGCTCGGGCTGAGGTTGCACAATTAGAGCCAAAAATCCCCGAGAGCAAGCACGACTTGGGCACCGAGACAACATGGTCGGGCATGTGTGCCCGCTCGGGCTGAGTATTGCACCCGATTGGGCTGCTATTTGAACCAGAAATTCGCCGAGACTTAGCCTGACTCGGGCTGGTAGTTGACACGCGTGGGCAAGGGAGCCCAACCGGGCTGAATGTGGTGCACGAGCGGGTTCAAGTCTGCACGAGCGGGTGGAGGTTGTGCCCGAGCGGGCCGCCTAATCCGGAACAACCTCTTTTAGAGGCAAAACAAGCCATCTAGGGCAAGGGGACGAAGCACAGACAAAGGAGGACACCTAGAGACACACAAGAAAGAGGAGAGAACACAAATTGAAGACTTTGGGCATCCAAATGATTCATCCGAAGCCAACGCCCGGGATGATAGGGGAGTTGAACACTTACTTCTTTTTTGTTTGCTTCTCTATGTATTCTGAGTAGATCTGTTGTCATGGGTTAGGGATGCCATTGTAATGGATTGTTTGAGTTATTAATGCTTGATTTTCGGTTTTATTCAATTGAATTGTTCGATAGGTTATAGATTTGTGCGTAATGCCTTCATACCTTGTTGATTTCAAGTTTGGATAAGACTAGATCTATTCTACTGAGATTAGACACGTTTGATGGAGATTAGAGATTCGTCTAGGCTTGGGAGAGTCAGACTTGAGTCTCATGAATGAACATTCGAATGAATTAGATTAATGAGACCGGTCGATTAATCTATTTAGGAATGGAAATAATCGAGGTAGAATTCCCCATTGTTCGTCATGCATCTAGAAGTTTCGTGCTACATATGGATATGAGCGACGTTGATTTCCTAGATAGAGGATTTAGGCTTGGGAGAGTCATTTCCTTTTATAGAGGTCGAGTTCCCATCCGAAATTAGAGGTTGAATTCCCCATCGGCCGTCATGCATCTAGAAGTTCCGCACTACATAGGGATATGGGTGACGTTGATTTCCTAGGTAGGAGATTTAGGCTTACGCCAAGTCATTTCTAGCATTAGGGGTAGAGTTCCCTATTGTTCTTAATGCGTCTAGACGTTCCGCGCTACATCGGGAGGTGAGCGATGTTGATTTCCTAGATAGAGGATTAGATATTAGTTCCCTATCGACTAATACAAATCAAATTTCATGATCCATAGAAACATCTATTGCATGTTTCGGTATTCCCGACACCCATGATACCCCTCATTGCCTAGTCTAGCTTCGTCATCCTTATTTATCTTTATTTTCCAGTTCATTATTCATCTATTGATCGATCTTCTTCTCGAGATATCTTAGTTCTAAAGCTGCACTTAGTCCCCAGAGTTCAACCCTTGTACTACACGAACCGTATACTTGCGGTAGAGTGGTCTTGGAAATAAACAAAACTCTGATCCCACACATCAAGTTTTTTGGCGCCGTTGCCGAGGACTAGTCACAGTTTTTAGAATTAGGGTTTTTTTGGGTCGAGATCCAGTCCTTTCCGAGTCTTTTATTTGTTTCTGTTTTTTGCATTTTTCTTTTATTTTGAGTCATTGCATCTCTTCCGAGCTGATCTATTGTTTGTTGTCTTTCCCACGTGCAGACTATTCGGTACATGTTTAGGAGTTCGAGGGGCAAAGAACTTCTCTTCGACCCCGATATCGATAAGACTACGCGAGCTTTAAAGAAACTGTAAAAAGCGAGCTACAGTGATCCCGAGAATATTGAGGAAACAACAAGTGAGCGAGAAACAGATTTATCTAGTGAAGAAGAGATAGCACAGGAGGAAGCACCGGAAACCTACGGGGCGTATACAGTGCCTAAACACACGCAACTTCTCTCCTGCATTAGAAGGCCCGAGATAGATCAGAATAGATTTGAGTTATAGCCGGCCTTCATTCAGATGTTGAGTCAATCGCCATTTAGGGGACGATCTACGGAAAATCCGAACCAGCATCTCACTCAGTTCAAGATGTTGTGTTCGAACATGAAAGCTTACCCCAGGATAAATGATGAAGCGATTATGTTGCTTGCCTTCACATTCTCAGTTAGGGAGCATGCACTCGAGTGGCTCTACACGCTACCCCCAGATTCTATTCATACGTGGAGCCAGCTCGAAGAACGCTTCATGATGCGATTTTTCTCACCCCACAAGACGCAGCTACAGAAGAACAAGATTAATTCGTTTGAACAAGAGGATAAAGAGAGTCTTCCAGAGGCGTGTCTGCGATTTAAAGGATATCAACGCGAATGCCCGCACCACGGGATGGATAAAAGATACCTCATTGCCACTTTCATTGAGGGTCTTCGTGATGAAGTTCGAGATTGGTTGACGCTGCTTGTGGAGGTTCTCTACATGACCTCCCCTTCACCGCGATTGAGGCCAAGATTGAGAAGATGGCCAAGGGAAGAAACATTATGTCGGGGGAATTCAATCGCTGCAGTCTAGCCAAGGGAGTGGACAGCGAGGTGCTTGCATTGCGAGCTGAGCTTGCCGAGTTGAAGTTACAAATGGTAAACATGCACCAAGCGTCTCCCGATTCTCACGGATTAAAGGATGTTGCAGATGTGAACTACGTTGCGAATAACCCATATTCCAACACCTTCAATCCGGGCTGGAAGATCATCCGAATCTGTCCTACAAGAACGCCGATAATGTTTTGAATCCGTTGCAAGGAAACTACCAGCCAAAGTCGTTTCAGAACCAGCTACAACATCAGAATTTTCAGCCTAGAACGCAAGGCTATCAAGGGTTTCAGCTGAGAGGAGTACCAGCGCCAATTCCGCAACAAGAAGAGGGGAATAAGGAGATTACTTCTATGCTCACTCAGATTCCACATGGACAAAAAGATATAAGTGTTGAGCTGGATATTGTAAGACGAGACCAAGAGGAAGCAAAAAGGAAAATTTCGGAAATGCAGAAGCATTTAAAAATCTTAGACACCCAAGTGGCACAAATTACAGAAAATGCTCCTAATCGACAAGGAGTTTTACCGGGAAAGCCTGAGCCGAATCCCCGTGAGCATTTACGCCGTTATGTTGAGAAGCGGGACAGAACTTGCGGACATCATACCCCAGAATTTTGAGAGAGGAGAATGCTCTAAGAGTCCAAAAAAGAAGTCTAGCGACCAAGAGCATCACAAGGAAGTACAAGTTGAGGATGAAGAAGAACCGTATGTGGCACCGCCACCAAGACGCCCTCCACTTCCATTTCCCTCATGCCAAAGGAAACGAGCTGAAGATTCACAATTTGAAAAGTTTGCAGCGAGGTTGAAGAAGTTGGATATCTCTATGCCCTTCCACGAAGCTATTATGCAAATTCCGTCTTACGCTAAGTTCCTCAAGGAAATTCTCAGCAAAAAGCGTAAAGTTGAAGAGGAGGAGACAATGATTGTCACATGTGCAACATACGCCGTTATTCAACATGGGATGCCACAGAAATTACCCGATACAGGTCCCTTCGTCATTCCTTGCAAGCTCGGAAACGTGACCATCCACAATGCCCTATGCAACTTAGGGCTAGTGTCAGCATCATGCCGCTGTCGTTGTACGAGAAACTTGATTTGGGAGAGATTAAATCCACAAAGATAGTGTTACAAATGGTTGACCGATCATCGAAACTTCCAATCGGTATTGTGGAGGATGTACCACTTAAGGTAGGCGACTACTACATTCCCGTTGATAACGGAATTCCACCCCGAAAAAGTGTTTGAATGACAAGATACCTAATGTGCACGGACATGGAAGCAAACGGATCACCCGAGCATTGAGCGAAAGGAACGGAAACAACAAATGATAGTGTACACGCTCGGGCATGGAGCAAGCCCGCTCGGGCTGAGGTTGCACAATTAGAGCCAAAAATCCCTGAGAGCAAGCACGACTCGGGCACAAAGACAACATGGTCGGGCATGTGTGCCCGCTCGGGCTGAGTATTGCAGCCGATTGGGCTGCTATTTGAACAAGAAATTCGCCGAGACTTAGCCCGACTCGGGCTGGGAGATGACACGCGCGGGCAAGGGAGCCCGACCGGGCTGAATGTGGTGCACGAGCGGGTTGAAGTCTGCACGAGTGGGTGGAGGTTGTGCCCGAGCGGGCTGTCTAATCCGGAACAACCTCTTTTGAAGGTTTGAACGGGCAATTAAAGGAAAAACAAGCCATCTAGGGCAAGGGGACGGAGCACAGACAAAGGAGGACACCTAGAGACACACAAGAAAGAGGAGAGAACACGGATTGAAGACTTTGGGCATCCGAAGGATTCATCCGAAGCCAACGCTCGGGATGATAGGGGAGTCGAACACTTACTTTGTTTTTGTTTGCTTCTCTATGTATTCTGAGTAGATCTGTTGTCATGGGTTAGTGATGCCATTGTAATGGATTGTTTGAGTTATTAATGCTTGATTTT
>CM071866.1:27347575-27369583 GCA_036759665.1 Gynandropsis gynandra | reverse complement strand
GATTAATGAGACCGGTCGATTAATCTATTTAGGAACGGTAATAATCGAGGTAGAATTCCCCATTGTTCATCATGCATCTAGAAGTTCCACGCTACATAGGGATATGAGCGACGTTGATTTCCTAGATAGAGGATTTAGGCTTGGGAGAATCATTTCCGTTTATAGAGGTCGAGTTCCCATCCGACATTAGAGGTTGAATTCCCCATCGTCCGTCATGCATCTAGAAGTTCCGCACTACATAGGGATATGGGTGATGTTGATTTCCTAGGTAGGAGATTTAGGCTTACGCCAAGTCATTTCTAGCATTCGGGGTAGAGTTCCCTACTGTTCTTAACGCGTCTAGACGTTCCGCGCTACATCGAGAGGTGAGCGATGTTGATTTTCTATATAGAGGATTAGATATTAGTTCCCCATTGATTGATACAAACCGAATTTCATGATCCATAGAAACATCTATTGCATGTTCCGGTATTCCCGACACCCATGATACCCCTCATTGCCTAGTCTAGCTTCATCATCCTTATTTATCTTTATTTTCCAGTTCATTATTCATCTATTGATCGATCTTCTTCTCTAGATATTTTAGTTCTAAAGCTGCACTTAGTCCCCAGAGTTCAACCCTTGTACTACACGAGTCGTATACTTGCGGTAGAGTGGTCTTGGAAATAAATAAAAATCTGATTTTCACACATCAGTAATTTATCGTGAGCTTTGTCTCCATTCTCTATTTGTCCAGTTTATTAACACTTTGATATATATTATCTTAAAATATATCAAATCTAAACTAAATTCTCCATATTAATTAATTATATGGTTTAGAAGAAATCTTAGATATTAGAACTTAATTTTGATGCATTTTGATGGTACCATGTTAGTTAGGGGTGTAAAATGAGTTAGTTTGGTTATACTCGACTCAGTTCTAAAAAAACGAATTGACTTAGTTCAACTTGTCTTTTAAATGAGTTGAAAAACTTGAGTTTAACTCGTCAGAAAACGAGTTGGTTCGTGAGATAAGCCATTTAATTTAAAGAATTCTAAAATATGTTAATTATCAAACTAAATAAAATAACATATCCAAAATATTAATTCAAATATAAAGTTATTGAATATCGAATTACTAAATGAAATACAAAGTTATCGAATATCAAATAAAACGTCGAAAACATTAGTATTTTAAATTTGGTTGCTTGCAACGTTATTCATAACATTCTTTGCATCTTATTTTTTAGTAATGGTTTTATCTCATTTGAAATCTATATAAAAAAACAAATATATAATAATAATAATAACATATTATTTGTTCTCATGTGATTTTGTTTTCCAAAGCGTGAGTTCTCGTCGAAACTCTAACTCGTTTTTGGCTCAGTTCGTGAATTTATGTTTTAAACGCGCTGAAAATTACTCAGTTTAGATCACTAAAAAACGATCCAAGTTAAAATTTTCTCTTGAGTCAACATCTCATTTTATATTTCTAACGCTAGCACATACGTGACAACACGCCAATACATATGTGGGAATCAATTCACCATCCTATTTGTTTTTTCTAAGTTTTTAAATGTTGGTCAATACAGAGTTTTATACCACATAGTTATATGTTTCGTTGATATGTTACTCGTCATTTTCAATAAATTTATTTTAATGTCCACTGAAGAATTTTATAACACATAATCATTCTTTTTATTAATATGTGACTCATTGCTACCAATAATTTTCTTTTAATATTCAATGTTATTAATCCCTGCCGTTAAATTTTAAACTATGCAACATGATGACTATAGAAAAAAAAATCTAAGATTCTGATGAATCTATAGACGATTATTTCTCATGAATCAAATTAGAGGGTTGATTCTTCATCCAACTATTCTAGGCAACAAAACATACATTTGTTATAGCCTCTGATTGCTTTTTTTTTTGAAACGCTAAGTTGTCGACCGTGACACTCTGTTTTCTCTAAGGATTATGTAAGGATAAGCGTGTATAGAGCTCTTATGTTTATTTCTCATGTGGTCTTCATGTTTATGAAGAATAAACTAACTTACTTTGTTTTTCTAAGTTTCGATGTTGGTTTAGGTATGTGACATCACATCACATGAACAATTACATATCTGAATAAAATATCTTGGATTGTAGAACCTATTTACATTGCACAAAAGAGTTTATGTTCTCTCATGTACCTATGGATTTTCCTGTTTTTGATAGATGTTTTTAGGTGATGGTATTTGCTTGTTTTTCCCCTCATTTTCTTGTTTAAAGAGGGTATATGGATTATGAAGTGAAGGGAGCACCAATTCTTTAACGAATATGAGAGAAGGTTTGTGTAATGGATTTTGAAAGATGTTGAATGTTTGTTCTCAATGTTGAATGTACATGCACTACAAAAAACACAAGAATTCCAATGAAATTTTCAACGTAAATCCGTGTTGATAAGTAATTGTAACACAATTTTAATGCTATTGGCATGCAAAATTTGCGTTACAATATAGTTGAAATTTGTTACACAATTTTTACATTGAGGAACACAAACTTAACGCAATGTAATGCAATTGTATCACCAGAATTCCATCGGCAACCGTATCGACACTTGCAACGCAGTTGTAACGCGGCTGGAACTCAAAACTAACAATAACATTTGCGTTACAATTGCATTACAATTTTTTACGCAAAGATAGCATAGATGTAACATAATTCATTTCGCGCAATTTTCATTACAATGTCCTTACAACTTCTAACAAAAATGTGTGTTGATTTGTAATGCTATTGCGTTACAAAGTTGATACAGAGTTCGTACGCACTATAGTTCATGGACACCATAATAATCAATGATATTGCATTGGTATGTTAATGATAGTAACGTAAGGTAATGCAATTGCATTGACAATTATGAGTATATATATCATTTTGGATCTCATACCAACTCACTCATAAATAAAACTACAAAATCATTTAAATTATCTCATTTACACGTGTATAATGTTTTCTAGTGGTTTATATTGTGGTGTCTTCGAAGATGGATACATGAATGGGTTGATTAAAAGAAAACAATTTTCTATCGAATTCGAAAGTAGATTAGAAATTTTTATAACATTTGCTACAAATAAAGTTAAATACGTAAAGAGTAGTAAGTTATACCGTCTTTATTGTAGGTGTAGAAATGAAAAAAATGCTTAGTGCAGACGTCATGTTAAAGCACATATACAAGAAAGGTATATGTGAAACTACTATATTTGGATTTATCTTAGGAAATATATGAGCACAATGACATCTTATATGTATGTTAACATTTAACAACCAAATGATATTTATAGTAATTACGGAGTGAACACAAATGAAAGTAGATTTTCGTGACAATTGTACTCCTCATGATGAATACATGGAAATGATTAGAGATATTTTTCTCGGCTATCAAATTATGAATGAAGAAGTTTCAAAAACTTAAACTAATAACTTTTACGAGCTGCTTCATGCAACCAAGCAATCTTTGTATGAAGTTTCTGAGGATAATTCAAAGTTATCACTATTAGTTAGATTGATGAAAGTGGATACATGTTATAATCCCATAGAATATTGGATGGATCAAACGTGTGAGACATTGCATTATATTATGCCTAAAGATTACACCACACCTAAGTCCTTTATGATATTTCAAAGCTTATTGGATCTCTCGGAATGCGACATGAAAATATTGACACGTTTGTAAAAAATGTAAGATCTTTTTTACGGACGATATAAACCTTTTGAATTTTTATTTTTGTGGGGCTTAAAGGTTTAAACCTAAAAACAAAAATCAAAGGAAAAAAAATTCTTTCAAAACAATGTTTTACATACCAATTGTTGATTGATAAAGAGTTTGTATAAATTACAACGTACCATACCACACATGACATGACATACGGAACACCATTCTATAGATGGAGAAATATAACATCCATCACACAGGAAAACATGGAAGCATTTTCTCTTGCTATATCCTTAATTTGTTTATAAAAACGAAAAATTTATCTAGTATTACGCATAGATGGTTTCGTTCCGTACAATGCATCTTGTAAACAATATTCATTGTTACCCGTAATTAAGTCACCATATAATTTGCCACCCACAATGTATTTTGAAGTATATGATGTTTTAAAGAAAAAAAATTTTCTCATGAAAGCCTACTTGATGTGGATTATAAACGAATTTCTCGCTTATGTAATGTTATGTTGTTGGAGCACACATATACGTCTTTTGTTTCTATATTGTATGGATGATATAAATTCATTTATATTTGTGAAGCAATACATCAACGAAAAGATCACGTATTTCATGAAATACTCTTTTCACTTTCACATTGCAACAAAATCCAAGATCACATCACGAACCAAGGATGGAAATCTTTTTTTTGGAATACAATGAATTGTTTTACCGTAATTCTTAATATTCGTAATAAAACTGGACGGCTAAGCATGAATATTATGCAAAGATTGTTAACCAATCAAAAAGTTCATCATGGACATACTTACATTTTATTAAATTTCAAGGATATCCGTCAATATGAATGTTAAAGTACAAAAATATTCTTGTATACATGTATGCATATATAAAAGATATTTAACATGTGCGAATATATTTATAGCATTTTTCTGATGAGGCACGAAAGGATAACCGATGATCTAATTGCGATGAAAGAATAAACATATGTATAATGATTGCAAAAATATGTAAGAACATTGATTATATATATATATACATATATACATATTACTGAAAAGAGTTTATGTGATTTATATATATATATATATATATATCATAATTTTTTCAGGTTTAGAATCGTAACAAAATTATATTTCATCATTCATGTGATTGAATGACATTGTACGTCGTTATATAAGAATGATGAAATGTTGGCCTATAATGTTATCCGTGGCTACACATTTCACACACTTAGTCATGTTTGAGACATAAGGACCAGTAATTATGGTATTTGGGTAAAAGTAGATAATTACTTCGATTCATCTGAGGGAACAAGACTATTCTTAAGGAGGTTTTGCAGTTTGACAATTAGAGATTTGTTGGACTAAAAGTTATACTTTTCCATTGTGGTTCATTTGATCCATTGATTGGGAGATGGTATAGAAGAAAAAAGAATGGAGGTAACGATATCCAGACATCACGTTGGTTTTGAAAATAAAATCTTTTCATCTTATCATGGCAAGCCGATCAAATGGGTTTACTCTCAAATCCGAACTCAAAAACAACAACATGAAAATATAAGCACATTTTTTAAATCTATCCTAGAAGAAAAATATCACTAGATGACGATCATTTATAATATAAACTAACGCAAAAAAAACAACGAAGAGATCCTGGCCAAACTTTACGATTTATCATTGTTACGTATCGAACAACTTAGATGTAATACCGGATGAAGAGGTCATGATGCAGAATACGATGATGTAGATGACAGATGTGATGATGTAGAAGATGATGATGGTTGATAACATAATTGTACAACATGTATCACAATTATTAAGTTTTTTTATCTAAAATAAAATTTATAACACAATTACATCAACTAGTCATATTAATGCAATGAAGTTGATATTTGTAATGAATTCTAACCCCACTGCATTAGAAAGTTATGCAGTCAGCATG
Organism: Gynandropsis gynandra; assembly: GCA_036759665.1. NCBI lineage: Eukaryota > Viridiplantae > Streptophyta > Magnoliopsida > Brassicales > Cleomaceae > Gynandropsis > Gynandropsis gynandra. The sequence goes on along the minus strand of CM071866.1, from coordinate 27,363,952 downwards.
TGGTGCTCTCATTACATACGTCAACGTAATTGCATTAGAATCGCGAAAATCGACGCATGTAACACAATTGCTTTAAATATTCTAATGTAGTGGCTTTAGAATTGCGTTGCCAATGGTTAGGTAGTGAACCGTCATGATTGTGTTTAGAGGGTGACACAATTATGTTACAACTTATATTTGTGGAATAAAGCAATTACATTGGCAAATTTCATAAACCCGAACCATTGGTTTTTATTCTCTAATTTTTGAAATTGAGAGAAAAATATCTATTTTTCGCCAGGAATCGTCGCTCACCTAGAGCGCACCAAAAAATCATAATTTGAGATTAAATTTGTTCACAAAGCACATTATACAAATGTTTATTGTTTAGTTTGGTTTAGTATATTTGTTTTTCTATTTATTTCAATTTAGATAACATTAGGTGTAATGTATTTTATCATTCAGTTTAGATAACGTTTAGTAGTTTTAGTATGAATTATCATGTTTTGGTGTATAAAATTAGGTGTATTTTGAAGATTTAGGTTGATTTGGTTCGGTAAGATCAATTAAGTCGGTTAGCTCAGTTAGATCAATTTAAATCAATTTATGCCGATTTAAATCAATTTTGGTCAATTTAGATTTGAGTTGGATTAGGATTGAAATTGAGTTAGACTTTGAGTTGGTTTAGTTTTGAAATTAAGTTAGAATTTAGAATTGAAAATGAAGTTAGGATTTAATGAAGTTTTCCATTAGTTTGTTTATTTTATAATAAATTTTCTCTATGTTTGTAGGATATCTCGGTGTTCGTATGGACGAGGTTTAATGAGTACTTTCACTTCGGGAACTCCGAGTCCGAGAGGAACTCTAGAGACACCGACGACTGACTCACAATCGGCTCTGTCTCTTGTATCTCTCCCCTTGACGTTGTTAGAGTGACAAACGATGACGTCTTTCTCTCAACAGAGACGGGCTGCCACGGATTATCGTTTCCATATCCCCATAATTCCCAACGTCGAGGACATCCTACGCCACCACGAGCGCATCTTAATTCGTCGTTTACATCAAAAAAAGATTCTAACTCCGGATGATAGACCAATATATTAGTAAGTAGTATGGATTGGGTTTTTTATAGGTTTGATATTGATGCTTTGGTCGGTCCAACATCACCTATTGCATCAAAACAAATTATTTCGCTCCATAAATGGGCTGGATGTGGACGCCATAGCCTATCAAAAACTTTTGTTGGGCGGACTTTGTGGTAAGTAATATTATTTTATTATTTTTAATAATAACAATTTTTTTAAATATTAATGCCTTTATATATTTATTTTAGTAAAATGGTATTTGTAAACCCAATACCATAATATGGTGTACGGCCGGTTGAAGGATTTAGTGATAAAACAACTCAAATGACACTGATCACGAGGGAGAGTTCCTCGCGAGGAGCGAGAGAGCCAAGATGAACCTAACCCCCTCACAATAGATCTTGCGCCTTTGATGGATACATCTGGTGTGAAGCCGTTCGCAAAAGTTTATAACGAATTAGTAAGTAATTTTGAAATATTTTAACTCTTATCTATTTTTACAATGTAATAATATTTTTATGTGTTTCTTTTCAACGACAAGAATACGATCGATCAAAAATTTTAATCTTTCTAATTTGGAAAACCCACCAGCGACAGAACACAACGTTGGTCCACAACAAGATCAAAGAGGTTGCGAGTGAGATCGAGAAAAAGATATGATACAAAAATTCATTTTACATGTATGTATAATTTTTATTGTTAGATGTTGATAAATTCTAATTACATTTTTTTCAAACGGAAGGAGCAATTAACACAATGAGAGATATCATCAAGTCAAAGTGATTGCTTGACAATCGAAATCACGCAAGCCATACTAAACATTTTGCATTTATTAAGTATCATTTTCATTTAATTATTCATTTTTTGTATATTACTCTAGTTTAAAAATATTTTCTTTTGAACATCGTCACCCTAATCGATATAGATGTGTATTCGGTTTATGCTCGTGAAGTCCTAGATCACTGGGACTTTAGACGACGAAAGGCCTATGAGTACGCACAAGATCATGAGCACCGTGTGATGAGTCGATGATCCAACGAAGGTGGTGGAACACAACAGATTGAGATCGTTGATTTCAAGCGAAGATAGTCGATCTGGAATCCATTGTGAGTTCCTCCAACAATCTATTTTGTAAACGAGCTCTTTCGCTCCCACTCTTGTTCCTGCCCTAATTCTAGCACCTGCTATGGGATCACCATCTTTTCCGTCTCTGAAAATCGAAATTACGAGATTAGAAGATTTATTAAAAAAATGAATTTGTATTTTTTATATATATTTTTAAGTTTATATGTTTTTATATATACAAAATATTTTAAAATGAAAACGAAAAATACCAACGCAACTACGTTAGAATCACGTTGGCCTTTTTAAGGCATATAACAAGTGAGTTCTATAGCTAATTGTGATGCAAACTTGCATCATATTTTTGTTAGACTAGGTAACCCAATATTGCATTGTAATTGCATTTCCAATACTAACGCAATGTTTTGTTAGCCTTTTCAACAAATTCACTCAATGTTCCATTAGCAATCCAAATTTTCAGTGCAAAACTAACCATTTTCAACCTAATTTGTGTTATTTTTTTCGCGTTTTATGTTGTATTTTTATGTAGTTCTAGCATTTGGGCATATGTATGATAATTCCAGATTTGATTCTAAGTTTGCACTCTACCTAAAAATAGAGATGGCATGCTTCACATCGTGTTGTGTGGTAACACATTAGGTTCACTTGAATATGGTCATCTATATCATTGTGGATGGACCGATCGTCGGTGATAAAATTGGGAGGTTAGACAAGACAAAAAAAAAGATACAAAAAATTTTTCGCTCAACTGCTAACACAAATATGCATTGTAAAGAATTTTCAATGTAAAACCAACCCAGACCAATGCTACGCTTATGTTGCATTAGCATTGTAATGCACTAGATAACGTTTTTCTACACCGATGTAATGTAGTGAAACTTAATTTTTGAGTGGCTATGGCGTTGAAAATTCTAACCCAATTGTAACGTCATTTTAACACAAAGTTTACGTCACCATTGCACATGTATTCTCCGAAAGGCATGAGAAAATACTAACTTCCATCATGAGGCAACAAATACACACCTTAATCAATATTAATACATGTGTTTCTATGAAATTGTTTGGATCTCAACGGTTACGGTGGATGAGTAAGGTGTCTATCTAGTTACTAAGTATAAATGCATACATATCTAAAGATTAGAGTGAATGTCATAATGAATATGTATCAAATCAAATTTTAACAAAAAGTCTGATGTTTGTTTTTATAATTTCATTTGTCTATTATAATTAGGAAATTATAATGTTAGAAGTGAAGAAAAATCGGAGTAAATTTACAGTTATTCGTCCGAATTGTTTCATTTGAAATGATATCTAATGATATTTTTATTTTCTAAACCAGAACTTTATTCCTACCATAAGAAACCTGACTCATAATATCTTAATCTTAGTATAGATTGATGGATTTATTACCAAAAGAAATATATATATATATATATAGAGTTAAAGTGATGGCTCAGACTCTTCCGTTTGAAATGATATCTAAAGATATTTTTATTTTCTAAACAACAACTTTTTGCCTATGAAAATATATATTTATAAAAAAATGATTCACAATATCTTAATCTTAGTATAAATTGATGGATTTATGATAAAAAAGAATACTACTACAATTCATATATTTCTATTTTCTATAACAATTCCTCATTTTATTACAAAATGATATATATATTTATTTTAAGAATAATTTGAATAATATAATGATTTATTTATAATTATCTAAAATATGTAATTATAATTTTTCTTAAGCTAAAACTCTGTTTTATTAAATTATTTAATTATATAATCTTATTTCATAAATTTGATATTAAATAGTGTAAGACGTTTAAATTTTGTATTTAACCCAACTACTCTTTTTTTGTCTAAAAAGTAAATTGTAACAATGATAACATTATAAATTTTTGTTATAAAGAATTAATTTCATAAATAATTGGTTTCTAAATTCAAGTTAAACATAATAAACTTCTTATAGTTATAATCTCACATGAAATCAGGTATGAAAAACGATAAAAAACCATGTGAATAGATTAAGGAAAATGGTGAGCGAGACAAACGTTTTGGAGCGGAGAAGAAGAAACTGAACTCCGAAGCTATATAAGACTACAAGTACACACCTTAGTCATAGAAACCAAGTGTCATCGATATTTGTAGATGTATTTCTTTAATTTTTTTCGAATCATTCATATGGTTATGGTCTAACTTCTAAAGCGATTAATGCGATGAAAGAGTTGGAGTGGTAGCCATTAAAAAATTTCAATGATCTCTACGATCATATTGAAGAAAATAGTTGAGAAACATCCTTATAATTATCATATTATGTTTTAGACCATTATGTATATATATATATATAATGATTTAAGCATCCAGGAATAATGTGATATGAGAGTATTGTATCTAGGCGAATTGTATGATTTTCAAATTCATTAAATTGTCCACAGAAAAGAGTGTGATGTAGATGACATCATCCATGTGTCAGCATTATGGCTCTTTGAGGGACAATCAATGGGATCTTGATGTTTTACTTTTAGCAGTCGATTCTAGAATTGCTCCATAGACATGGGTGGTGCAATGAGGATGTATTTGATGTCTTAGGCTTTTATTTTTGATCTTGAGAAAATTGTCGAAAGGAATCTAGACATAACGAGAGCTCAAGGAGTGATAGTGATGGAGTAAAAGGATTTAGAGAAAAAAGGAAAGAGCTTAAAAAGCTCAGGGAATGACCGCTCGACGGTCTTGGCGGATCTGTAGGAAGATGAAAAAGATTTGGATGAAGAAGAAAAATATCTAGAAGACGAATAAAAAGTTTCGGAAGAAGAGGACAATTTTGTAAAAGAATTAAAAGAATTCATTTTTACCTTATACAAATTATAATCCTGAATTTCTATTATGAATTATATAAAAAAGCTAAACAAAAGATTGTGAAAAATGTTTTTATCCATTGAATACGTAACGCAATGAAATTGATCTTCTGGTTTTACATATAATTGCCGAAATCTTGACAAAGATGCCTATAACCGACAAATAACCGATTAATGAACTAGTTTTTAACTGTATCATTTGATTTTGCCTATCATGAAATCTAAAAGGCCTAATAAAAGTTTCTGTTTATATAGTTTTTCACACTCGTTTCAATATAGAAGTATGATTAATTAGACTCGAATATGATAACATTTAATTTGGGTTACCCCGAATGAAAATTTTTATTTCACAATTATTAATATATCGATGCCACAAATATAAGATTATCCCAATGTCAAAGTTTGAGTAAAGTTGGATAATATTTACCTTGATCGGTCTTTACACTTTTCCAATTGTATGTAGAAACGAAAGATGGATTAAGAATAATGATTCTTTTATGGTAAAAAATCAACTATAAAATAATCAAATTTATTTTCATATAAATATTTTATAATCTATTAATCTAATCATAATATAGCTTGAAACGATGACGTCCGAACAATTTTTAACTTTTTATTTTATGTATTCTTGTAAATATTACTCCATATGTAAGATAAACTTAATTACTTATTTATAGTAACAAAATAAAATATTATTCAATTTGGATATATTGAAACACTATGACAATTCATACTCAACTATTGAAATTTAATGAAAATATTAATCAAATCATATATTAATGTTTGTTTACATTTGATTTGATTATCATATTGGCATCTCTTCAGATTTGTTATTTGGTGCCTTAGAGTTCTTTAGAATATTATTCATTTTTAATATGTTGAAATCTAGTTCAATGCTGTTTGCATAAAATAAAGAATATATTACAATCAATTATCTAAAATAAAACATTTTGGTGTTTAATCTATCTATTCGTAGCTTAGTCTTAATATTTGGATAATGTTAAATCAATTATTTTTTTACATAGCTTATATGATTCTCATAATTGATTATTTCGGTAAAATGATGATATATGATTCTCATAATTGATTATTTAGGAAAAAAATGATGATTTATTGGTATTAATATGTATTTCTTTCATAAAATGACACAAAAATATTTTGTATCCACCGTTCGAATAATTGAAATGCTCTATATTTGAGAGCAATTATATCACTTTTGCATTTAAAATCTATATATTAAAAAGACAAGTTTTTGTTGGCTTCTCAATCATTCTCAATTTTTAGAGCTCCACGTCACCTATATACATTTATTAAAAAAATGAACTAAAATGGATTCTGATTAGCTTCACCCCACGATCTCCTCTTCTCTCTCCCACGCATACGAAACCCTAAACGGCTGGAATTCCAAGAGCTCTCTTCTCTCCCTCATCCATCAGTAATGCGGATGTAAATGAGCATTTAACGATAGGGGAAGCAATAACAGAGGAAGAAGGAGGGAGGAGGAGGAGAGAGAATGAAGTGCTTCGGTTGGACATGGATACGATGAGGACGCGTGTGCAGACATTGGAGAGAGAGTGTTCAAATATGAAGAAGGTGATAGCAAAGATGGACAAGGAAGGATCGCCGGCGGCGAACCAGGACGGTGGTCGGAGAGGAGGTTGGTCGATCATGAGGAGGAGGTTGCCCTTAACACAGCCAATGCTGCCGTGTTAAGGGCAAATCACCTTCGTAGGAGCCACCCAGTTCCCGCAGAGCATATTTGGCTTGGATCGCCTCGCCTTCTACTGCTGACCCAGTGTTCGTCTGCTTCGGAGCGGCGATGGAGGTTTGCAGCCCCGTTAATGGCCTCGAAATGCCGAATCTGTTCGTCACCGGGTCTGGTCCTCCTGGTACCAACTATACCGCCATGAATATCACCTTTGATGAAGGCTGGGGTGCTGTTATTGCCAAAACCGTAAGCCTTCTTCGTTACTTTATCCTATCTGCTTTCTGAGATAATCGAAATTTGACTTGAGTGATAACATCCTTGGATTTCTCTGTGTGAATTTCATAGTGATCGCAGATTTTTGGTGAATTTCTTGAATTATGACTTGGTTCTCTTCCCTCTTTTTTACGATCTTACTCTGACCAACAGATAATCCTACTGTGCATTACCTTCTAGGATTGCTGATTAAACCTTCGATTGAAATAGGTTTCGCTTGATGCTGCCAAAGTTATTAACGTAACCCCTAGGTATGCCCGGGTACGAGGCGGATTAAATGGCTCGGCCAAAGCAGATATCATTGTGTGGGAGAACATTGAACTCATCAGCGATCGCCCTTTCGAAACCATGCTCAAAGAGTTTAAGCAACTGAAAGAGGAGTATCCTGATCGGATTCTCATTTCGTCAATTATGGAGGAATACAACAAGGCAGCCTGGGCAAATCTCATCGATCGCGTCGAGCAAACTGGCATTATGAGTTTCTGAGTTTATCATGATCAGGTAGATCTTAACCTTTCCTTTTACTTCCCTCTCTGATATCGCAATCCTCCATAATGTTGTGTAGGATGCCTTAGAAATCAATTTCTCATGCCCTCATGGCATGCCGGAGCGCAGGATATCGCAATCCTCCATAATGTTGTGTAGGATCTAGATCGAAGGTTTCCAGACTGGAACTTATTTGCGGCTGGAGATTCATAATGTTTCACTCTTCCACGATCCCCATTCTCTCTCCCACGATCTCGGTAGGGCATTATTCTCTCATTCTGTCATCCACTTCTGTCTGGAATTTCAGCAGAGAAAGTCTTTCTTTGACCAAGCTCTCTACAGCCACATGGTTGAAGTTTAACTCATCTGTAACAGGGATTGGTTCAGAAGCAGATGCAGCAACGTTTGGCATGACTGGTTTTGCCTTCTTAGTGAAGAAGAAAGCCGAGGCTGAGAGTACAACCACCAGAGTTGAGGACAGCACAAGCAAAATCTGGTTCATCGAAAATTTTCCCTTGGAGATTGGTGAAACCTCAATGGGAGATTCTTCTAGATTGTCATTAACCTCTAAGGAAGAGCCTATTTAAGGACGAGAATCAACTTGGACTTCGGAAGTTTCAGTTGAAATATCAACCATGGCAGTCTCAACAATTCGCCCCACATCTTCAGGTACTTGGATTGATAAGCCTTTGACCTCCGTGTCAAATTTTGAGCTGTCAGCATGTTTGACTTGGTCCTCGGTTACCTCTTCTTGCTCGCCTTCGTAGGTAGCCATAGATGTATATCAACCTATTTTCTCCGCTTCAATTTTCCTGGTTGCTGATTCAAGCCCCTCCTGAAGCTCATGAGCTTCAGGAGGATGAGCAAAGAGGCGAACCGAGGAGAGCTAAGGCGTCGAACTGAGGGTGAAGGCACCGATAAGATGTGACAAGCACGGTAAGGCGATTGCGAGATGGAAGTTTTCATGAATGATTTTAAGAAGTTTTTCTTATTTCTCTCCATTTTTTTTTGAAGTTTTTGAAGCAAATGCGATTTCAAATCGAAACACATGTTTGGGAGTCATCTGGTGTCACTTCGACGAAAACACGCGGATCTACCTCAATTCGATGAATTTAGGGAATCTCCCATGACCATGAATTCCAGGAGGATTGAAGTGTATATAGGTAACTTCTTACCTCCAGGAACTCTTGCTTGACCATGTCCTGATCCACAGGAACCAAATGTAATTGTGTCTGGTTCTTTCCACTTCTAGGTTTTGACATTTGGTGTTGGTTTATTGATAAATATTTCGCCACTACATTTGATTTATCAATGTCTTCTTTAACAAAGATTTCACATTGTTTGGATTTTTTATGTGTTTTATATGTTTGCTACCTAACTCACGGTTCTTCTCTAGGATGTATGAAGAGTGGATAATGAAGTTCTCTAGGATGTATGAAGTTCTCTACACCAACAAGAGTTGCATCTCCTTCTCCGATAAAACTATCTCCAAAACATCCTCAAGGTGCATTTTTCAAGAAAAATTGGTGTTTCAATACTACAAGAAACAAACTACATCAAGCCATGGTCTATAGCATTGGGTTTTTTACAATATATTTTATCACATTAAAAAACATTAATCGCTTATATGTTCAACCAATATAATTTGCTTTTAATCCTTTTAATCTTCTTTTTCAATAAATATAATCTAAATAATTATATAAATAATTTTTCACGCTAAAAATATAAATAATTAAACATAAAATCTAATATTCAAATTAAAATTTATATAATCATATCATAGACCGCGCATCGCGTGGGCCTCGCCTAGTGATAGATAAAAAGTGGTAATGACAAATCAGCATTGCAAATCATTATTGGGATCATTCAATAAAATCTTTTAAAAAAGGATAACAATTCTCGTAAAAACAATAGTAATTATCGGCATCATTAAATATATTTTAAAAAAAGAGACGTGGAAATCAAACTGAAGAACAAGGATACTGGCAAATACAGTTGAAAAGGCGCCTAGGGGTCGGAGCCTGGACGCATGTTCCTGAGCCATTCCTCTTTTGGCGACACAGCACTTTTCACTTGGTTTCATCACAAACATCCCTTTGCAATAGATCATGAGACATTTCTTGACCTATAGTCTCCTTCACCATCGTCCCTTCACACCATTGCAACAATATTATTATTATTATTATTGTTATTATTATTTGTTAAATTATAAATATCATGGATCATAACCCATATAGTTTTTAATTATTAAATTAATGAAGGATTACTGAAATTTTTTAATGGCCCAATATGATCGTAGAGATCATTGAAATTTTTTAAATTTCTCAATATGATCGTAGAGATCATGCAATTAAATGATCTCTACGCAATGTAATGCAATTAAATTAATGAAGGATTATTGAAATTTCTCAATAGAGAAATTTGTCTATTTCCTTTCGCTATTTAGTTTTTAAAAGTTTTATCAGATTATCTTTTGTTGTAATATTTTGTTACATTGTTATATATCATATGCGAAGTTTGCTTCATATTTTCAGTTTCATCTATATCTTTATCGGATCAAAGTAATACAAAATATGTCACGATCAAACATCAATGATGGAGACATATGTCTAGCCGATTGTGCTGCGACACATACAATATTGAAAGATAGAAAATATTTCTCCAAGTTGAGAATACATGAATCCAGTGTCAATACAATATCTGGAAATGCAAAAATAATTAAGGGATGTGGAGAAGCAAATTTTATAATGTCCGGAGGGACAAAATTTATCATACAAGATGCATTATTCTCTCCACAATCCCAAAGAAACTTATTAAGTTTCAAAGATATTCGCCAAAATGGCTATCATGTTGAGACCATGAATGATGAAAATCGTGAATATCTTTATATCACGACGATGGTTTCTAAAAAGAAACATATTGTGGAAATTTTACCATCTTTATCCTCTGGACTATATTTCACAAAGATAAGAATGGTGGAAACATATGCCATATTCAACCCAAGATATGAAGACATGTTTAAGATTTGGCATGATCGACTGGGTCACCCTGGTTCAATAATGATGCGAAAAATTATTCAAAATTTCAATGGTCATCCATTAAAACATGAGAAGATATTTCAATCTCATGAAATTGCATGCAATGCTTGTTCTCAAGGAAAATTAATAATAAGACCATCATCTGTCAAAGTTGGACATGAATCACCATCGTTTTTAGAACGATTACATGGGGATAAATGTGGACATATACATCCACCAAGTGGACCATTTCGATACTTTATGGTGTTGATCGATGCTTCTAGCAGATGGTCACACATTTGCTTATTATCAACCCGCAATGTTGAATTTGCGAGGTTTATTGCTCAAATAACAAAATTACGAGCTCAATTCCCCGATCATCCTATTAAGAAGGTGAGGCTTGATAACGCTGGTGAATTCACTTCTCAAGCATTCAATGAATATTGTGCATCGATTGGTATTGAGATTGAACATCCCGTACCACATGTTCATACATAAAATGGTATGGCAGAGTCATTGATTAAATGTCTCCAACTTATTGCTCGATCATTGCTAATGAAAACAAAACTTCCAATTTCTGCTTGGAGGCATGCCATTTTACATGTTGCTGCACTAATTCAAATAAGGCTAAGTGCTTATCATAAATATTCTCCATTGCAATTATCAAATGGCCAAGAACCAAATATATCTCATCTTCGAATATTTGGTTGTGCTGTATATGTTCCAATTGCTCCACCGCAACGAACAAAAATGGGCCCACAACGCAGATTGGGAATTTATGTTGGATATAATTCACCATCTATCATTAGATATCTTGAACCAGAAACGGGTGATGTATTCACAGCTCGTTTTGTTGATTGTCATTTTAATGAGAATGAATTCCCACCGTTAGGAGGAGGAATAAAACAAGCCTCACGAGAGTTAACATGGAAAACACAATCATTGTTATATCTTGATCCTCCTACAAAACAATGTAATATGGAAGTACAAAAGATAATACATTTGCAAAATATTGGGAATAGACTTCCAGATGGGTTCGATGATACAGCCCGGGTTACAAAATCATATATACCAGCTGCAAATGCACTTGCTTGTATAGAAATACCAAAAGGGTATACGGGTGAAAGAATTTCAAATGAGTCCACAACACGCTTAAAGCGTGGACGACCACTTGGTTCTAAAGATAAAAATCCTCGAAAAAGAAAGAAGTTTGATAGTAATGATGATTCTCAAATAATAGAGAATATTAAAAAAGAAACAAATGAGGAAGATGATCTTCAAAATGAAAATCATGAAAATAATCATGAACATACAGAGAACAATGAAATTTCCATTAATTATATCTATGATGAAAAGATTATAAGAAGAGATGAAATAAATGACAATGATGGAATATTCTCTTTCTCTGTATCCAAAGAAATTGAAAATGATAGTGAAGATCTAGAACCAATGTCAGTGTTAGAATGTCAAAAGAGACATGATTGGATCAAATGGAAAGAAGCTATGCACATAGAATTAGACTCATTAAATAAAAGAAAAGTATTTGGACCCATCGTTCAAACTCCAAATGGTGTCAAACTGGTTGGATGCAAATGGGTTTTTGTACGAAAAAGAAATGAAAATAATGAGGTCACGAGATATAAGGCACGCCTTGTCGCACAAGGGTTTTCCCAGAGACCTGGAATTGATTATGAGGAAACATATTCCCCTGTTATGGATGCAATCACATTTAGATATTTGATGAGTTTAACAGCATCCAACAACTTAGATATGTACCTTATGGATGTGGTTGCGGCATATCTATATGGATCTTTGGATAATGATATATACATGAAAATCCCTGAAGGATTAAGAATGCCGAAAATATCAAACTCAAAACCTAAAGAAATGTGTGCAATCAAATTGCAACGATCTTTATATGGATTGAAATAATCTGGACGTATGTGGTATAATCGTGTAAGTGAATATCTATTAAAAAGGGGATTTGTGAATAAACCTATTTGTCCTTATGTTTTTATTCAGAAAACAACAAGTGGATTTGTGATTATAGCTGTTTAAGTTAATGATCTGAATATAATTGGGACCTCAAAAGAGATTGAAAATGCTCGGAATTATCTGAAAAGGGAATTTGAAATGAAAGACCTTGGACAAACAAAGTTTTGTCTTGGTTTACAGATAGAGCATCTAAAGACTGGTATATTTGTACATCAATCGAATTATACAAAGAGAGTATTAAAACGCTTTAACATGGATAAAGCAAATCCATTAAGCACTTCAATAGTATGTAGATCTTTAAATGTTGAAAAAGATCCATTTCGTCTTTGTGAAGAAAATTAAGATATACTTGGACCAGAAGTACCATATATGAGTGCAGTAGGGGCTCTCTTGTATCTAGCAAATTGCACTCGTCCTGATATAGCATTTACTACTAATCTCTTGTCACGATATAGCTCATCCCCTACACGTCGTCATTGGACAGGGATTAAACATATCTTTCGATATTTACAAGGATCAATTGATTTAGGATTATTTTATCCTAGAGATTCCAAACGTGAGTTAATCAGTTTTGCAGATGGATGTTACTTATCAGATCCTCATAAAGCTAGATCACAAACAGGATATGTTTTCACAATTGGAAGGACAGCGATATCATGGCGTTCACAGAAACAAACACTAGTTGCGACATCTTCAAATCATGCTGAAGTCATAGCACTTCATGAAGCGAGTAGAGAATGTGTGTGGCTCAAAGCTTTAACTCGACATATACAAGAGACATGCGAATTATCAACTAATATCAACCCAACAATACTATATGAAGATAATGCCGTTTGTGTTGCTAAAAAAAAGAAGGATATATCAAAAGTGACATAACAAAGCATATACGTCCAAAATTTTTCACGTATACACAAGAGCTCGAGAAGAAGAAAGAAGTTGATGTTCAATACATCCGATCATGCGAAAATGTAGTTGATTTATTCACAAAAGCGCTCCCTACTTCAACATTAAAAAAACACATTCGAAATATCGGGATACGTCACCTCCGAAGCTTATGATTAAACAAAAAGGTTGACAAATCGAGGAGGAGTTTTTTTATGGTTGTACTCTTTTTCCCTCATCATGGTTTTTATCCCAAAGGGTTTTTCCATGATAAAATTTTAACGAGGCATACAATAGACATTTAAGGAAGAGTGTTAAATTGTAAATATCATGGGTCATAGCCAATATAATTTTTAATTATTAAATTAATGAAAGAATTTTGCCTATAGGCAAATTCCTCCAAATAACAAGACATCTTATAAAAAAAAGTATTAATCCTTCTCTCTCTCTCCTTTGTTTACCCTTTTGTCTCTCACTTTATCTCTCTCCACTCACTTCCCTCATCTCTCTCTCTATTTTTATATCACGGTAAATTTATATGCATATATATATTCCTTCTTTCTTTTCATACCATCACCTAACTATATATATTATAATATATTATACAAAAGTTAATATATATTATATACATATATTACTTATATACATATATATAATCGTAACTCCTATATATATTATAAATACATTACTAAATACTATTAAGTATATAATAGTTATAATATATCATAATTATATTTATATTATAGTCATATATTATGTAATTACTTTTTGTAATATATATAGATTAATAATTAATTTTTTAACATTACTATTATTATATCACACATTAATATTATTATTACTATTATAATAATAAGAGCTTAGATAGAGAATCATGTTTTCAAAATTTCTGATGGTTATATATATATGAAGTGAGTGGAATACCTGATAAAAAGAGGACAACGAAAACAAATGTGAGGACAACAGAAACTTGAAAATTTTTAGCCAATTTCTTAGGGATGTATTAAAATACAAAACTGAAAAAATATTAATTTTTTTGTGGTTTATAGTATTAGTTTCTACGAATGTATATAGAACAGATTATCCGTATATAGAAATTGTTAATATTATGGATAGTGAATCTTGTAAATAAATATATAGAGTTTATTATTATTTGAGCTAAGATGGTGAAAATAGTCTCTATCATTATCATATTAATTAGGTGAATATATGTAGATGGATAACATATATAGAAATTCTATTAAGATGAATATAACAGTTTCCATAAAAAATCGATTCATGAAAAATAATTTTTTTACTCATAAATTCCAATCTACAGTTAATAATAAATATATACATATTTAATCACTTACGTTAAATCAAAATCACATAATTATTACATTCTAAAACAAATTGATGATCAGCTACATTGGGACTTAAGACACGGCCCAAACTCCAGAGGCAGCAATGGGGAATTGTCCTCAATGGGCGAATTTATTTGCCAAACAAACAAAAAAATTATTATGAATCAAATCTCTTGATTTGTCAATATATATTATTAACACAAAAAAATAGTTTTATGGCATTTATGCATTTTTTGCTAACGATATTTGTGTAAAATTTTTTTTATGTAAAATAATCGTTTGAATATGTTAAGTGAATTTTAATAGTTCAAATCAGTTTACCATAGATTTTTTTAATAAAAATTGGTGTAATAACCAAATCAATTTCATGAACTACATGATCATTTGGTTTATCGTACGTTAAAAAAATATTTTTTGAAAATTTAATTATTTGATAGATTTTATGGATATTATTTAAAATTTTAGATCTTTTTATATATTCCTCTCATAAAGTATATTTTGGTAGATTTTAATAAAATTTCAAAAATTATAAATTGAAAATTTCTCAAATATAATATCATTATACTTATAAAATTATGTTTTATTTTGTTTATTTGTATGTTTTAAGTTAGTTATTTATATTCACTAAAAACAAGTATGTTTTTTTTTTCTTTTCTAATTTTAATATTTAAAAATCCACAACAATAATTAAAAAAGAGAGAGATCAATATTTATTTATATATTAATATTAGTATTTAAAACTCAACCCATTTAGTGTATTTTTTTATTATCCATTTTATTTGTTGTAATATTTTAGATTTAAAACATATGATATATATATTTTAAATTTATATCCCATCATAATTATTCTTTGAACGAAATAAGAAGTTTATAGTTTTAAAATTAAATGATTGTATTTAGAAAATAATTTATGAAAATGACAGCTATTATTTGCTACTAGATTAGAATCGTACGATGAACGGGATGATATATATAAATTGTCATTTTCAATATAAATATTAAAATTTTTCATTGCAATATATATATATATATAATTTAATAGAATTAAGATAATCTAAATTGAAATGTGAGAAAAAATATCCTAAATTTTATATGAATATATTAATAATAGATTTATAGATTAAAACTAAAAAGTTAATATATAAATTTTTTAAAAATTATATTGATTTTCAAATTTTCATTTTCTTTCTCATATTTTAATGGTCAATTTAACTAATCAAAATATGTATCAAATGTAATAATTTTTTTACTGTTATTGTATTTCAAGATTATATATATTAAGATTTAATTTATTGATAATTCTGAAATAATATCCAAAAATGATTGTTTATATATGATAAATGAAACAACTTGATAAATATATATTTAATAGGATAGTTTTGAGATTGTTGTTCAACTACTTTCTTTAAATTTTTTTCCTGTGGAACAAATAAAAAACATGGAATAAATAATATACAAAATGTTACAATATTTATGTAGGACCACAAAATTACATGTTTTCGTTTTTATTTTTTTTAAATAAATGAGCTCTTAAGGGTAACTTCAAAAATACTCTCGTAGGGCTAAAACACTTCAAAAATACCCTTCTCGGAAAAGAAAAAAGTTATTATTTCAAAAGTACCCGTATAAATGTTGATATTCCCAAAATACCCCTGCGACTTTACGACCCAA
>CM071866.1:27330777-27347475 GCA_036759665.1 Gynandropsis gynandra | reverse complement strand
TTTGGGGAAGGGTATTTTTGAAGTGATTTAGCCCTTTGAGGGTATTTCTGATATTCCGCCCTCTTAGTGGGAGAATTCCTTAAATTAGTGGAAAAAGAAAAACATTTATTTATATGTTTAAGTATATGAGATAATTATTATAGAATATTTCGAAATTATTCTTTATTTGAAATAAAGATTGAATATATAATATATCAATTATCTCGCATATATTTTTGAGAAATATTCTTTTGCTTAATTATTTCAAACAAAAAAAAAAGTTGTATACATGACCGTTGTAAGTATATTATATTTTAACCATAGTATTCTTCGTGCCCACTAAATATATTTTAACTATATATTGTGTATATGGATAGTAAAATTATATATTAAAATTATCTGAAATAATAATTTTTGAATTTTTTTAACACCACACATCGTTTACATTTATTCTTTTAATTGCAACAATTTATCATATTTTAATAATTATGATATACTAACCATAATAAATCTATAATTTTTTAAGAATAAGATTATAAACAATTAAATCCTTTATACGTGATTATTTAGAGAAATTTCATTTGTACAATACAAAAAGATAAAGACTAAACTAAAATTTGAATCAAGGTTTATTTAGAGTAAAAAGTATTTGAATTTTAAATTTTTTATTTCAATATATACATAATGTGGAATGATAAAATTTATTGAAGTTAACAAAAAATAATAAATTGAAATGCAATTAAAAATAAAAATCACAAATTTTATATCTTTATTGATATAGTAATATTAATAACAATAATAAACTATATATAAAAAACAACAATATTAATATATTTTTTTTTTGAAAATCGTGGTCACTTATTAAATTAAAATTTTTTCTTATTTTTTGTATGGCTAATATAACTAATTTTGAATTTTTGTCCATCATAAAATATTTTTTTATTGTTAGTATATTTCTAAGTTATATATATTACTATTTAAATTCATTGATAATTTGAAAATACACACTATAAATGGATTATATACATATCATAATGCCATAGTTACATCAGTTTCATAAAGATAATATAAAAAAAATTAAAAGATTAAACCAATACAATAATTTTGAAGATGTTTATCTTTTGGTGCAATGTTGCTAATCATTGTTTTAAAAATATTCAGTCAATTTATTTTTTTTATAATGAAAATCTTGTATTAGTTTTAAGAGTTTTATGAAATAAATTAAATAAGTTGTTTTAATCGTACAAATTTAATTTCTCATTATAGCTTGAAATATTATATTTTGAAAAGAAAATAAATTTTCACAGAACTGATGTGTAATGCATATTCTGTTTAAATATAACACTTTAAAATATATAATTTCAATATTTCTCTTTCCTTGAATATATAAAGATTAACATTATTCAGCTAATACAATATTTTACGGTTTATTGGTCCAATTAGCTTTATCAAAATATTCCAAATCATTAGACCCATAAAGAATAATATATGATCAATGATTAAATTTCCAAGTTTTGTCAAAAGTTTGCTAATTTTTCTAACTACTTATATAATCTATATAGTGTACAACAACACATGAATTGATATATAATGATTTATGACTTGATTATGCTATGATTCTCTTAATTGATTGTGTTTAGATTTCTTTGATTTTTTTTTTCTTCAATTTCTGATTGTTGAATAAATGTGAAAATGCGTTGTTTCTCCTTGAACACAAAACCGAGCACCGAATTAAATGGAGAAACTCTTCATATTTGATCCCTGAAAATTGCACAATTGTCCATATAAGAAAACATATTTTCATATAAGAAACCGATCCAATCAACAAACAATCGAGTTATCAAAGACGCCATCTATGTTCTAGATATCGTCTTACGTTGCCATCGAATAATATAATTTACACGACGATGATCAGAGGTAATGACATGATAGAGGAAGATAGAAACATAGAAATTGGGTAAAACTACAAGAGAGGAACAAAATCCAAAATGGAGGAAAAAAATTCTTTATTGTCTATAACATATTTTTTGCAACTAAATCACAAAATGAGTTCAATTTGCCCCACTTCGATTTCTTTTTCTAATTTATGCATATAAATCAGAGTTCCAAGAAAATCGAATCAATCAACAAACAAAATGAATGCCAATTTCTTCTTTTTCTCTTAAGCTTCAAAGTTTCTACCTTTCCTGGTCTCTGTCATAATCGACCAGAGGATTGGACCTCATGGGGGGCGGGTTCTCATGATCAATTTCCGCCTCAACCAATCAACCAACGGCACAACGACATCGATTAATCTATGGAAAATCGACGATGACACATCAGTGATGGAAGCCTTCATCGGTTCTGATCACTCTACCCTCTGTCAGCGGAGACGAGAGCGGAACGACCTTACTCGGATGAGGCGATGGGTACTACAAAGGAGAAGAGGATAAGGGGAATAGCAGGAAGCACTGTTCTTTAGTTATCGCGGTAGAGCAGGAGCATAAAAAGAGGGTTATATGGGAGCACAAAAAGAGGGTTACCCTTATAATATTGATATTTTCAAATTGCCACCGACCCGTGTGACCTATGCGACCCTTGCCACCCATGCAACCCTTGTTACCCATGCGACCCTTGTTGCCCATGCAATTCTCGTGATCCATACAATCTAAGCGACCCATGCAATCCAAGCGACCCATACGACCCATGAGACCATCGAAAACCGTTCGAAATTGCTCAAAGTCGATCGAAAATCTGTCAAAATCGCTTGAAAATTGCTGGATATCGTTCGAAATCGCTGGAAATCGCTAAAACTAGCTCTCAACTTCGAAATCGCCTCTCACTCCTTCCTTTCAATTTTGAAATAGGTTTCGTTTCGAAAAAAAATGTCAAAACGCATGTGTTTTCGCTAAGAAAATATAAAGGCACATCTGTCTTTTTTCCATTTTTTTCATTAATTTTTCAAGGGTATACGTGAAGCAAGGAAACCCTAAAAACGTATCTTTGATATTTTGCCTTTCAGTTATGAGCTCTAATAATAATAATAATAATAATATAATTTTAAAAAATGAATATTCTCTTTTTAGTTTATGTGACTTCACAAAACAATCATCGTACTTTTTATAGTTTTTATATATGATTGATGAATAAATCAATAATATATAAAAAGGATACCATCATAAAATTTTGAATAATTTTAAAAATAATTAGTTATCTGTAAACCCAATATTATTTTGACAATTAAAAATTTTAAATTATGATTTTAAAATTTTAATCCATATATTATATCGTATGTATATTTCAGCAAGGTTTAAAAAATGATAAATATGAAATTTATAAATTATATATTTAAGAGTGCAAAACATTATATTTATAAAATTAAAAATAATAAATTTAAATAATATCTATAAAAAAATAAAACATATTAAACTTCTAGAACAAAGGAAAGTTAATTGAAAATTATAACAAATTTGAATCAAAATTCAATTATGTTTTATGGGTGAGCTGACATCCACGTCATCGTTGATGTGACTTCACCAGAATTCAACAAAAACTCAACTTTAAATACATTAGATTTTATCCGACTATATAGTAATTGGCATATGATGATTTATGGATGCTCTATTTCTAATGTGGACATTGATACATTTATATGTTAATTCATATTGATATCATGGACAACAAAACATAAAATATGGTTGCAATACATTCATATAGATGATTTGTTATGAAGGTCACATGGTGGACGCATGGCATCGTGTTGTCTATTTGTTACTCAAGATCTTGGTAATCGTCGGACTCGATCTCTATGTAGATACACACAAGTACTTATAACGTGGATGGAGGACATTGTGCGGTATCTGCATTACATAAGGTATCGGTAATCAGCGGACTCAGGCATCGTGCTGTATCCGCGCTACCTAAGATCACACACGACTCTCTTTACTTTGTGACCTTTGAGACCTTATGTAACCTTTTTCTTTTATTTTTTTTCTTGAATGGGTTTTCAAATTTTTTGTAACCTTTCTAACCTTATGTAACCTTATGTAACTTTTTTGTAACCTTTGTAACCTTTGTGACCTTATGTAATCAATATTTAAACGTTGAAAATGTCTTATTTTGCATCTATTGTTCGTAGTTATGTGAAATCCATAAAATCGCCGACCCTCAATTAGATTAAATTAGAATCAAGTTTAAACGGAAACCCATCCAACTCATGCGACCCAATATGATCTCTTATGCACCCCTAATTCAGGTTAAATTAGAATCAAGTTTAAACGGGAACCCATCTGACACGTGTGACCCAATATGACCCCTTATGCGACCCTCAATTAGATTAAGTTAGAATCAAGTTTAAACATGAACCCATCCGACTCATACGATCCAATATGACCCCTTTTGCGACCCTATATCAGATTAAATTAGAATCAAGTTTAAACAGGAAAGAATCTGACTCATGCATCCCAATATGACCCCTAGTGCGACTCAACCGATCCATGCGTCCTCATGCGACCACATATGACCCATGTGCGACTCATGCGACCCATGCGACTCATGCGACTTGTGATTTTGCTGTCAGACTCCTGTCTTTCGACCCAGGTGACCCTTCCGACCCATGTGACTTTTCGTTTTGTAGGTAGACTCTTGTTTTCCGACCCATGTGACTTGTCATTTTGCTGTCAGACTCCTATCTTCCGACCCTTGTGACCCTTCCGACCCATGTCTATAAGTTAACATCTACGTCTCTTCTTCTTAGTATGCGTATCTAACCCCAATTTCTTTGAAAAATCTTTTTGACTTTTGTGACCTGCGTGACGCAGGTGACCTGGTCAACGTAGGGCATCGTGTTGTCTATGTGTTTCTCAAGGTCTTGGTAATCGGTGGACTTGGTCTCTATGCAGTCACTGACGAGTTGCGGGGGTGACCTAGGTGACGGTGTTGGGTCAATCTTGAAATGTCACTGGAAAAAGAAGTACATGACAGGAGAAAACTCTCGGCTAATGACCTATATATCAAGTGGAAATAGAATGCATGCAGAGTCTTTGATTGACATTGTAAATGTATTGTTTTGATTTAGAATCTTTGATTGACCCTTGCGACCCATGCGACCCTCAATTGGCATTAATTTGTTTGACATTGTAAATGTATTGTTTTGATTGGTTTTTGACATTTTATCATTATAAACCCGTAAATTCGTCGAGTTCACATCTATTGATCAATATATGCGACCAAGCGACCCATGCGACCCTCAATTGGCATTAATTTGTTTGACATTGTAAATTTATTGTTTTGATTGGTTTTAGACATTTTATCATTATATACCCATAAACTCGTCGAGTTCGCATATATATGACCCATGCGACCCTCAATTTAGGTGACCCATTCTATTAATCCATATATTCGACCCATGCGACCCATACCACCCTCAATTTCATTGGTTGTTTTATATTTGATCATTTTCACCAAAATTCCCGCCGAACTTTTCACCAAAATTTAAAAAAACATAACTGTGTGATCATGTCTTTTCGACTCCATCTGACGGTGATTCGATGTCAGGGTCATGTCTTTTCGAATTGCATCCGTTTTTCGTTTTTCAAATAACGAGACAATCTCTCTCTCTAACTCTCATCATCTTACATCAATTTTTTTTTGAAAATGCCACATTTCCCTCATTTCTTCAAGAGATTTTCCGCGTTATCTGGAGAACTACATCGTAATCTTCTTCATCTGTCTTTCTTTCGGTATGTTACATGTAGAGAATGTATAGATTTGACTTTGTTTTTCGTTTTTTGTTATAGGACATCCCAAAGATCTTCTTTGATGAGTATATTTACGGTAAAACGAGGGACAACAACACAACAACACTTAAATCGAATGTGTCTAACAGAACATGGGAAGTCAAGTTGGATGGCTCCAAATTCACTAATGCGTGGAAAGATTTCTCAAAAGACATAAAATTACGTATTGTGGATTGCTTACTTTTCTGTCAAGAAGGTGACATAGTCTTTAACGTCACCATAACCACTCCTGCTCACAGGATTTTCACGGTACCGGTCACTTGTTCAAATCAGGCCGTAGATGCATTGGTAAGTGACCTCAAACCGATTCATCATATTTAATTTGGTTATTTATTCCTTTCTACTGAAGTAACTTGGGTGATATCGCAAACACTTCTGATAGCGTTTGCGAGGTCGAGAGGTCTTTGCCATATACGATGTAAGATATATATGATAATTGGTTACGGACTGCCGTGGGAGGCATATCTAAGGCTTATGGCACATGGTGGCGCTACCATCAGAGCAAGTTAGAGAAAGTTTTGTCTCAACCATAGACTGTCCCAGGGTTATTCCCTTAAAGTTGAACTGTATTCCAATGGAGCAACACCTTTGCTTCAGTTTTTCCCTCAACCAAAGCCTAAAAAAACCACCAAGAACATTCCTTTGAACTTGAACTTCATGTTTGTATTTGGTTGGTTTTTTAAAATTATTCATTAGTAAGTATTATTGGTAGTATCGTTGTTTTGTGAATTTACTATTATTGTAACAGGGGTCACAGAGGGACAAGGGTCAAAGGGGGACAAGGGTCACAGGGGTCCAAGGGCGCAGAGGTCCAAGTTGTCGCTGAGGTCCAAGGGTTGCACGGGTCCAAGGGTTGTAGAGGTCCAAGGGTCATACAGGTCTAAGGGTCGCAGAGGGACAAGGGTCGCACGGGTCCAAGGGTCACAGAGGTCCAAGGGTCGCACGGGTCCAAGGGTCGCAGAGGGACAAAGATCACAGAGGTCCAAGGGTCGCAGATGGACAAGGGTTGCAGAGGGACAAGGGTCTCGAGTTACAAGGTCGCACAGGTCCAAGGGTCACGAGGGATAAGGTTCGCAGAGGTTCAAGGGTCGCGAGGGAAAAGGGTCACAGATGGACAAAGGTCACAGAGATTTGAGTCAATTATTTGTAAATTATTGTATTTGTAAATAATTGTATTTGTAAATAATAAATTA
Source organism: Gynandropsis gynandra (assembly GCA_036759665.1). Lineage (NCBI taxonomy): Eukaryota > Viridiplantae > Streptophyta > Magnoliopsida > Brassicales > Cleomaceae > Gynandropsis > Gynandropsis gynandra. Next base: position 27,340,526 of record CM071866.1, on the reverse strand, counting down.
TTCATATTATTTGTAAATAATAAATTATTCATATTATTTGTAAATAATAAATTATTCATATTATTTGTTAATAATTGTATTTGTAAATAATAAATTATTCATATTATTTGTAAATAATTTTATTTTTAAATAATAAATTATTCATATTATTTATAAATAATTGTATTTGTAAACAATAAATTATTTTTATTATTTTAAAAATTTGTTTCGTATCACAACAAGAAAAACCGGTCGCAAAGGTATAGGGCTCACGACCCTCGTACCTCTACGACTCTTTGTCCCCTGCGACCCTTGCACCCTATGCGACCCTTGTACCTCTTTGACCCTCGGACCCCTGCGACCCTTGTACTCCTCTACAACCCTTGTACCTCTTTGATCCTCGGACCCCTACGACCCTTGTACCCATATGACCCTGTACCCTTGCGACCCTTGTACCCCTCTGCGACCCTTGTACCTCTGCTTCAATATATCATCTTTGGAAGCAGAGGGAACCAACTATCACCACGAATTATGGGGCCGTTTAAAGTTATTGAGCGAATTGGAGTAATGGCCTATCGATTAGAGCTTACCTCATCTTTAGAGGGAATACATGATGTGTTTCATGTATCATTGTTGCGTAAATGATACGAAACCTATATCAAAACTCTTCCTAAAGGCGATGGAATTGGTTCCCTAAATCCTTAATCAACTTGCTATCTAAAAAGATCTAAGCCAACGTTCGAAATGAACGATCCTAGACCCCGATAGAACCTGAATGAAGAATGTAGGGGAAATCGAATGATGCCACAACTCGTTTGCAGAAGAACGAATTGATAAGTCCAAGCATGAACGCCCCACATGATAATCTGATAAGTTCGAAATCTAGTTATAAAAGAACTTTTAGAGAAAACCTCTCAATTGATAAAATAAAACATGATTTTTGTTCTCAACATAAGGTAAAAGGAAAATAAAATACAAAGAAGTGGTTGGAAACACTAAGTAAACAGCTTGCATGTGGAGAAGTAAATGAGGTGGTTGAGTTGTGGTTGAGAGCTTGAAGCATTAAATTTGTTGGTTGAGCTTCTAGAAAATCTATTTTCGTCCAACACTCTCTTCTTGCCATTTGAAGCTTCATTTGAGCCAATTTGGGCTGAGATTAGATGGACTAAAGCTTGGTGATGTAATTGATGTGGTCCATTTTAGGTTTCTTCAAATTTTGCGCCCAAAACGCCCAAAATATGCTCAACACACAAAGCTTGAAGTTTCTTAGCTCTAGCCCTTGTTGGACCAATTAGCTCAGAATTTTGTTTATCGTCATTCGGTTCTTTTCCAATTTTACTCTCAACTTGTGTTTTCCCCAATTCACATCCAAGTGTACTCTTTAGGATGCCCTCATCAGTCTCCTCTTCTTGAGAAAGATTTGTCCTAAAATCTGGCTCATCTTCAATATAAGGAGACAAGTCAGAAACATTGAATGTAGAACTAATTTGAAACTTACTTGGAAGCTCAATTTGGTAGGCATTGTTGCTGATCTTCTTAATCACTTTTAATAGGCCAATTCCTCGCGGCATCAGCTTAGACTTGCGCTAGATTGGAAATCTCTCTTTTCGCCTATGGACCCAAAACCATATATCCTGATTCAAAGACAATTTCCTTTCGCCCTTATTTTGCATGCTTCAAGTATTGCTTCGTCATCTCCTCAATGTGCAATCTAGCTCTTTCATGAATCTGTTTCACAAGCTCAACTTTTCTTTTTCCATCAATGTCAGATATTTGCTAGATGGGAAAGGAGACAACTCCAATGAAGTGAGTAGATTGAACCTATAAACTATTTCAAATGGAGAGAATTTAGTAGTGAGTGTACAAATCTATTGTATGCAAACTCAATGTGAGGCAAACAATCTTTCCATGATTTCAAATTCTTTTTCACCAAAGAATGAAGCAAAACAGACAAAGTACGGTTCACAACATCAGTTTGTCCATCACTTTGAGGGTGGCATGTTGTTGAGAACAAAAGCTTAGTTCCTAGATTAGACCACAATCTTTTTCCAAAAGTAACTCGAGTATTTCACGTCACGACCAGAACCTATTTTCCTAGCCATCCCATGCATTCGAACAATCTCGTGAAAGAATAATGAAGCAATGTGAGACACATCGTCGATCTTATGGCATGAAATGAAGTGAGATATCTTAGAAAACCTTCAACCACCTCAAAGATTGAATCTTTACCAGTTCTGGTCCTAGGTAATCCAAGCACAAAATCTCGTGAAAGAATAATGAAGCAATGTGAGACACATCGTCGGTCTTATGGCATGAAATGAAGTGAGATATCTTAGAAAACCTATCAACCACCACAAAGATTGAATCTTTACCAGTTCTGGTCCTAGGTAATCCAAGCACAAAATCCATGGATGATGAGGAAGTGGTAATGGAGAGTACATACCATGGGGTTGAAGTCGAGATTTAGCTTTCTTACAAGTGATACATCGTGAACAAACTCGCTCAACATCGCTTTTCAAATGAGGTGAATAAAAATGTTCATGCAAAATAGACAACATCTTGGAAGCTCCAAAGTGCCCCATTAGACCTCCACTATGTGCCTCTCTAACCAAAAGATCACGCAAAGAACAATAAGGAATGCACATCTTGATCTTGCGAAACAAAAAACCCTCATGCTTATAATATTCACCACAAACAGATGTGTCACATGCTTTAAACACTTTTTCAAAGTCAAAATAAGTAGAATACAAGTCCTTTATGTATTCAAATCCAAGCAACTTAGAATAAGTGAAATGATTAGATTATGGCGTCTAGACAAAGCATCAGCCACAATATTCTCTTTGCCTTGCTTATATCGAATTACATAAGGAAATGTATCTATAAATTCAACCCATTTACCATGACTTTTCTTAAACTTTTGTTGACCCTTAAGATATTTCAATGCCTCATGATTAGTGTGTATGACAAACTCTTTCGGCTGAAGATAATGCTACCAAGTTTCGAGAGTACTTACCAAAGCGTAAAGCTCCTTGTCATACATTGGTAGCTTAGTTGTGCACCGTTAAGCTTTCGCTGAAGTAAACTATTGGGTTGCCTTCATGCATTAGCACAGTCGCAATACCGACACCAGAAGCATCACATTCAATCTCAAAAGCTTTAGAAAAATCAGGTAGAGATAATAGGGGTGAATTAGTAACTTTTCCTTTCAAAAGATGAAATGCAGCTTCTTGCGCTTCTCCCCATTGAAACCTGACATTTTTCTTGATAACTTCTGTAAGGTGCAGCAATGGTACTAAAATCCTTCACAAAACGCCTGTAAAAGCTTGAAAGACCATGAAAGGTTCGCACTTCACTAACGGTTCGAGTACTCGACCATTCATTGATTGTAGCAATCTTTTCTTCAACAACTTGAACTCTCTGTTCACTAACCACAAAGCCTAGAAAACCATTTTGTTAGTGCAAAACGTGCCATTTTTTAGATTAGCAAACAATCTTTGATCACGAAAGACCTTCAAAATATATTTGACATGCTGCACATGCTCTTCAAGATTCTTACTATAAACCAGGATATCATCAAAATAGACAACACCAAATCTACCTATAAAGTGCCTAAGAATGTGATTCATGAGCTTCATAAACGTTCTAGGAGCATTTGTGAGTCCAAAAGGCATAACAAGCCATTCATACAACCCATGCTTAGTTTTAAAGACAGTTTTCCATTCATCACCTTTTTCGTGTGTATTTGATGATAACCACTTTTCAAATCAATCTTTGAAAAGATTTTGGAACAATGTAGCTCATCCAACATTTCATCAAGCCTAGGGATTGGGTGTCGATATTTTATCGTGATTTGATTAACTGCACGACAATCAACACACATTCTCCTTGTACCATCTTTCTTTGGGACAAGAATTGCCGGCACAACGCATGGAGACATCCTCTCTTGAACGTATCCCTTCTTCATCAGGTTATCAACTTTTCTTTGAAGCTCCTTAGTCTCCTAAGGATTGTTTTTGTCGGCTGGTTTGTTGGGGATGCTTGCTCCTGGCACAACATCAATTTGATGTTCGATTCCTCTAAGGGGTGGCAGTCCATCTTGAACCTCCTATAGGAATGTATCATCAAACTCTTGCAATAGATCAAGAAAAACACTAGGAACAACATGTGTGAGCTTGTTAGTACTCAAACATGTCTCTTTGTTTATAAGTACAAACATAGACCGATTAGAAAGCATGGCTCTCTTATCTCACTAGCTCTCATGAAGAAATTGGTGCTTAATCTCACGGGTTCACTCTCACAGGCCTTTGACTTGGTTTTTCTCAAGACCTCACCAAATTTTAAGTGATCTACCTCATGGTCACACACATTCATTGGTTTCTTCTCATTTTTCTTCATTTGGAGCTGATCTTCAAAAGCTTCTTTAGGAGTCAATGGCACCAATCTGATTTGTTTCCCTTTGTATTGGAGAGTGTATTTCTTGATGTACCCATCATGTTGAACACGTTTGTCAATTTGCCACAGATGTCCTAAAAGTATATGTCCTCCTTCCATAGGCACAACATCATAGAGAACTTCGTCCTCATATTTCTCGATGCAAAATGGCACTTTCACATGCTTATGAACCTTGAACGCACCACTTACATTCATCCACCTAAGTCGATATGGCTTCGGATGTTTCTGAGTCATCAAACCCAATCTTTCAACCAATAATGTGCTTGCCACATTGGTGTAGTTTCCACTATCAATAATCAAGCAACAAACTTTATTTTTGACCAAACACCTTATATAAAAGATATTCTCGCGCTGGATTATCTCCTCTTCTTTTGTTTGTAGACTCAAGGCTCGTCTCACCACAAATAATTCCCCTTTGATAGCCTCTTGTTCCACAATATCATCCTCCCTATACAAATTTGATTCAGATTCATTCTCAGCCTCCATTTCAATCGTTCCATCATCATGAACCATTAAAACTCTTTTATTTGGACACTCACTAGCATAGTGGCCCATGGCACCTAAAACGCTTAATATCTCCAGTATGCGATGGAAAAGCATTAGAGATACCTGATTTCTTAGGATGTGATGACTCATGCTTGCCATCATTTTCTTGAGTTGATTTGGGCCCTACAAACCCTTTTTCCTGTTTGTTGAATTGTGGTCGAGATTTTGTTGTGTTTGAACCGTATTTCGGATATGATTTTGCCTTCCGTTTGATCTGCCTTTCAAACTCTATGGCCAAATGTAGCAGATCCTCCAATTCCTCATAATGTCAAGTTGACACTTTGTCTTGAATTTTCTGATTCAAACTGCCAAGAAATCTGTCCACGGTGGCTTCTTTTCTTTCCTCCGTATCAGTTCGAATCATGAGCATTCCATTTCTTTGTAAGTACTTTTGAGCATTCCATTCCTCCTTTCACCTTGCTTCAATTCCCGTAGTCTTTTGAGATTGTTTCAGTGAAAATGGTGGGAAATGAATCTTCTTCTCATGATGTTTTTCATTTCTCACCAAGTATCAATCGGATGCTCTCCATTCCTCCTCCTAGAGAGTATAAGTTGATCCCATCATGCTAAAGCATAGTCGTCGAATCTTACCGCAGCAAGTTGAATGTTTTTCCTCTCCGAATAATAATGCAGTTCGAAAACCAGCTCAACTTTGCACTCCCATTTCAAATAAGCTTCAATATCTTTCTTCCATGGAATGATGGAATTTTAAGCTTAATCCCACTCAAATCATCATCCCATCGTTCTCTTTCTCGTCTAACATGCCTCTGCCTCCTTGGTTGCTCAAATTCTTCGAATTCAGCATAAGTTAAAGCATTCTCATAACTCGAGCTTCTTTGCGGTTCTCTAGCTCTTGGAGGTGCATTATGGTGCCTTAAAGGATGAATTGTATTCCTTTCGTTCTCTATGCAATCCATTCTCTCCTCGATTGCTCCCATGGCTTGATTCACTAGGCGTTGTATCTGCCACGTTAGTGCCTCCATTTGTAAAGAGTTTGCATCCTCCCTTCGTGGCTCTTCATCATGTGTGTGTTCCGAATTTTCAGGCCCTTTTTTTTAAAGAAAACATTAGTAATAAACAGAAAGAGATCAAAGAAAATGAGAAGATGTTAAAACCTCACAAACCACTCGGAAATGTGTTTCACTCTATTTCACTCACTCTCTTTGTTTTCCTTGATAAATGCTCGTGCAAACTAGCTAACAAACTCAGTCAGACACACCAATCAATGAAATTCACGCTTAACCTATCTAATACGTTCAAAATGCATAATGCGAATGATTCTAATATCTGATTTTGTTCAAGGATTCAATATAGACTCAATAAGCATAAACTTTCACAAACAAATCAAAATAAACTCAAATAACACAAATTTAAGCTCGTATCACATGGAATCAACTTCGTTTTTTTTCTTTTTTTTCTTATTTTTTTATTCTTTTGTTTCTTTTTTATTCTTTTTTTATTTTAATTCCTACAAGCTAATCACAAAATGAAGTGATAATAAGAAAGAAATGAAAACGTACAAAACATAATGAAAAACTAATAGAACCCAAAATAAAATAAAAACAAAGTAAATAATGATAAGGATAATCCCATAGGAAGAACCTAGCTCTGATACCAAATGATATGAAACCTAGATCGAAATTCTCCCTAAAGGCGATGGAATTGGTTCCCAAAACCTTAATCAACTTGCTATCTCAAAGAACCTAAGCCCACGTTAGAAATGAACAGTCCTAGACACCGATAGAACCAGGATGAAGAACATAGAGGAATTGAATGACGCTACAAACCGTTTGCGGAAGAACGAATTGTTAAGTCGAAGCTCAAACGCCACATATGATAATCTGATAAGTTCAAAATCTAGTTCTAAAAGAACTTTTAGACAAAACGCCTCAATTGATAAAATAAAACTTGATTTTTGTTCTCAACATAAGACAACTATTTAAAGGAAAATAAAAGACAAAGAAGTGGTTGGAAACACTAAATAAATAACTTGCATATGGAGGATAATTAAATGGGGTAGTTGAGTTGTGGTTAAGAGCTTGAAGCATTAAATTCGTTGGTTGAGCTTCTAGAACATCTATTTTCGTCCAACACTCTCTTCTTGCCATTTGAAGCTTCATTTGAGCTCAATTTGGACTGAGATTAAATGGACTAAAGCTTGGTGATGTAATTGATGTGGTCCATTTTGGTTTTCTTCAATTTTTTGCCCCCAAAACGCCCAAAATATTCTCCCCACACAAAGCTTGAAGTTTCAAAGCTCTAGCCCTTGTAATCGGACCAAATCGCTCAGAATTTTGTTTATCGTCATTCGATTCTTCTCCAATTTTACTCTCAGCTTGTGTTTTCCCCAATTCAGATCCAAGGGCGCTCTTTAGGATGCCCTCATCAGTAAGTGTTTATCAATACCAGAGACGATACTTGTAGAGCCACCAAAAACCTTGAGGAAACACTTAACGTACAAAGAACGTCTAATAGACATTGTAATTCACCAAGTGAAACAGTTGAGGCGTAAGAAAATTCTAATGATAACGGTTGTGTTGGATCCTTGATAACACGTAAAGTGTATCGATTTTAGGCTAGGTTTTAGTGTCATTTTCGCATACATTTCATAGTTAGATTTACATTTCCGATACGATTATCCTTTACATACGTCCGTTTTGTTGGTTTTCAGGTTTTAAGGCGACAAGGCCTAAATGAGCGTAAAAAGGTGGATTCCTGAGTAAAACCACTCATTTTGAAGATAACTTCACTCAGAGCAAATATCAAGCCTCAGAACTCAAAGGAACACCTGAGCAACGAGCGGAAAAGAGCAAAATCAAGATTTCAAGAGTGCCCCATCGGGCACTGAGGTCTACCCGCTCGGGTAAAACCTACAGGGTTTATTTGCACACCCTGCACGACCCGGGCACGAAGGCAACATGATCGGGTAGCCAGACTCGATCGGGCGCAATCAGGGTACCCGCTCGGGCGTTAATTCCTCCCAAAAATCCCCGAGAATTTGCACGACTCGGGCCGCTCAACCACGCGATCGGGTGCTGATGCCCAATCGGGCATGAAGGAGTACACGACCGGGCGTGCCTCTGCACGACCGAGTAAAAGTGGTGCCCGAGCGGGCCGCGTTTCTCGTAACAACCTAGATCTTGCATTCAAACGAGCTAATTAATAGACCAGAACGGATCTAGAGCAAGGGGGCGACGTACAGGGCAAGGGAAAGCTTGGAAAACATCAGGAAAGGCTTGGGAGACGCTGGAGAAGGAGAAAAGCATCAATCCTCACATCGGTAACACAATAGGGAAGATCGAGGCATCGAGTTTCCTAGGGTTTATCATGTTTAGGGTTGTGTCATCTTCTTTGTCTGTATTCTCCATGAGTGAGTAGGTTCCCAACTATGAGTTAGGGATATCGGATTGTAATGGATGAACAATGTTATGCGTTAATGCTTAGATCTATTGCATTTATCTTGATATACGGTTCTACAATCAACATTATCACTCTTATACTAGTGCTGCCCACTCTGTAATACAGGAATTCAGACTTTGCTGGAAGGTTAAAGGATGAATCCAGAACTGTTGAGTTGTAGGTTAAGTTCGATTAATGAGAATCTGACCGGTCGGTTAATCAACTTAGGAATTAGGATTGCGTTCGTAAAGCGCCATAGTACCGGGTTAATCACTGCTGGAAGGTAGGGTTGCACGTACTCATGGTTAGGAGGTTTAGGCTCGGAAGAATCACTCCTCACCTTAGGGAATGAATTTCCCGTTATCAAGATGATTCGATAGGTTTATGATCTTTAGTTGTTACATCCATACGATTCCCGGTATCCCGACACCCGTAGTGTTCGTCATATCCAAGTTTACCCCAACCTACTATCGTTGCCACCACTTAGCTTAGTTCTTTAGATATTTCGTACCACACCTTCATCTACTTCCCTTGTCTTAGTTTAGTGATATTTTAGTTTTTGGCTGCTTTAGTCCCTAGAGATCGACCCTGGTACTACACGATTCGTATACTTGCGGTGAAGTGGTCTAGGAAATTGTATTGCTTGAGTTTCCTCACATCAAGTTTTTGGCGCCATTGCCGGGGACTAATAACGGCCAAGACTAGGAATTAGCTAGATTAAGATCTAGTCCTTTCCGGAGTCTTCTTTTGTTTCTCGTATTTTTGTTTTTTTCTTTTGTTTTTCTTTAATGGAGTAAAACATTTCTTTACCTCACAGAGCTTAATCGAGTTTGATGTCCTTTATCTTGCGAGGTAACATGGACAACTTCAACTCTTCGGGTGCCGACATAGCTGAATTGAGGAATCAACTTTCCGAGACTCGTCGTATGCTTTCCGACTTATACCACCCGCGATACTTAGAGCAATCATGGGAACAAAACGCTTGGGGGTATGAAGAAGAGATCTACGACAGCTACGCTCATCCTTATGGAAATACGTACAATCATGAATGGAGCGATCACGCATACTTCCCGTATAGGAACACCGAGAGTATGGTGATGCGTTCTCAAAGTTAAATAAATAACCTAAACTACCCGCAAGTGCACGGCACGTGTGTAGTACTTCAGGTGTCGATCCCACAGAGACTACGCAACACAACCTAAACTCTAACTGTGAATCAAACTTGCTAACGAACGAAATATGGTTTGAAGAATGAAATACTAAAAGCAAATAAACAAACTAGTTCTTATGAATGAGACAAACGTTCAAGGAAACCGGTTTCACCACAAGACTACCGAAACCAACAATCAATCTATCTATCATGCAATCCCAAT
>CM071866.1:27292047-27313510 GCA_036759665.1 Gynandropsis gynandra | reverse complement strand
AGCGTCGAGGAGGCATTTGAGCTGATTGATAACCTCGCCATGAACCACACCATGTTGTCCACTCCGAGAGGTATGCCTAATAGCACTCGTCGTTTATATGATCCTAATCAGAATAGAGCTGTGGGTAATGCAGCGAGTGCCATGTACTGTACGAATTGCGGAGATATGGGGCATGTAGCATATCAATGCACGGTACATGAGGATTACGAACAGGTGAATTATGCCCAGCAGCAAGGGAACACTCAATTCAGGAATTCTTACGACCCGAATTGGAGGAGTCATCCGAACTTGTCATATCGAACGACTCAACCGGTTAGGTATTCGGGATTTCAGCAGTCACAGCAGCCATATCAACAAAACAACCAGCAATTCCAGCAAGCACAGCAAGCTCCGCAAGCCTTTCAGCCTCCTCAAGCACCTTCATCAAACCTTGAGGCAGTGATGCTCGAATTTATGAAGAAACAGGAGCATAAACAATCGATTCAGACCAAATTCAACGCGGATGTGGGGACGCGGATGTGAGCAACAATTGGGCCGACTTAGGAGACTTAAAAGGAGGCAAAAGACGTCATTAGAGCAAGCTTACATTGGAGATTAGTTCAGTAGAAGATTAAGGAGATTCTTGCGAGGAGATAAGCGAGGAGCATTGGAGATCGAGCACCACCTCTTCGGTTTTGTTTGGTTTTCATGTTCCTTAGACTTTCTACTTTGTTTATGTTTCTTTACAGACGCATGAGCGAGTAGTTTGTTTGTTCTAGGAGAAGGGATTAGTCCTTGGCTATACCGGAACCACTTTTGATCTATTTCGAATGCATCTTCCCGTTTTAGTTCATCTATTCTTTATCTGAGTGCTTAATTTAATTGTATTTGCGAACGGCCGCGTAGATACATGTGTTAGAGATTAGGAGAAGGACCGAAAGGAGAATTCTAGTCTTAAAGATCAGGTTTAGAACAACCGAGGTTAGGCCACGAAAGTAGGGTAGCAACAAAAAATAAGATCTTCAATAACGCACCTCTTCACTCCGCTAAGGTCACGCGACCTTATGAGTGTGCCATAGGCAGCCTGGGTCTAAGTAGAAAGCCATCCCTCTTCGACTTCGACGTCCTAGGAACAAAGCCTGGATCTAAGAAAAGAAAAAAAAATGCATAAGAACGAGAAAAATGAGTTTAATGATATCTAAAGCTTAGGGAAATTGGTATGGAGATTGCTTGGACGTTGTCTAGGGTTGTGAAATAGACTTAGATTTTTGGTAGGATTTCATGGCTCAGCACTTTCGATAAATATAAGGCTATACTCGGTACGCTTAGGCCTTTGTTCATGTGACGCGTTGATTTGCGGAATGACTAATCCTTAGAACTTTTTATGCTAGTATCAATCGTTATTAGATTCTTCTTGTACTTGAATTTAGTTTTGTTTGAGGAAAAACAAAGGTTTAGGTCTGGGGGAGTTTGATAACACGTAAAGTGTATCAATTTTAGGCTAGATTTTAGTGTCATTTTCGCATACATTTATAGTTAGATTTACATTTCCGATACGATTATCCTTTACATACGCCCGTTTTGTTAGTTTTTGGGTTTTAAGGCGACAAGGCATAAATGAGCGTAAAAAGGCGGATTCCTGAATAAAACCACACATTTTGAAGATAAATTCACTCAGAGCAAATATCAAGCCTCAGAACTCAAAGGAACACCCGAGCAACGAGCGGAAAAGAGCAAAATCAAGATTTAAGAGTGCCCCGATCGGGCATTGAGGTCTACCCGCTCGGGTAAAACCTACGGGGTTTATTTGCACAGCTTGCACGACCCGGGCACGAAGGCAACATAATCGGCCGATCGGGCGCAATCAGGGTACCCGCTCGGGCGTTAATTCGTCCCAAAAATCCCCGAGAGTTTGCACGACTCGGGCTGCTCAACCACGCAATCGGGTGCTGATGCCTGATCGAGCATGAAGGAGTACACGACCGGGCGCGCCTCTGCGCGACCGGGTAAAAGTGGTGTCCGAGCAGGCCGCGTTTCTCGCAACAACCTAGATCTTGCATTCAAACGAGCTAATTAATAGACCAGAACGGATATAGAACAAGGGGGCAACGTACAAGGCAAGGGAAGGCATGGAAAACATCAGGAAAGGCTTGGGAGACGTTGGAGAAGGAGAGAAGCATCAATCCTTACATCGGTAACAGAATAGGGAAGATCGAGGCATCGAGTTTCCTATGGTTTATCATGTTTAGGGTTGTGTAACCACTGCTGGAAGGTAGGGTTGCACGTACTCATGGTTAGGAGGTTTAGGCTCGGAAGAATCACTCCTCACCTTAGGGCATGAATTTCCCGTTATCAAGATAATTCGATAGGTTTCTGATCTTTAGTTGTTACATCCATACGATTCTCGGTATCCCGACACCCGTATTGTTCGTCATATCCAAGTTTACCCCAACCTACTATCGTTGCCACCACTTAGCTTAGTTCTCTAGATATTTCGTACCACACCTTCATCTACTTCCCTTGTCTTAGTTTAGTGATATTCTTAGTTTTTGGCTACTTTAGTCCCTAGAGATCGACCCTGGTACTACACGATCCATATACTTGCGGTGAAGTGGTCTAGGAAATTGTATTGCTTGAGTTTCCGCACATCAATCATCATGGCGTGGAAGGAGCAACATGAGAATTAGAGATGAATATGAGACACAAGTACCCTAAGTTGTTTGAAGATGAGTTGTATGATTCTTCTATTCAGTGAATACAAATGTAGTCGTAAGAATCAGAGATATAGAATTCGAGGACGAATTCCTTTGTAGTGGGGGAGAATTGTGAGGCCCGTACGACCCAAGGTGAGTCAGCAGATGCACACACATATATGTATATATATATAATCATTAATTATATTAGGTTAAGAGAAAAAAAGAGTAGGGGCCGTTGTACGTTCGACCTAGGAGAAGAAAAGAAGAAAAAAGAAAGAAGGGAAAAAAGAGAAAAAGAGATAAGAAGAGAAAAGGGGAGAGAAATTCAAGAAGCATACACAATTTTTCATCGTGTTTGATGCGTGTCAAGTTAACAAGTTAACCTAAGACTACCCGCAAGTGCACGACACGTGTGTAGTAGCTAAGGTGTTGATCCCACGAGGACTAACGTAACACGATCTAAGAATCAAAACTATAACCAAAGCTTGCTGCGAAAGAATAAGGATATGAAATGCAAGTATGACGATGATGCAATGGATAAATGAGTTCTTAACAAAGAGACAAATGCCCTAAGAAACCGGTTTCACCACATAGCTTCCGAAACTTATCTCCGATCTATCTAACCGTGTATCCCCTATCAAGATATCTAAGGTGGAGGATCCTAATGTAGAACATACACTCTCTCAAGGCATATGAACGTGGCTAGATTGCGTCATCCCCTACTTTCGTGGCTGACACCCCAACTAAATCCCATTACGATTCATGATTCGCCCGATACAACCCTCAACCTTTACTACTCTACTTTCATGAGCTAATCTCGGTTGTTCTAAGCCTAACTTTCTAGGACTAGAATTCACCTTTCAGTCCTTCTCCTAATCCCTAACACATGCATATACTTGGCCACCGTAAACACAAGACAGTAAGTGATTAGACAAAGAATAGATTGCATTCATAAATAAATCAAAGAAGGTTTGGGATAGCCACGGTCTAATCCCTTCTCCTAAAACAAATCTATTACTCGCTCATGAGTCTAAACATCACAAACAAAACAGTAGAAAATAGAGTACAGAGATATCAAACGAGCGATGATCCCGAATCAATCTCCGACTCCTTGTTGTGTCTCCCGTTAAAGAGCGCTCTTGAATGGATGGATGGATGTGATGTACCCTCCTAAGGTTCTCCTCTGTGTTTGCTACTTTTGAACTCAATTTGGGCTTCCTTTTTATACAAATTCCCCGTTGGAGACATTCTAGGGAAGTTGTTATAGGCATGCCCCGCACGGGCTAGGGAGGCACCCCGTACGGGCTCCTCATTTTCTCCATGACCCGCGTGTGCTAAGGGCTAGCACGACTCGGGAAACAACTTCTGGAACACCACCCCGCATGGGCTAAGGAAGACACCCCGTGGGGGGCCTTATCTCCTCATGTCAAGTTCTATTCCTTGCCCGTTTCTCGTCCCGTTTGTTCCGTTATAATCTCTTATGCTCGTACATTGTCTCGTGTATGTGCTTTAGTTCCGAAACGAACCAGATACGCATGAAAACCTATAAGAACATGAAAACACAAAAACAAATAAAACGGATACAAAATCACACGTAAACATCGCAACTATCGTCATTAACATATCTAAAATCATGCGAGAATTGTGTACATAAACGAGATGATCAAAATCCCTAGACTTGAATGTTTGCTTGTCTCTAAGCAAACTTAAACGTGAAACATGTGAAAGATATAAAATGTCAGAATTCCATTTTTCCTAGAAAAACCTCTAAGCAAACCTAATTGATCAACCAAAAAAGTTAAAGCAAATTTTGGTCTAATAACTTTCAGTCTTCATCGTAGGTTCACCATGGCTACCTATAAGAAAGTAAATCAAAGACGAGCTAAGTAAAAAACCACAACTCTCTCTACCAAACGAGACTTAAGACAAATGCTAATCACATAATCAAAGAGGATACTTGTTTTATTCTCGAGATTCTTTATTCTTCCATTCCATTTTTTATTCTGATTTTGCGAACACACTAGGCTTCTAGGATGTCAAATTTGAAGGCATTCAACTTCTACTTAGACTCAAGCTACCGATGACGGTATACTCTTGCAGCAGAGTAGATGGCATTTTTATGCGCCTTGCTCTTAGGACGTAGAAAAATGATCGGCAACCCACCACTTAGACCCAAACCATCAAAAATGTATCAAGGTCGATGCACTCATATCGGTTTTAGATCATTCTTTGAGGCATTACTTCTATTGATAGAGGAGTGTTAGTGTGTGCTCTTATTTTCTACAAAACAAGCTCAATTCATGCGATCAAATCATCCTCGTGAAAAAGAAATAAAGAATCGTCAATATGAAGTATAATCATGTGGATAGAGAGAATGAACAAGAAACGAACTTAGCAAACTCATCTAAACTTTCCATAAGTAAAACTAGGATTCCCAAAGACTTATGACCCATCGTTCCTCACCCATCTAATAAGCTCTAACATGCAAGATATCACGGAAAAGGCCGACTTCTTAAGCATCCTAGGTTCAAGGTTAATCTCAAAATGTGGCACCAGAGAAGTGCCTGGGACGACTCTAACTAAAAAAAACACAACTAAACTAATCTAAGAATTACAAAAACAAAGTAAAATGAAACGAGATCACCTGACAAACGTGAGCTACTCCCCCCAGACTTGAATTGAACGGTGTCCTCGACGTGAAGGTCCGATGGAGGATAGGAAGGTGAAGTCACGGTTGAAGGTGTTCTTATTTTTATGTTTTTTTTCAAAATAAACCAAGTGCGAAATACGAATCAAAAGAAAAACAAAATGCTGGGTTGCCTCCTAGAAAGCGCTTGTTTAACTTCATTGAGCTTGATGTCTCCATGCTTCATGTGTGCGCGATGTGTGGATCGAATAGGGAGATGGATTTTCTGCTTTCGATTGGTTGAGCGGTTTGGTATAGCTTTAAACGCTTGCCAATTGCCTTGAAAGTCCCGCTCGACTCGCTCCATAGTTCTACTGCGCCATGTGTGAACACCTCTCGAACCTGAAAAGGACCATCTCAATGGGAATGTAATGTGACCGTGAAAGAATTAAAAAGAGAATCACAAAGTAGAACAATGTCACCTGGCCGAAAGTCGTGACATATGGTCTCTGTATTGTGCCATCTTTCAGCTCGGTTGCCTTCCTCATTGCGCATTGCCTTCGATGCTCCTTTCTCTTCCAAACATTTGTGCAGCCTCCTTTGATCGTCGATGGGGGGTTCGCGGCTTTCCTCCATAGGTATCCAGCGGATACATGTTGAAGGGCTCACTCTCCTACGCTTCTTGAGACGAATTGGTGTGTCTCATGCCGAATAGAGGAAGAGGTTCAAGCTGCAGCTTAGACGTCTTTTCTACCACAAAATCAGTCAGCGTTTTGTGCGGCGTCTTCTCATGAGGAGCGTCTTGCAGTGCCTCAGTGGCACTTACAAATTTCGTGTAGACCTCGGCCCCTTCATCGGTAAGTCCTGCAGCATTGTAAACTTGCGTTACCCCTCTTTCAAAAGGATCGGAAGTACTTACTCGATTAAATGTGCCATTCCCCAACTTGTCCAGCACATCAACTCTATGGCATGACTCCTCGGGGCTGGAAAAATGGAATTTAATCTTCTCATTTCCGACACGTAGAGAGAGCTTCCCTTGTTGTACATCTATCTTCGCACCTACAGTAGCTAAGAATGGTCTAGGTACGTTAGCATCTTCCTCGATATTGAGTACAACAAAATCTTTGAGAATGCAAATACTACCTACCTTGGTGGGAATGTTTTCAACAATTCCCACCAGATACCTTACCGAACGATAAGCTAACCGTAGACACATCTTCTAGGCTTGATATTGCCGAAGTTCACCCGCTTATAAATCGAATGTGGCATTATGCTCTCGCTTGCTCCCAAATCGCACAAATCTTTGTCGATGTCAATGTCTTCTATAGTGCATGGGATGGAGAAGCTTCCGGGGTCCTTCAACTTTGGTGCCGGCTTGTTTTGGAGAATAGCGCAGCATTCCTCGGTGATTGCTACTATCTCACTCTCTTTGATGCGCCTCTCGTTGGAAAGAACCTCTTTAAGATAGTTTGCTCGATTAGGCATCTTTTGGGGCGCTTCCACGAATGGCATGTTGATATCGAGATGATTGAGGTAATGGAAGAATTTGGTTACGCTCTCTCGATTCTAGCTGCTCACCAAGCGTCCAGGAAATGGTACATGAGGTTCGTATGCCGGTGGAGAAACATATGGCTTCTCTAAATCAGGCTCATATCCTTCCATGATTGCAATTCTGCCTTCTCTTTTATTCACTGAATGTCCAGCAACGTTCTCTTGCGCTATTGAAGACGGATTCTCAATCATAACTTTGCTGCACAACGTAATGGCGTTTACGTGCTCTCTCGGGTTAAGATCGAGCTTTCCGGGTAGCTTCCCGGGATTCCGAGAGGATGATGGAGCTTGCTGCGCAATGAGTTTTCTAGCATCTTCACATGCCTGCTCAAGGAGTCCATTTGAGTTTTTAGCTCACCAATTACTGTCCTCATTTCTTTGTTGAATTTCGCTTGAGTTGATTGTTACTGCCTTTTATTCCTTGATGAACTCAAGCATCACGCATCAAGACTTGACAAAGGACCTTGAGGAGGTTGAGGAGCTTGCTGGAGTGGCTGCGGTTGCTGATATGGCTGCTGCCTTTGTTGATAACCCGAATATTTCACCGGTTGGTTCGTGCGATAAGAGAGATTCGGGTGGTTCCTCCAATTCGGGTTGTATGTGTTCCCAAATTGCGTATTGCTTTGCTGTTGGGCGTAGTTTACTTGTTCCATGCCTTCTTGCATTGTGCATTGGTAAGCCATATGATCCATTTCTCCGCAATTTGCACAATAGATTGCATTCACTGCATTGCCCATCGCACTTCTTTGATCCACTTCGTAAAGACCTTGTGTCTTGTTTGGCATAGTTCTTGGTTGAGACCACATGGTGTGGTTCATAGCAAGATTGTCGATAAGCCGGTATGCCTCTTCTATGCTTAAGGGCTTGACTGGTGGAAACGCAGCGTTTGCGCTTGCGCTTGGCAACGTTTCTGTCAGCGATTGGCGGCATTTGTTTCATTTTGTCTGAATGGTGGAATCGATGCGTTTGCGAGAGACTCTGACTAGAAACGAATGGTAGAAAACGTTACGATTGCGTTTTGAACAAAATTACCAAAATAGACAATTATTAAGAAAAGAATTTATTTAATTTTTTTAGTGTATATTTTTAATTATAATTTTTAAATATTTGAAATAAATTTTAAAATTAAAAAAATATTTAAATATACAATACATATACATATATATATATATGTATGATTAATATAAATTATAATAGAAAGAGAGAAGAGATAAGAGAAAGATACGAGGGTATTTTGGTAATTTTATTCAAAACGCACCAAAACGCAAACGTAACGCAACATAATTTTAGACTTTTAAATTACGCGTTTCGCGGCGTTTGCGAGCGACTGCGACTCCACCAGTCGGTTTTAATGTCGTCCGGAGTCGCAAAAAACGCAGTCGCCGTGTTTGCGTTTTGCTGCGACTCCACGAGTCGGGGCTTAAGTCCATGAATGATCCTCGAGCAGCGTTGTCTAATGTCGTTCTATGCTCATACGTGATCCCGTTGTAGAATGTTTGAATCACGTACCAATGCTCTATACCGTGATGAGGACACATTTGCAAAAGGTCCTTGAATCTTCCTCATGCTTCAAATAACGTCTCTCCCTCTGGGCTTCTAAACATAGCTCGCTTTAAATAAGGTATCTCCATCTCGGCTTCTAAACATAGTGATTTCTCCTTGCATTTAAATAAGGTATCTCCATCTCGGCTTCTAAACAAAGCTGGTCCCATTAAGTGATAGAACCAGCGGAAAGAGATTGTAGCCACGCCTTCGCTCGTCCCCCAATTGAGAAGGGGAAGAGACGCAGTAAAATCGCATCTTCCAAGACTCCATGAATTTTGAACGTGCTTGAGAGCTCTAAGAAATCTCGTAGATGTTGATGAGGGTCTTCGTGATTTCCGCCCATAAACTATTTTTGGTATAACATGTTGATCATCGCGGGCATGATCTCGAATTGCTCCCTCGCAACAGCAGGTGTCCTTATTGCTGTTTGGACATTGCTCATGTTCGGCACCACATAATCACGAAGACGACGTGGTGGAGGAGCCTGCTGTTGTTGTAATTGAGCCACATTACCAACAGGTAATTGCGGCTGTCCGTGACCATCCAATACATCGTTTTGATTGTTCATCATTCGTGGATTGGTCGCATCTACCTTTTCTTCTCCCTTGCCCTTCTTTCGCTTATTAATCGTTCTCTCAATCTCAAGGTCGATTTGATGCAAATTCGAATTACCTTGATATCGGGTCATGCACCTACGAAAGACAAGTAAAATGAATTAGTAGAAAGAAACGAAAAACAAAAGAAAAATAAAGCAAAAAAAAACAAGTATGATTCTAAATCTGAATTCCTAAACGTGTTGACAATTAGTCCCCGACAACGGTGCCAAAAATTTGATGCATGCCAAGTTAACAAGTTAACCAAAGACTACCCGCAAGTGCACGACACGTGTGTACTAGTTAAGGTATCGATCCCACGAGGAGTAATGTAACACGATCTAAGAATCAAAACTAGAACTAAAGCTTGCTGCGAAAGAATAAGGATATGAAATGCAAGTATGATGATGATGCAATGGATAAGTGAGTTCTAAACAAAGAGACAAATGTCCTAGGAAACCGGTTTCATCCCCTACAAGAATATCTAAGGAGAACGATCCTGATGTAGAACCTACCCTCTCACAAGGCATAGGAACGTGGCTAGATTGAGTCATCCCCTACTTTCGTGGTTGACACCACAACTAAACCCCGTTACGATTCATAATTCGCCCGATACAACCCTCAACCGTTACTACTCTACTTTCGTGACCTAGTTGTTTTAAGCGTAACTTTCTAGGACAAAAATTCACCTTTCAGTCCTTCTCCTAAATTCTAACACATGCATATACGTGGCCACCGTGAACACAAGACAGTACGTGCTTAGACCAATAATAGATAATACGAAATGGAGAGATGCATTCATAAATAAATCAACGAAGGTTCCGGGATAGCCATGGGCTAATCCCTTCTCCTAGAACAAATCCACTACTCGCTCATGAGTCTAAACATCACAAACAAAACAGTAGATAAAATAGTATAGAGATATCAAATGAGCGATGATCCCGAATCAATCTCCGACTCCTTGTTGTGTCTCCCATTAAAGAGGGCTCTTGAATGGATGGATGGATGCTATGTACCCTCCTAGGGTTCTCCTCTGTGTTTGCTTGCTTCTGAACTCAATTTAAGGTCCCTTTTTATACAAATTCCCCGTTGGAGACATTCTAGGGAAGTTGTTATAGGCATGCCCCGCGCGGGCTATGGAGGCACCTCGCGCGGGCTCCTCATTTTCTGCATGACCCGTGCGTGCTAAGGGCTAGCACGACTTAGGCAACAACTTCGGAACACCACAGCGCGTGGGCTAAGGAAGACACCCCGTGGGGGCCTTATCTCCTCATATCAAGTTGCATTCCTTGCCCGTTTCTCGTCCTGTTTGCTTCGTTATAATCTCTTATGCTTGTACTTTGTCTCGTGTATGTTCTTTAGTTCCGAAACGAACCAAATACGCAAAAACATATAAGAACATGAACACACAAAAACAAGTAAAACGGATACAAAATCACACGTAAACATCGCAACTATAGTCATAAACAAATCTAAAATCATGTGAGAATCGTGTACAGAAACGAGATGATCAGTCTTCTTCGCGGGTGAATTCTTATCGAGATAAGGGTAAAACTGTAAAATTATTTTTGTGGTTGTTTACTTATTTCGAATATTTGTATTATGGAAATTGATTATTTAAATGGATATATAATAGGGAAAATTGATTTGTGTTATTGGTAGCGATATTATAAGGAATCATCAAGTCATCAGAGAAGCTAAAGTGATGATTTTCCCCATCCTAATTTCAGAGTTGCTGTTTATTTATGGAAGATATTCTACCTTTAAAACAAGGCATGATCACAATAACATGATCACAATAGAAATTATAGGATCATAATGGAAAAAGTGAGACGTTACAAGTGAAATTTGATTAAACCCTAGATTTATCACATGAAAATTAATGACAAGTATATGAGTTCGACCAAAAGTGTTGGGGTCGGAGAACGTCGACATTTTGGTTCGATGTTAAAGCCAAGTGAACATCTTTTTAGTATGATCGATCGAATGATTTCACACTTGAACCTTCGGAATAAGGCGTGTGCGAGCGTGTCGGTGAGAGTTGTCACGTGAGGAGTATCGGGTCGACGAAGCTAGTATTGCGACACTTGGATCTGGGCCGGCGGCGTAGCGTGTTAGGTTGTGGTAACCTTTCGAGCGACGGAGCGTCGAGTTAGTCAGATCAGTGGATTTGCCAGCTTCGTACCATGTTGGGGTTGTGGTAACCTTTCGAGCGACGAAGCGCTTTATAGTATTGATGGCTGGGGTACATTGTGACAATGCGAGATCTTCAGTGTGCTTGGGTCTTTTGGACTTTGTGAGCGTATGTCCGAGCTAGAGTCGTATGAACTCTGTGTGTTATGATCCGGTATGGTACCAGTCTTAGACTTTGAATACTCAATCGGGTTCGGTAGAGCTGTTTGTATGTCTTTAGATTAGACTTTGGATAGATCGTTATTCTATGTTATTTAGTCTAGATGGGAGAATACGTGACACAAAGTTTGTACACATATTGATCTCACTGAGTGCGTATTTTGTATTCACCCTATTTGTGGGCTGTTGTGGATGGACATGATATGGCAAGGAAAAAGAGCAATGAGGTTGAACAACAATATGAAAACTCGCAGCGGACTATGGGAGAGGCGTGCACGAGGTTTCGATGAGTTTTATTTTGTATTTTGTATTTATTTTACTTACCGTGACTATGATCTTTCACGTATTTCATTTGTTATATGGTCCAGACCCCTTTTATTTCGGAGCAAATCATTTATTTTATTTTATAGATACGTTTGAACGATGATATATACGGTCATCTTTTAGGAGTGATGGTGGATACTCCTAATTTCGAAATAATTCTGGAATAATTCTGGGATGGAGGTGTTATATAATGCATATGACATAATTTTTTAACGATAAATAATGATATAATCCATGCTTGTAGTAGAAAAGTCTTAACACGTTGTATAAATTATAATTAAGCGGCTTTACAAGGCCAAGTGCAAAGACAGTTTTGTCTTTGTTCGACATTCTGGATGCAGGTTCCGGTACCCTTCCATTTCTGGGTACAATGGGAATGACACGTGGCCTCTTCACAAGTACCTCTCGACAGAACATCATGGCACATCTGTTGAGCTTTTGTCTCCTTCACCATTATCCCTTCACACCAATATCTTACCATTCACTCTCAATATCTCACAAATATATACTTTAATTTATGAAAAACATCAATTCCATATTAAAATTCGAAAAAAAAATAAAGTTATAACAAAAGCTTTTAGGAATACATAAAAAGTTTTTGATAAATGCGTTTAAGCCTAGGATTATCATATATTATCTATAAAAATCTATGATTTATATATATTTTATCTTATGTATGATAATGTAAATAATGTTTTTAATTTAAATGAAATATGTAATTATTTAAAACAAAAACCCTAACATCAGAATATTCAAATCATCATGATGATTTATATTTTGATAATATGACAAACGGATTTTGATATATTTCAATCTAAAATTTACCAAAAATTTAAAGATGTTTAATATTATATATAAGAGTCAATTATTTATATCTTAACTGATATTAAATAATAAAATATAACAAATTGAACATTGGAGTCTTTTCAATTATATTTTTGGAGTAACCTATTTTTAAAGTTTATAAAATCTTATATTTTTATTCATATGGATGAGAATGGATATAGATACCTGATAGAAGCATAATGATAAGAGCGAAAACAATGATTACAGATAAGTGAGAAGTTTTAGCCATTTTTTGTGATACAAACAAAATATGAGACTGAAGAGATATGAGTATCATGTGTGAATTATATATGTATATATATATATATAGGGAGTTGGAATTGCACATGAAAGACCATTGAAAACATACATAGAAATACCATTAAAATGGATATCACAGTTCCTTCCAAAGGCCAAAAAATCTTATTTTTCCCTCTTTGATTAATGCTCTGATTCAGTGGCAACATGTATTAGATTTGAAAGAATTATTACACGGGGTTGAAGTCTTCTTAAATTTTATTGGATTAAAATCCCATCTATATCTATCCTTCTAAATCAGGTTTAAGAAAAAAAATTATGATTTATTTGCAAATGAAACAAAAGATAATTAGAAACTCAAATCTCGTATTTAATGTTTTTTTATTAAATATAAATATATTACGCAAATCTTAAAAGAAACATTAAGAAACATTTTTTTGCAAGCAAGTCCAATTCAATTTACCTTTCGGGGAAAAAAATAATAAAAGCTAAAAAAATCGGTGTTTATACGAATTTGATATTTGTTTAATATTTGAGATAACTTATAATTTGTGAGAATAAGGACATGCAATGATTTATCATTTGCACTTTTATTATGTTAAAATCATTCAACCTCGTATAGCTTTTCTTCTGCTGATAGATTGCGAAACGTACTTAACTGCAAGCTTATTTGTTGATAACAAACGATTTCAATTTATTCACGATGAATCTGATACCGATTTCTAGCTACCTGCGACGATTTTGATGTCGATTCAAGCTAGTCGTGCTGAATCTGATGTGGTGTGCGAGAACAGTAATTTTCGCGCCATAGAAAAGAGAGAAATTGAGGTGTTGTGGAGAAGAGAGAGAATTTGTCTACTTATTAAAGGAAATGATAATTGGGATTTATGTTGAAACTTTTTTAGGGAAAGGTAGGCTTGAAGTCAAAATAGCATTTGAAGGGTATTTTTGAAGTTACTCAGTCTATGTATCTATTAAAAAGACAAAAGACACAAAACCACTAGGAGTCGAATGACTCTTACCATATGTTGCATGGATAAATAAACAGTAGACCATGCGGTCTACCAAATGGTTGTAGGTCAATTTAAAGTGTATCAGGGTGGATATATTACTCCTAAGACTCGTAAATTGAATTACTCGCGAATTCAGGTTCAATTTAGAATTCTAAAAGAATGATATATATGTGTTTGAGTTCTAAAATAATAAATCGCTGTTTCGAGTTTTAAATAACATGGAAACGAGTATCCTCAGTTACCCAAATTATACACACATCTTACACAATAAATTTTTCATTATTATTCTTAATTACTAATTATTACAAATGATATTATTACTATTATTATATTTTATTATTGTTATTGTTAGAAATTATAAAAAATACTATTATTATAATTATTTTTAACAATAATAATTATTGTTAATAATTATTATTAATATTCAATTATTAATATTATTATTAATTTTGATTCTATTGTGTAATAATAATAATAATACAAGTTAATATTATGAATAAAATGTAATAATAATAATAACAAAAGAGGAAAACACAAACATATACAACATAGATTCCAACAACCGTTAACATTACTTTTTTTCTCAATATTCAATTATTTAAATAAAAAATAGAATATTGATTAAATCGTATTGTATTTTGATTGAACCCCAAAAAAGTTTTCTTAAATTTGTTAAATTCATGTTTATCATAACTTGTTTAATCATAATACACGTAAAGTTTGCTAAAAATGAAATATTATAATTGTTTGCAGCAATAAACCATATATTTTGTGATAAAATATGTAACTTGTACATGAGGCATATTTATAATGTTCTTACTTAGCACACACGTTGTACAATGTTCGTGCTAATATTTAACACACACGTTATAGACATCGTGTATGCGAAGTTGTAGAATAAACGTTGTACACAACATGTGTATATAATGTTCGTGGTAATACTTAGTATACACGTTGTACACAATTTTGTGTACAACGTTTGTTCTACTATTTAGCACAATGTTCATTCTACTAATTATCACAAACTTTCTACACATAGGTAACAATTTAAAATGTAGAATCAAATATAACAAGTAACAAATATAGAATCAAATATAACAAGTTACACACTAAAAATGTAGAATCAAAGATCAAATAACACTGCATGTTTCTTAACAAAACATGATAAATCTGAAAATTATCATGAATTAAAGTATTGTACGCAATCAAATATTATTGCTAGAGAGTAACCGAAGCACATGTTTTGTTCCGTTGCAGACCGGTTTGAATGTGAGGAAACTTCCCAATTTTTGTCCATTTGCACGATAAAAACTTCTACAGCCTTCTCTGATGCAAACCCCACCACGACCCAAGAGCCTCAAACCTAACGACCATAGGTTTCCTTGTTCGTTCACCACAATTATCTCACACCTTCTACATGTTAGACAGTTCAACCTCACAAAGTCAATTGGAAGGTTTTGCACCATCACCCAAGTACACATCAGTACACATGATTAACATCATTAAAATGTTTATGTTTGTTAAAGAACCAAAATGATATGATGACTCGATTTCATTTGAAGTGGTCAATGATCAATGAATTTGTGCTCAGATTAAAAGTCGTGACAGATAGCGTGAAACAAGTATGATCAAAAGATGACCTACAATAGTGCACACACATAAACCTATTCTGATTTATATTCCGATAAACATTTCCTATATGGATAGAGTCCATCTTACCATTGTTGTGGTCATCATTGTTGTCGCGTCAGTTTTGGGGAGATGATGATGAATATTACATATTATAGAATCTAGGTCCCAAACCAGTTACGTGGAAAACCATGTCACCTTTGTGACAAAAAAATAAAAGATCACCAATTTAAAAATCTTGATCCTTGAAAAAATCTTCCCAATCGTTGATGAATCTCTAATCGTCTGATAACACGTAGTTAGGTTAGTTTTAGATGTAAGCGTGTAGATCATTTCTGCGTAATTTGCATAGCACGAGTTACAAAACTGACACAAATTAGTCCTCTATCCAGTCTTTTTTTGTTGCTTTTTAGGATTTAAAGTGACAAGGCTTAATCGAGCTTAACGATGTTGAATACTCGAGTCAACTGTATATATTTGGAGCTATAACCCACTCAAAGTAGATTCAAGCCAAAGAACCACATGGAAAACCCGAGCCTCGAGCAAAAGGAGCAAAAACACGAAGTTAATCTAGCCCGCTCGTGCTCGTAGAAGGCCTCACTCGGGTTATACCCATTCGAAGATTAAGCCCAACTCGGGGCTCTTACCCCGTTCATGCTGCATGAGAGGCCATGAGCCTGAGCGGGTCCTCCACTTGAGTCGTGCGGGTTACACCCCAATAAGATTCTACCTGCCTCAGAGAGCTTCCAAACACGCACGCGTTTCCTCGAAGACAAAGAGCTCGAGCGGGTCCACTTAGCCCGCATGGGTCGTGTGTCGTAACAGAATCCCCTAGAACCGTTCAAACAAAGGAAAAGAATGGAAAATGATACCCCAATTACGTTTGGACGGCATATAACCCTAGAGGGAGGAAAAAGACATAGAGGAGACCCAAGAGAAGGTGGAAAACAAAGGAGGCAACATCAGAACATCGGTGACGAGATATGGAAGTTTGAGGCATCATATTCCTTACTCTTTATCTTGTCTAGTGTGTGAGTAGATCTGTAGCTATGGGTAAGGGACACCGGTTTTGTAAGGGATGCTTGTGGTTATGCGTAATGCTTAGATCTTTCAAAGTTTCTTGTATTTCGATTTTACGATCCTGCTATCGAGATAATTTTATTGGTTTATGATCTTTTGTTGGATGCATCCTTGAAATTTCGGTAACTTGAAGCCCATAGTGTTCTTAACTAGAAAGTGTTTCGCGTGTTCTTATTGCTCTCGTGATTAGTTTAACATTCTCAGATTTTACGTTATATCATCATCACTTTCATCCGATTTAGTTTAGTTATATTCTTAGATTAGGATGCATTAGCCCCTAAAGTTCGACCGTGGTACTACATCAATCTGTATTCTTGGGGTAAGTGAGTATTAGGCATTTTATTTGCTTGATAATTCGCGTATCAAGTTTTGGTACCGTTGTCGTGGACTAATTACGGCCTAGATGAGGAATTCTTTATATTAAGATTTAGTCCTTTCCAGAGTCTTAGTTATTTTTCTGCAATTTTCTTTTCTTTTTTATTGAGTTTTCTTTACCTTCATCGGATTTATACCCCGTCTTTGGTTGCTTGTTTATTATTTCATAGGTACCATTGTATGAGATGCTCCACACAAAAGCTACTCATATACGATTTTGAGATTGTAAGAATAACACGGGATTTACGCAAAAAGAGGAGAATTAGACCTGCAGATTCTGAAACCGAAAGAGACAGAGAGAACATATCAGAAGCACACAGTCTCGAGGAGGTAGAAACCGAGAGCGTAAGCTCCAGCACGAGCAGCAGAGAAAGCAACACTACGAAGCCCAAAATGGACACATCCGAAGAAACCTATGGCGCTTACATAGCTTCAAAGCACACCAGTTGCTATCGAGTATAGCTGTCCGACGACAACCAAGTTGAGCTACAACTGGCTTTCGTCCAGATGCGGAACGATTCTTCTTTCATAGAAATGGAGAATGATGACCCAAATGCACACCTTACTGACTTCAAGATGCTCTGCGACACTACCAAAGTTGGCATGGGAATCACACGCGAACACCTATACCTATCCACTTCCCATTCTCACTCAAGGACGCAAAACAAAGTTGGTTGTTCAACCTTCTGACTGCTTCCATCACCTCATGGAATGAGCTAGAGCAACAATTTATGCAAGAGTTCGTCCCAAATCATAAGATATTTATTAGCCAAGAGTCAATTCAACTCGCTCCTTCAAGAAAGAGGTGAGGGTCTACATGATGTATGGGAGCAATTCAAGAGATATCAGCGCATTTGTCCACATCATGAGATGAACAAGAAGTACCTCATCACCAGCTTCATGCAAGGACTCCAAGAGACAACACGCGCATGATTGTAGCAGCGGGTGATGGCTCCCTAAGCAACCTCACTTTTCAAAAACTTGAGACCCTGATCAAGAACATGGCAAGGGAAGGAGGCAAGAATGCTGGAGATTACAACCGCGATTTCCCATTCAAAGCTTATGTAAAGGAGGTAGGTATTGCTAATCCTGATTTAACTGACATAAAGCAACAAGTTGCTGAGATCTACATGACATATCTATAGGTCTGGGAATAGAGGTAGTCAACTACGTCAACAACTGACCTTATCGAAACAACTACACCAAAAGTCATCCCAACCTCTCTTATGGTAATGCAAGTAATGTAGCAAAGCCGCAAGACTTTCAACCGTGGATGATGACAAGAAGCTAGAACCAAGGTTTTTAGCAAAGGGGAAGTGGCTAAACCAAGCTATCAGTAATGCGCACAGCCCTCGAGTGGCTCCGAGTTCTTTCTATGTTGCAATTATTGTTGTAGGAACAAAAGAATCACAGCTACGCGCTTAGGAGAATCAAGGCTGAGCAAGATGACGTGAAGAAGCAGATGAAGAGCTTCCAAACACACCTAAAACATCTAGAAACACAAGTGGCACAACTGGCCCAAGGGTTTAAACGACAGCCTGGACAAGTCCTTGAGAAACCTGAGACAAACCCCCGGGAGTAGATTAATGCCATCAATATGAGGAATGGTAAGGCGGGGGAGCAACCCATGCCTTCCACAACCACAAGGGAAAAGCCTCCGAGCAATACAAATGAACAACCCATTGCTCAAGGCGTGGAAGAGGAAGAGAGTGGCAAGGAAGATGAGAAGGAGTTGGCCTATGTGAAACTGGCCCCGAGGCCACCATCCCTACCCTTCCCGTAGAACCAAAGGAAGCAGAACGACGACACTCAATTCGTCAAATTCGTAAAACTCCTAAGAAAGCTCAAGTTACCATCCTATTCTACGATAAACTAATGAAGATACCCTCTTATGCAAAATTTATCTAGAACATAATAACGAGGAAGAGGACCGTCGACAATGAGGTAGTGATGGTCACTAACTCTCTCATACAACCGCCCACCAAGGCTAAAAAGATGCCCGATTCAAGTAATTTCGTCATCCATTGAAAGATTTATGATTATGAGATTGAGCATGCACTAATCGACATCGGAGCGAGTGTGAGCTTGCTAGCACTATCACTTGTTGAGAAATTCGATCGAGTAGGAGATCTACAGCTTACATGCATGCTGATTACCTTGGCTGACCAGTCTGTGCGAAGTCCTGAAGGCATACTGATGAATGTCGCAGTATAAGTGGGAACATTCTGGTTCCCAGCAGACTTTCGTGGTTGTGGTTATGGAGATGAACTAGAAGATTGCCATCATTTTGAAAACGCCATTCCTCTACACGGCGAATATGATTATATATTACACTGAAGGCAAACTAGTCATGAAGTTCGGAGATGATTCCATTGAGTTCAAACTCGACGATACGCTCAACCCCTGATGCACATTGACACGGTGGATGAACTAGCTTAGGAAGTTCAACATGAGCATCGAGACATCCATCCCGTGGAGTGATCATCTCGTTTTCATACGTATTTCTTGCACGATTTTAGAGATGTTTTTGATATATATGTGTTGCTTTACGTATGATACCGTATCCGTTTTACTTGTTTTCGTGTTTTCATGTTCTTACAGGTTTTTACGCGTATTTGGATCATTTCGGAGCTAAAGGACATGCACGAAGCTAAGGAAGCAACTTCGGGGATCATCACGGGAAAAACGGGACGAGATCTAGCAAGAGTAGTCTCCACCCGGTCGGGCACTACTCATGCACGATCGGGCAAAGGCTACGGTGAATTTCGGTGCGCATTCATGCACGACTCGGGCAAGGAAATGCCCGACCAGATGCCTTATACCCGAGCGGGTTCTCATCATGCCCGATTGGGCATCCCTTGCAGCCCCATGACCCGCGCGACATGACCTAGCCGCACCCAAGCGGGCACATTCAGCGCCCGAGCGGGTCGCGACCCGAGTTATCAGCCAAGTTATGTAAAATTAACTTCAAATAAAAGGGAATTCGTGGGAAGATTAAGGAAACACTTAGACCGACTTAGGAGGCATAAAAGAGGCCAGAGGACGACATTAGAAGAGGACCTTTCATTCAGTTCGTGATTGGAGAAGAAAATCTTGCGAGTAGGCAAGCAAGGAGCATTGGAGATCAACCCGACACTTCGGTTTCGCTTGGTTTTCATGTTCCTTAGAATTTTTATTTCGTTTATGTTTGTTTACAGACGCATGAGTGAGTAGTTTGTTTGTTCTAGGAGAAGGGATTAGCCCTTGGCTATCCCGGAACCACTTTCTATTTATCTTTGAATGCATATTCCCGTTTTAGTTTATATATTCTCTATCTGAGCGCTTAATTGACTTGTGTTTACAAAAGCCACGTAGATGCATGTGTTAGGGATTAGGGATTGTCGGTTTCGGTAGTCTTGTGGTGAAACTGGATTCCTAGAACGTTTGTCCTATCGTTAAGAACCAACTCAATTATTTCCTTTCAGTATTTCATTCCTCAACCATATTTGTTTGTTAGCAAGTTTGATTCATAGTTCGAGTTTAGATAGTGTTGCGTAGTCTCTATGGGATCGACACCTAAAATACTACACACGTGCCGTGCACTTGCGGGTAGTTTAGGTTATTTTATTTAACTTTGAGAACGCATCACGTTTTTGGCGCCGTTGCTGGGGACTATTGTCAACGCGTCTTAGATCGAACCTAGAGTCTTTCTTGCTTTGTTTTTTTTTTGTTTTTTTTGTTTTCTTTTCTTTCGTTCCTTCTACGTAAACTGTTCTTTGTTTGTCCTTTGCAGAGCCTTCAGATCAACGAGAGATGGACAATCACAACGGCAATGGACAGATGCAATTACAGGCTCCTCCACCACGTCGTCTAAGGGATTACGTGGTGCCGAACATGAACAACGTGCAAACAGCCATAAGGATGCTTGCTGTTGCAAGAGAACAATTTGAGATTAAGCCAGCGATGATCAACATGCTTTATCAGAAGCAATTCATGGGTGGAAACCATGAGGATCCCCATCAGCACCTCAGAGACTTCCTCGAACTTTCAGGTACTTTCAAAATTCACGGAGTATCAGAGGATGCGATCTTGTTGCGTCTTTTCCCTTTCTCAATTGGGGGAAGAGCGAAAACTTGGCTGCAATCGCTCCCCGCTGGATCTATCACCACTTGGGATCAGCTCTGCACACTATTCCTATCACGTTTCTTTCCTCCGAGCAAGACGATTTAGATTAGGGGGGAAATCACAACATTCAGATGCAGAGATGGAGAGACTTTGTTTGAGGCGTGTGGTAGATTCAAGGATCTTCTACTGTTGTGTCACCATGGACTTGAGCAGTGGTACGTTATCTAAACTTTCTATAACGGAATTTCAGATGAGCACCGAACGACATTGGATAACGCTACAAGAGGATCATTCATGGATCTGAGCGTCGAGGAGGCATTCGAGCTGATTGATAACCTCGCCATGAACCACACCATGTGGTCAACTCCGAGAGGTATGCCTAATAGCACTCGTCGTTTATATGAGCCTAATCAGAATAGAGCTATGGGTAATGCAACGAATGCCATGTACTGTGCGAATTGCGGAGATACGGAGCACGTAGCGTATCAATGCACGGTACATGAGGATTACGAA
>CM071866.1:27267763-27279549 GCA_036759665.1 Gynandropsis gynandra | reverse complement strand
AAAAAATAACTTTAACATAGAATCCTACCCGACAGCTACCTCTGTCACCAAAACCAGTATCTTTATTTCCATTATCGAATCCAAAACAACCCTAATAAACTTGCTCACCACCGGTAATCCTTTTCCGGATCCGGACGGTGAGAAAGTTTATCAAAGTTGTTTTAGATTCAACAATGGAGACAAAAGATACTTGATATTGGTGGTTTGTTTGATACAATCTTTGGTTCCCATATATATAGTTAAAGTTCCAACGGACATCCGTTGGCATTTGTAACGGATGCCCGTTGCAAGATCTCAAGAATTTATTTCGACGGGTGAACCTCGAAATTAACAATATCAACGGCCATCCGTTGCAACTGGTAACGGATGACCGTTACAATTGTCAATGGATGACCGTTGCAAGATCTCAAGAATTTATTTCGACGGGTGAACCTCGAAATTAACAATATCAACGAGCATCCGTTACAAATGGTAACGGATGACCGTTACAATTGTCAACGGATGACCGTCAGAATGTTTACCCCGGATTCTAACGGTCTTCCAACGGATGAGGCCAGCGGAACTTATCCGTTACAATCCGTCGCAAATTGTCAACGGATTTGTAACGGATTTGGCAACGGAGTAATTCTGTTGCAATCCATTGGAATTTGAAACGGGTATGCACCCGTTGAAAGCATTAACATATCTGTTGCAATCCGTTGCTATTTTCATCCAACAGACGAATCCGTTGCCCCGTCCGTTGGAAATAGCGCGTCTTTTTGTAGTCTGGTTGGTTAATCAACTCAAGAATTAGGATTGCATGCTTAATGCTATTGTAATTTACGTGTTAGTCACATCTGAGAGATAGGATTGCATGCTTAATGCTACTGTTGTTACGTGTTAATCACTATTGCGAAGTAGTATTGCATGTTATTATGGTTAGGAAGTTTAGGTGTGGAGAAAACCATTCTCTACTTATGAGCATAAATTTCTCATTATCAAGATAATATGATTGGTTTATGATCTTTTGTTGGATGCATCCTTGAAATTCCGGTAATCCGAAGCCTGTAGTGTTCTTAGCTAGCAAGTCTTTTGTGTGTTCTTATTATTCTCGTAATTAGTTCAACATTCTCAGATTTTACCCTATATCATGATCACTTTCATCCCTCTTAGTTTAGTTATATTCTTAGTTTATGTTGCATTAGTCCCTATAATTCGACCCTGATACTACACCGATCCATATTCTTACGTTAAGTGAGTATTAATCATTTTATTTTCTTGATAATTCACGTATAACCATTCTGATTTTTATAAGAAAAAATAATAAAAATTTAAAAATATATAAATTTTAAAATTCATCTTTGTCCAGAAATTAAGGATGAAAAAATCTATCCCTCCGTCTGAAAATTAAGGATAAAAAATTCATCAGGAGATTACAGACAAAAGAAATTTCTTCCAAAATTTAGAGATAAACTTAAAATTATGTCGCTAAATTTAAAGTTTCTAATAGTGATTCAACTATTCGGTTTGTGAACAAAAGCAGCACGATCAGAAGATTATTGTAATACTAAGGTTGTTGGTGGCAAATGTGGCCATCCATTACATTCCAATCTCAAATACATCTGACCGATATACCAATCCCTCATTGACCATGATAACAGATTTGACCATCCAACAACTAGAATTTATCAGAAAATAAACATATTTTAAAAGATCGAATGATTATTTTGGAAATACGTGTCAACACCTGAAATCAAGTGTCAGCGATTGACCACATCACCCATAATGTATTGTTCATTGTAGGAAAAATTCAAGAAAATACTAGACGTTAAGCGGGTAGATATCGAACGTCTAGAGCGTCTACAGTGACCCTAGGCGGACAAGGCGGTGCGTAGATTAGCTAGACATATATATCTATATATATAATATTTATAATCTAAATATTTATTTGAAACATTTATAAGCACTTAAATTTGAAAGAACAAACACAAACAAATAAGTAAAATTTATTATTTATAAAAGAAATTTATAAGTACCAAATTCATAATATTGAACTCATGATGATAGATGACTTCATAAAAGAAATTCCTGAGAACAGGCGTTGAGCGATGACGATGGTAGGCGATAGAAGAAGGAGAGAGACGAAGCCGAGGGTGGAGGCGTGGCAAGGACGAAGGTGAGAGATGAAGGTGAGGATGAGAGTGAAGGCAAGGACAAGAGACGAAGGCGACGATGACATACGAGAGACAACAGATGATAGACAACATGAGACAACACGAGACGATGACAGATGATACGCGAGGATGAACACGAAGGCGAGAGACGAAGGCGATGATGACATACAAGAGACAATAGATGAGAGACGAACTGAGACATATGCGAAACGACAAGAGATAAGCCGTGAGGATGAAATCGAAGGAGAAAACCGAAAGCGAGGGTGGAGGCGAGAGGTGAGAAAAAAGATGAGAGATGAAGCCCAAGTGCTATCTTTTGATATTACATATATATATACATGTACATATATATATATATATATACCCAATAGTCTATTACAATACTCATTTTATCGTCCATTTGAAATATTTGTATGTATGAATATTTATATAATGTTCATTTATTGTCTCCATTTTCAATGTGAGACTTGAGTAATGACATATGCAATGCATGTCCAAAGCATGTGCATCCAATACCCCACATGTACCTACAATACCCCATATTTTTCTATTCAACCTTAATAATACCCCATTTGATTAGAAAATAAGATTTCATTCTGAGAATTCTGGATAAATATGCATTTGAAAGATGTCTTTTGAACTTGAATCGTTCAAGTACTTATCGGTTTCACTTTGTGAGTTAGTGAGCTAAAATCTTGAACTACTCATGTTTCACAGTAAATCAAGACAATAATTATCACACATACCAAACCGAAACATTTTAATTCTAATGGTTGTGTTCATTCTGGTCGTGAACATATCCTTTCTTCATGAGATTTGTAGAGAACTTAGCCATCTTGGTTCTCATAGATGCGACCCCACATCGATCTCATATAGGTAACACCAATCAGGAAAAGTGCGTATTAGTTCCACTTTCAAAGCTATTAGCATTATTAAGAGTCATAAGATTCATCCCTTTACTAATCAATGGAGACATACTTTATTTTAGCATAGGAAATGCTTGATAGGATGTCATGAGACTTGAGTATTCCTTAACTAGTTAGCTTATTGAACCTAGACCTTGGGATCTCCAATGTTGCTAGATTAGGTTTCTGCCAAGTGATGACTCATTCCATTGGCTTTAAGTCCATTCCCCTGGCTATATTTATAACTTGCTCTCTACCAAGGCCTTTAGTAAACAGATCCCCGATGTTTTCCTTAGATTTTATGTAGTCAATGGATATGATTCTGTACTTTAACAAGTCTCGTATCATGTTATGGCATCGTCTAATATGTCTCGATTTACCATTGTAAATTTTGGTTTTCAATCTTGCAAGAGCATCCATACTGTCTCAATGAACACAAATGGCAGTCAAAGGTTTCTGCCACAATGGAATTCCTTCTAGGAAGTTTTTGAGCCATTTTGACTCCTCGACAGCTTTATCCAACCTAAAAATTGTGCTTCCATAGTTGAGCGTGTCACTATCGTTTGTTTTAAGGATTTCCAAGATATAAATGCTTCTCAAGTGTAAATACATATCCACTTATGGATTTAGTATCTGTATTATTTGAAACCAAATTTGCATCACAACCTCCTTCTAATACTAGAGGATATTTAGTGTAATGCAAACCATAGCTAATTTTGTGCTTAAGGTATCTCGGTACTCTTATTAATGCAACCCGATGTTCTTTTCATGGATTGTGTGAGTATCTACTGGTTCAACTAATCGAATATGACAAATCCAGACTTGTACAATTCATGGTGTACATTAAACTTCCAATAACACGTGTGTACTCTAATTGTGATATACTATCTCCTTGATTCTTCTTAAGATGAACACTAGGATCATACAGAGTTATAACCGGTTTGCAATCAAAATTTCCAAATCTTTGAAGGACTCTTTCTATATAATGGGATTCTGTCAAAGTGCAACCTTCTGAATTTCTTTGAATTTGAATTCCAAGAACTATATTCGCAATTCCATGTCTTTCATATTAAACAAGAATTTAACATTTTCTTGGTTTGATTAATTACATCTTTGTTCATTCTCATGATTAGCATATCATCGATATATGGATGTAAAATAATGTATGCATCTTTGTAATATTTCACATAGACACATTTGTCACATTCATTTATCTTAAAGCCATTTGATAAAAAAGTATTAGCAAACTTCTCATGCCATTGTTTTTGTGCTTATTTAAGACCCTAAAGAGATTTCATCAATTTACATACTTTCTTCTCTTGACCTTTAACAAAAAATCCTTCGAGTTGATCCATATAGATCTCTTCATCCAATTCACCATTGAAGAATGTAGTTTTCACGTCCATTTTATGAATATCTAAATGGTGGATTGGTGCAATAGCAATCAAGGTTCGTATGGATGTAATTATTGAAACGGGTGAATAGGTGTCAAAGAAATCAATTCCTTCCTTTTTTCGATAACCTTTGGCTATCAATCAAGCTTTGTACTTTTCTATAGATCCATTGGGTCTCATATTTTTTTTGAATATCAATTTATGGTCGATGGTTTTATGGCCTAGAGGTAATTAACAAACTTCCATGTCTTATTTTGCATAATGGAATCCATTTCTCCTTGGATAGCCTCTTCCCAATATGGCGCTTCCATCGACTCCATCGCAACCTTATATGGAAGAGTTTCTCCTTGAAGAACAAAGGTCATAAAGTCATGCCTAAAATATTTGGCGATTCTTCCTCATTTGCTCCTATTAGGTTCTATTCTTTCTTGTTGAACAGAAGAAGTTATATTTTCATTAACATATGAATCTCCAAGAGTTTTTTTAGTACGATTTTTTCCTTGAATGGAAAAATATTGTCAAAGAATTATGTTTCAGCAGACTCTATCACAGAAGTTTTTATTAATCCTTCGACTTGGAAATTATGAACCAATAACCTATAAGTGGTACTATTCTTTGATGGGCTAATATAGATACAATCTATAGCCTTTGGTCCAAGTTTAGTTCTCTTTGGTAAGAGAATTTGAACCTTCGCAAGACAACCTCACACTTTCATAGTCTTGAAAGTTGGTATTCGTCATTTCCATAACTCGTAAGGAGATTTATCATTCGATTTATGTGGAATTCGTTTTTGAACATTATTGGCAATAAGTACTCTCTCACCCCATAAACTTATTGGTGCTCCCGAACTAATCAACATTAATTTATCATATGTTTTAGTGTTCTATTCTTCTGTTTGGCGACTCCATTTTGTTGTGGAGTATATGGTGCACACGTTTGATGCACTATTCCATATGAAGAACAAAATTCTACAAAATCATTGGATAGATATTCTCCTCCTCTATCCAATCATACTTTTTTTATTATTCTCTCAAGTTGATTTTCAACTTCGGCTTTGTACGATTTGAACCTGCTCAAAGCTTCATATTTCGGTACGTATGAAATATACATAGCAATACTTACTACAATCATCGATGAATGTTATATAATAGGTTTTCCTTCTCTATTCGGAATTGCTTGAAAGTCACATAAATCCGAATGGATCAACCCAAGAACTTCATTTGTTTTTCTACAAATTTATGTGAATGTCTTACATATTTTGATTCTACACTAACCCCACATTTCGTTTTTATTTGCAAAGAACACTTGGTCATGAGACCTAAATTTACCAATCTTTGTAAAGAACGAAAATTTACATGTCCCCATTTGTAATGCCATAATGAAGATGACTAAGTCATATTCATAGAAGCTTCATTCTTATTCATAACAAGATCAGTTACAACAGGAACAACATTGAGTTTGAAGAGTCCCTCACTAAGGAAACCCTTTCCACAAACATGCCACCCTTAGAGATTACAAACTTATCAGATTCAAACACAAGTTTGAAGCCCTTTTTACTAAGATAGGATAGAAACTAAATTATTCCTTATCGAAGGAACATGAAAAACATTTGATAACACAAGTTCCTTTCCCGAGGTTAACTTTAGAACTACTTGCATTTTCCTACAACCTTTACGATGATTTCATTTTCCATGTATAGATTTTCTTCATCTTAAACTTTTTGGTTTGTAGAAAACAACACTCTAGCCGAACACACATGCATAGTGGCTCCGTTGTCAACCCACCAATTAGTGGTGTTAGAAACCAGATTTGCCTCAATGATAACGAAAAATTGATTTTCAACAACGTTAGCATGATTGTTGTTCTTTCCGCACCAGTTCCTTGAGGTTGTGCTATCTTATGGTAGCAATATTTTGCCTTGTGTCTTCTACATACCCAAAAAAATTTTGTCGCTCTTATCCTTGCAGTTTTCTTGAAATCCAGTTTCCTTAGAGTAAGGGCAGTAGGATTTGCATACAGATTCTTTCCCTTTTTCTTCTTCTTTATTTTGGCCTCAATAATGTTAGCATTTGATTCAATGGATGTCAAGTCATCTTTTTCACCAATTCGACTGTTCTCTTCAATACGAAGTTTAAGGACCAACTCCTCGAGACTCATATCCACGCTTATATGTGTTAGTATTTCTTAAAATCTATCCGAGAATGTGACAATTTGTCAATAAATGCACTAACAATAAATACTGATGGTTGTAACATACCTTCCTCATTTAACTCGTGGATTATGACTTGAAATCCTCCACATGTTTGATAACCTATTTGTCATCGATAATTCTAAATTTACGAAATTTCCCAGTCACAAATCCCTTTGAAGAGGCGACTTCAGTCTCTTACTGTTTGTCCAAGGCCTTCCATAAGTTTTGAACAGAATTTCACTTCGAGTACATGTCGTATAGAGAGTCTTCCGATGCATTCAGAATGTAGTTTTCACAACTAAATTTGTTTTCTGCCCAAGCCTTTACAGCCTTGTCTCTTTCGATTTTTTTTTTTGAACATTAAGATTCCCTCGTTCACCTTTAGTTAGTGCCTCAAGAGGATCCAGATTCAAGACATGTGCAACTTCAAGTATTGAAAGATAGAACAACATCTTCTGTGGCCAGCGCTTAAAAACTTTTCCCTTTGAGTTTCTTAGGTTACTCAACGTGATTATTTTTCACACCTGACATTGTTTGGTTCATTACAGAAGAAATTCATGTCTTAAATTGTTAGAACCAATAAGTTTTGATGTATTTGAATGTACAATTTATAAGCGAATATTAAACAAAAATCGAATAGAAAACAACAGCAACAACAATAAAAATACCAGATTTTTCAGATCATCGAGCCTTACGTTTGCAGTGTTCTAAGACAGAAATTTTCGTCTTATTCCATCTTGAGGATTCAATGATCACAAGAGAATGATCTCTTGTTTAGTTTATACTTTGTGACTTTCTCAGAATCTTAAAGGTAAATAAATGATTTTTTATGTATTTCCGAATGATAAGATGATATAGTTTCGGGTGCAAGTTAAGAGACGCAATATTGCCTTCGGATGCAAGGTTTCGGAGAGGAGCATTCGGAGCGTTTGAACAGACGTACTGCTTCATCAAATGCACCATTTCATCACCAACGATAAAATACAAACGGTCGAAAAAAAATTTCGGTGCTCGATCCGCCTCAACCAAGAGCCTAAGCCTCATCTCTTGATATATATATATATATATATATATATATATAGATATAATAGCCTATTAAGTGCCCATTTTATTGTTCATTTGAAATCTTTGTACATATAAAAATTTATATAATGCTCAATTATTGTATCTATTTTCAATGTGGGCTTTCATTAATGACATGTGCAAAGCATGTAATTAATACCTCACATGTGCCTATCGGGTGGAACGACATACGAGGCATATAAGAGATGGTGTAAAAGACGAAGAAGACGAACGCAAGACGAACGCAAGGATGAAGATAAATGCGAAAAAAATGAACGTTAAAATTAAGGTCAATGTTAGTTTTCTTAGCGAAGAAAAACAAGGTGCTTTTGGAACCATGATTACATGTATTACTAATTATTATTATTATTATTATTATTATTATTATTATTATTATTATTATAAAAAAGTCTTAAAATCTAAGTAAGAGGCATTACACACAAAGTTAAAAAGGCTAACTTCAAAAATATCCTCATACGGCTAAAACACTTCAAAAATACCCTTCTCGAAAAAGAAAAAATTTTTTACTTCAAAAATACCCTTATAAATGTCGACCCTACGACCCAGTTCGACCCAGCGACCCAGTTCGACCCAACGACCCACTCCGACACTACGACCTAGTTCGACCCTGTGACCCAATTCGACCCTAGGACCCCTGCGACCCTTGTACCTCTTCGAACATTGGACCCTTGCGACCCTAGTCCCTCTGCGACCCTTGGACCCCTGCGACCCTTGTCCCTCTGCGACCTTTGGACCTCTGCGACCCTTGTTCCTCTGCGACTTTTGGACCCCTGTGACCCTTGTCCCTCTACGTTCTTGTTACAATAATACTAAATCCACAAAAACAGCGATACTAACAATATAGTTGATGGTCGGGATCAGAGGTTTTAATTTTTCCAAGACCACTCTACCGCAAGTATACGGTTCGTGTAGTACCAGGATCGAACTCCGGGGACTGAGTGCAGTGTTAGAACTAAGAATTCATGAGAAGAAGATCTATCAATATAAGATTATGAAACGGGAAAAGTAAATATAATAAAGGATGACGAAGCTAGACTAAAAAAGATAGAGTACCATGGGCTTCGGGAATACCGGAACATGCAATGGATGTTTCTATGGATCTTGAAGTCGGTTTGTATCAATCGATGGGGAACTAATATATAATCCTCTACCTAGGAAATTAACATCACTCATCTCCCGATGTAGCGCGGAACGTCTAGATGCATGAAGAACAGTAGGGAACTCTACCCCTAATGCTAGAAATGACTTGGCATAAGCCTAAATATCCTACTTAGGAAATCAACATCACCTATATCCCTATGTAGTGCGGAACTTCTAGATGCATGAAGAATGATGGGGAATTCAACCTCTAATGTCGGATGGGAACTCGACCTCTATAAACGGAAATGAATCTCTCAAGCCTAAATCCTCTATCTAGGAAATCAACGACACTCATATCCCTATGTAGTGCGGAACTTCTAGATGCATTAAGAACAATGGGAATTCTACCTCTATTATTACCGTTCCTAAATAGATTAACCGATTTGCCAAATTCTCGTTAACCTAATTCATTCGAAAGTTCATTCACGAGACTCAAATCTGACTCTCCCAAGCCTAGACGAATCTCTAATCCCCCTCAAACATGCCTAATCTCATTAGAATAGATCAAGTCTTATTCAAGCATGAAATCAACAACGTATGAAGGCACTACGCACAAATCGAACCATTCAATTGAACAAAACCGAAATCAAGCATTAATAACTTAAACGGTCCAATACAATGGCATCCCTAGCCCATGGAAACGAGAACTACTTAGAATACATAGAGAAGCAAACAAAAACGAAGTAAGTGTTCGACTCCCCTATCATCCAAAGCATAACCTCCGACGAATCCTTCGGTTCCCCGAAGTCTCCCTCTTCGGCCGTGCTCTCTCTCTTCTCCTTTTCCTGGTTCGTTCCCCTTGTTCTCTTGCCTTTTCCAGTCTGATCTTGGCTTCCCCTTCTGTTCCCTTTAAATTGAGGCCCTTCAAAATTCAAGCAAGGTTGTTGAGAAAACGGTGGACCCGCGCGGGCACAACCTCCACCCGCTCGTGCAGCATGTGAGCCCATGCGTGCATAAGTTTCAGCCTGATCGGGCTGGCTTGCCCGAGCATGCAGCCTATGAGCCCGAGTCAGGCTTGCTCTCGGACATTTTCTGGTTCAATTGCACAACCTGAGCCCGAGCGGGCATGGTCCAAGCCCGAGCGTGCACACTTCTATTATTGTTTCCACTCCTTTCGCTCGGTGCTTGAGTGTTTCATTTGGATCCATGGTCATGCACATGTTGTGTCTTGACATTCAATCACGTTTTTTGGGGTGGAATTGCCGTATTCACTCGTGTTTTCCTTCATATCTTCATTTCCTACACGAAACACGAAATGGTAGATGAAATCCTCGAATATGCTCAATAACTCGGTAAAATCCAATAAATCTAATCAAAACTAAACCTAAAAATCATGAAAATTCTACGACGGATTACATGTTATCAATAGTCAAAATAATTTATTATTTACAAATTATTTACAAATAATATGAATAATTTTTAAAAAAATTACAATGTACAAAGTTGAATTATCCATTCCCAAAATTATGTTACAAATAAACTGTTTAAAAAAAGAACAATGTACCAAATTACATCTTCCATAATCAACGAGTAAACATTTCTTTAGACCGTGCCACCCTTTCCCCTTCTGACCCTTGTCTCCCTTCGACCCTTGTACCTCTGCGACCACTTGGACCACTGCGACTCTTATCTCCCTTCGACCCTTGTACCTCTGCGACCCTTGTACCTCTGCGACCCTTTGTCCCTCTTCAACCCTTGGACCCCTGTGCCCTTGTCTCCCTCACAGGGTCAAGGGTCACAGGGTCAAGGGTCGAACGGGTAAAAGTTTTGGGAGATTACAATGTACAAAATTGAATTATCTATTCCCAAAATTATGTTACAAATAAGCTGTTAAAAAAAGAACAAGTTGAATCAATGAGTAAACATTTTTTAGACCCTTGGGCCGTGCGACCCTTGTATCCTCTGCGACCCTTGGTCCCTTTGCGACCCTTGTCTCCCTTCAACCCTTGGACCGTGCGACCCTTTGTCCCTTGCGACCCTTGGACCCTCTGCGACCCTTATTACAATAGTAAATCCACAAAAACATCGATACTAACAATAATACATTCTATTGAATAATAGTAAAAAAACTCAACTAAATACAAACATGAATTTTGTTGTTTAAATGAGGTTCAAAGCAATCAAAATACAACCAAATTAAATCTATGAAGATTATAGGGGCAAACAGTAGACAAGGTACATCATCAAGAAGGGTGTCCAGTTCAACTTTGAGGGTACAACCCACGTTAAAGCCATTATCGTGACAAAACTTTGTCCAACCCCTGGTGATGCTAGCGCCACCGCATTTCACGGGCCTTAGATCTGCCTCCCAAATGTCTGCGTAATTGGTTATCAGCTCAACCTTACATCGTCTACCGCAAAACCATTCAACCTCGCAAACTCTATCGGAAGTGTCTACGATAACCGAATAAATTTACAACAACGCCAAACTAATGCATATATGGCTTGATTTGATGAATCGAATTAATCGGTTTGAGTTCACTTACCACTGCATCTACGACCAGATTTAAACGCGTGACTGGTACCGTGAAAATCCTCTCACCAGAAGAAGATGACCCTGACATCGAATCGCCGTCACCAGTCGTTTTCATCTTCGGTTAGATGATGATGATGATGAGAGTTAGAGAGAGAGAGAGTTATTAGAAAAAAGGAAACGGCTGGAATACGAAAAGACATGACCTTGACA
This sequence comes from Gynandropsis gynandra, assembly GCA_036759665.1. NCBI lineage: Eukaryota > Viridiplantae > Streptophyta > Magnoliopsida > Brassicales > Cleomaceae > Gynandropsis > Gynandropsis gynandra. The sequence goes on along the minus strand of CM071866.1, from coordinate 27,267,997 downwards.
TCGAATCGCCGTTAGATGGAATTTGAAAAGTTTTTTCAAATTTTGGTGAAACGTTCGGCGGAATTCTGGTGAAAATGAAAAGATGTCAAAAACCAATCAAATGAGGGTCGTATGAGAGTCGCATGGGTCGTACAAGGGTCATATGTGGTCGCATGAGTCGTACAAGGGTCATATGTGGTCGCATTAGACGTCCATGGGTCATATGTGGTCGCATGAGTCGCATAGGTCGCATGA
>CM071866.1:27234024-27253211 GCA_036759665.1 Gynandropsis gynandra | reverse complement strand
TTTCTTGCTATCAACTTTTAAACAGGTTTCACGGCGAAAAACTGTTCGGCTTTCTCGTTTTCAGCAGTTTTTCACGTCGAAAAACTGCCGAACTTCCATTTTTCCACGTTCCAACGTTAAGGGCAAATTTGTCTTTTCCTCAGTTTTTATTTTTCGGATTTAATAATTATTTTGGGGAATGGTATTTTTGAAGTGTTTTAGCCCTACGAGGGTATTTCTGATATTCCGCCTTAACAATCTTGGTTTCGATACAAACAAAATAGTTCATTTTGGTTTACTTAAGCCGTATTTTTTCCATAATTTTTTATATAAAATAAAAAGAGGTTTGATAAAATAAATAATTAAAAAACCAATATGATACGAGGAGAAAGACGAGAACAACATCATTATCAAATTTCATTCTTTTTCTCATTAATTAAGTTGTTGTTCATGCTTCAAGCATGTTGTAGACTCATTTGAAATTATTTCACCCGTATGCTCTTTTGGTATTTTTATACGAACAGGTGCATTTGCAGCCGATACATATGATTTTGTAACCCGAGTTGTATCATTATACCCATTTGGAAGTCGATTTGTAATATTTTTCCAAATGTATTATCTTTTGTATTTCCATATTACATTGTTTTGTAGGAGAGTCAAGATATAACAATGAATGTGTTTTCCATGTTAGATCTTGTGAGGCTTGTTTTATTTCTCCTCCTAATGGTGGAAATTCATTCTCACTTAAAATGACAATCAACATAACCAGTTGTGAGCACATCGCTCGTTTGTGCTTCAAGATATTTTATGATTGTTAAGAAGAAAGATCGTGTCCCGCTCTTCTCTACGTCCCGAGCCGCGTCTCGCTCCCTTCCGTGTCCTGAGATGCGTCCCGCTCTTCTTGGTGTCCCAAGCCGTGTCTCGCTCTTCTTTGTGTCCCGAGCCGCATCCCGCTCCTCTTCACATCCCGAGCCGTGTCCCATTCTTCTCCGCATCCCGAGCCACGTCCGGCTCTTCTCCGTGTCCCGAGCGGTGTCTCGCTCCTCTCCGCATCCCAAGCCGCATCCGCTCCCTCCTCCGCTTCCCAAGGCGTCTCGCGTTCCGCGTCCTGCGACCTGGTTAAGCCTATTTATGACCTACGCGGTCCCCTATGCCTTATTGACCGCTCCAACTCATGCATGTTACATCTAAACTTGTGCCTTGCATGTATACTTGTATTTTCATTTTTTTTCACCCTTTCTACTCGTATAAATAGGTACCTTTAGTTCTAATGAAATATATAAGAGAATACTTATTTTTATTCTCTCTAATTCTCTCGATCTTTCACTCGGTCTTAGTCTTTTTATCTTGCTTCCGCTGATACATATTTGTTCTACAAATTCTACATGGTATCAGAGCGGTGACCGAGTCTCGAAAATTTTTTTTCTTTCAAAATCTATTCTCTTTCAAAATTTGTTTGTATGATGATTAAAAGGGAGGAAGGGGAAACCGTCTCTTTAAAGGAATGACCGAGGAAGCTAATGTCTCCAAAAGTACCTCTAGAAAAGCCACTACGATCAAGCCTTTCAAAAAGCAGTTCTCCCTTGAAATTTGCAAATAGAAAGGTCATACAGAGGATCGTTTTTGGATTCTTCACCCCCATTTGAAGAACATAAGCCATGACGGTCAAGGTAAGGCTAATATTGTCTCTGAGTCTGAGTTTGTCTCCAAGGCAGACCTCGAGGGGTTTTTCCAAATGATTCTGGCAGGGAATCAAACAAACAAAGCCGATGAAGAAGGAGGTAAAGTTATCTCTGCTTTCTCTGCATTTCGAAACCATATTATAATAGATTCCAGAGCTATAAATCATATGATTAAACTCATGATTTGCTTAAAGATATAAAACCTCATTGTGGGGGCTCTGTTTCTATTGCGAATGGGGAGAGTGTTCCAATTAAAGGAACATGGAAGATTAAGCTTTTCGGTCATGATACAAGGGCTCTCTTCGTTCCAATATTTTCTTATAATCTTATCTTTGTACAAAAGCTTTCAAAATACCTTAATTTTCATGTTTGTTTTGATTCTAACTCTTTTTGGATACATGATATTGAAAGCAAACAAGTAACCAGCAAAGGAAAACTCCTTATTGGTCTTTATGTTCTCGAGTCTATGTATTGTGATCTAGAGTCCGTGTTTCTATCAAAATCAAATTTTAATATAGTTTCTAGGTGGCATGCAAGACTTGGACACCCTCATAGTAAAGTTCTAAGTATAACTTTTCCCGATCTTAAAGATAAACATGAAACGTGTGAAGCTTGCATCTTAGGAAAGCACATAAAACAAGTATTTCCAAACTCTGTTTCGGTTTATAAAAACTGTTTTGAGCTAATTCATTCAGATGTTTGGACAGCTCCATGTGTTTTTCGTGATCAAAAGAAATATTTTGTAACCTTCATTGATGAGAAATCAAAATTTACATGGCTTTATACTCTCTCGTCTAAAAGTAGTGTTTGTGATGTATTTGCGAAGTTTCATAAGCATGTTTTATGATAACGTCTATTTGTTATAGTATTTTAGTTCTTTTTCGTAGTTAGTTTACCAAGCATTAAGCATCACTTAGTCCTCTTTTATTGTTTTCTCATGTATTTGTAGGAAATGAAGACATAGAACACAAACATGAGCAAATACGGGCAATTGCCTTACATAACCCCAAGAGCACGACCGGGCATGGAAGACAGCAATCAGTCCGACCGGGCTCATGAAACAGACAACAATGCCGAACGTGTAGTACGACCCGGGCGCATGTGAAACCCGACCGGGCTATGGTTAGATGAAGATCCCGACAGAGCTCATTCTTGTGCCCGGTCGGGCATGTTGTGCCTGCAGCGCCGAATGAGAAAAAGGAAAGTCTTGGCCGATGGAAAACAATAGGAAAATCACGAGAAAGAATGGAAATACTCAGCCAAAGAGGAAAGAAGAGAAAAGAAAAGAGAAGAGAAGAGGAAAGAAAAGAGAGAGGGGCAAGGAGAAGAGCTTCATTTGAACTGAAACAGAGAATAGGCATAGCAGACGTGGAGAGAGAGTAGAGAGAGAAATACGCCGGAAGGTTGGATACAGGACGACGAACTCAGCACACGGAGGAGCTTTTGAAAACTACGGTATTGGGATAGTGAGGAATCTCATTCTATATCTATGTTTGCAATAGTTTTCTTTCGTGCTTTATTTTTAGAATCCATGTCCAAGTAGTTTAGTAGCTACGGGCTAGAGTTTTGCCGATATGTAATGGAGGCTCATGCTTAATGCTTGGTTATGACTGATGGTCGGAATCAGAGGTTTTATAATTCCTAAACCACTCTACTGCAAGTATACGGTTCGTGTAGTACACGGGTCGAACTCGGGGACTAGTGCAGCGTTAGAATCAAGAAATCATGAGAAGAAGATCGATCAATAGATGGATATCGAACTGGAAAATAAATGGAATAAAAGATGGTGAAGCTAGTCTCAACAAGATGGAGTACCACGGGTTTTGGGAATACCGGAACATGCAATGGATGTTTCTATGGAACATGAAATCTGTTTATATCAGTCGATGGGGAACTAAATCTAATCCTCTACCTAGGAAATCAACGTCACTCATCTTCCGATGTAGCGCGGAACATTTAGATTCATGAAGAACGATAGGGAATTCAACCTCTAATGCTGGAAATGACTCTTCTGATGCCTAAATCCTCTACCTATGAAATCAAAGTCACTCATCTTCCGATGTAGCGCGGAACGATTAGATGCATGAAGAACAATAGGGAATTCGACCTCTAATGTCGGATGGGAACTCAACCTCTATAAATGAAAATGACTCTCCCGAGCTTAAATATTCTATCTAAGATATAAACGTACTCACCTCCCGATGCAGTAAATCTACAACCTAAATGCATGACGAACAATGGGGGTTCTACCTCGATTATTACCGTTCTAATTAGATTAACCAATCGGTCAAATTTTCATTAATCTAATTCATTCGAAATTTAATTCCCGAGACTCAAGTCTGACTCTCTCGATGCCTAGATGAATCTTTAATCTCATTCAAACATGTTTAATCTCATTCGAATAGATCTAGTCTCATTCAAGCATGAAATCAACAACGTATGAAGGCATTACGCACATATCTATAACCTATCGAACCATACGATTGAACAAAACTAAAATGAAGCATTAACGAATCAAACTATCCATTACAATGCATTCCTAACCCATGATAACAGATCTACTTAGAAAAAAACAAGGGGAAACAAACACAAACGAAGTAAATGTTCATCTTCTCTATCATCCCGAGCAGTGGCCTCGGATGAATCCTTTGGGTGGCCAAAGTCTTCAACTGTGTTATCTCCTCTTTCTCCTGTGTATTTTGGTCTCTTTTCCTGGTATGTGTGTCATCCTCTTTTCCCTAGATCGCCCCTTCTCTTTCTAATTCAAGTTTGAAATTCAAAACAGGTTGTTGAGAGAAAGGGGGCCCGCGCGGGCTAAGGCAATAACGTTTGATTGTTTATGGATTCATTGGTTGTTCTTAACGCTTTTGTTCTTATTGACCGTTTGAACGAATGATTATAAAAGTTTGGTTGCATTGGAAGATGAATTGAACTTTGGAACGTAGCCATAATATGAGGTCTCAATTGATTTAGAACCTTGATCGGTCAGTTAATTGGACTTAGGAATTAGGATAGCGGACGCAATGCATTTATCCTGTGAGATTACGAAATTGAAAGATTGGTAGTACACACGCTAAATAGTGGGATTAAGCATTAGAAGAGTCATTCCCTAGGAAAGAGCTTGAATTCCCCGAATATGTGATGATATTCATAACCATGATCTTTGTTAGCACTTAATTGTATTATCATGCATCTCTCAAAATCTGTAGTGTTTAGTCTATTGAGTTTATCATGTTAATTAGTTAGTTTAGATTCATTCGCATTCAAAACACTTATTGATTTTCACCGTCCTATTCATTAGTTAACTGACTTTAGAGTTGCGTCAATTCCTTGTGTTCGACTCTGGTACTATATGATTTGTATTCTTGCGGAAGCGTTAGCCTAGGTATTTTATTACTTGAGATTAACCACATCAAGTTTTTGGCGACATTTCCGGGGACTTGATCACGGCTTTAGGATTAGGATACTTTTGAATTAGGATATAGTCTTTTCCAGAGTCTTTATTTGTTTTTCGTATTTTTTTACTTTTGTTTTCTTTCTTTTTTAGTCAATTTTTTTAACCCCTCGGAGCTTAATCGATTTTTGTGTTCTTTATTTTGCGAGGTAACATGAATGAGGTACATCCTTTGTACGCTGATATAGCTGTAGTAAAAGATCAAGTTGCATGAATTTATCATATGTTGTCTAAATCACGCCGTTCGCATTACTCGAAGCAATCGTGGGAACAAGAAGTTTGGAGGCATGAAGAAGTGAACTATGTGAGTTACAATCAGCCTTTCGGGAACACATACAACCCCGGATGGGGAGATCACCCAAACTTCCCATATAGGAACTCTAATGGTGTGTTGAATGCGCAACATCTTGGAAAATTTTCAGCCGCAATGGATGCAACGAAATCAGAACTTTCAGCCAAGAATGCAGCCTCAAAATCAAGGGTATCAATCATGTGTGCCACAGCCAATCTAAACTTACACAACCCCTGATGTTACAGCCATGTTCGCCCACTTCCTCCAATTACAACAAAATCAAAGCAACGTATTGACGGAAGTGCAGCAAAATTCGAACAATCTATAGAGAAAAGTGAGAGAAAAGCAAGAAAGTACCATGAAGCAGATAGAACGCTTTCAAACTCATCTTAGACACGTGGAGAAGAAAATCGCACAATTAGCGCAAGAAGCAGCACGTCCCCAAAGAGTTCTACCGGGGAGTCCGAAAGCGAATCCCCATGAGCACGTAAAGAAATTTACCTAAGGAGTGATGAGATTGTAGATCAGCCCATTCCTTCATTAGTTAACGTCATTCCCTAGGAAAGAGCTTGAATTCCCTGAATACATAATGATATTCATAACCATGATCTTTGTTAGCACTTCATTGCATTATCGTGCATCTCTCGAAACATGTAGTGTTTAGTCTATTGAGTTTATACAGTTAATTAGTTTAGATTCATTCGCATTCAAAAAACTTATTGATTTTTACCGTCCCACTGACTTTAGAGTTGTATCAATTCCTTGTGTTTGACCCTTGTACTATACGATCCGTATTCTTGCCGAAGCGTTAGTCTAGGTATTTTATTACTTGAGATTAACCACATCATTTTAACTCAATATGATGCTAAAGTATAATGTCTAAGGACCGACAATGGTGGAGAGTATACTAGTCTTCAGTTTTGCAGGTACCTTGAAGAACAAGGCATTACACACCAAACCTCGTTTCCCTATACTCCGCAACAAAACGAAGTGGCCGAGAGGAAGAACATACACCTAATGGAAGTCTCGAGAACTATCATGTTCGATCGAGATGTTCATAAAAGTTTTTGGTCCGATGCGGTCATGGTTGCATGTCACATCATTAATAGAATTCCAACAAAGGTTCTAAAGGAAAAATCACCCTATGAGGTATTAAACTCTACAAAACCTGATCTTCAGTATTTTAGAACTTTCGGTTGTGTGTGTTTCGTTCTTGTTCCTGACTCACGGGAAAACAATTTGGAACCAAGGAGCACTAAAGCCATGTTCATTGAATACTCAATAAATAAAAAAAGGCTACAAGTGTTTCGAACCAAAATCTCAACATGTAATAGTGTCTCGAGATGTTATGTTTCTCGAAAAAAAGAGCTTTCATGGTCAAATCAGCTGTGAAGAGATTAAAGGAATCTCGGAACCAAATGATATAGGTTTGTCCCTTAGAAACTTAGTAAATTCAATTTCGAAAACTAACAATGAAACAGGTCCTCTGCCAAGTGTACCTGAACGTCATGAAGACCAAAATAATCAAGAAATATCAGAAAATGAAGAACAAGAAAACCATGATGTATATTCTGAGCAAAATCATGAGGAGGAAACTCGAGCCTCAAAATCATGAGAATGAAGATCAAAGCCATGATCATAACCAAAATGAGGATTAGGATGTCGATGAAGTTGAAGGAAGGATTCTAAATGAGATAGTGCCTTGGAGAAGCACTAGAATAAGGCAACCAATCTCGGAATGGATTCACAATCCTATTCAATGGTGTTGCAACCAAACACCATATTTCAATGGCGTGGCAACCGAACATCCTATTCAAAATTTTGTCTCTTTGGAATTTATCTCTACTGAAATAAATCTTTTCTTAGTAAAATTAACAGGGATATCGAGCTACAAACCTATAGAGAAGCCGAAAGGAAGCCAAAATGGGAGGAAACCATGGCTGAGGAGCTAGCAGCCTTAGAAAAGAATAAAACATGGGACCTTGTCCCCTTCCTAAAGAAAAGAAGCTCATTGGAAGCAAATGGGTATACAAAATCAAATATAAAAGTAATGGACTAGTAGAACGTTACAAGGCTCGCCTTGTAGCGCAAGGGTATAATCAGAAGTAAGGGGAAGATTATGCTGAGACTTTTGCTCCTGTTGCTAAACTTTATTCTGTTTGCATTAGCTTTTCTATTTCTATTAATCTTAATTAGAGTTTTTGGCAGAGGGATGTTAAAAACGCTTTCCTTCAGGGGGGATTAAGGAAGAGATCTATATGAAACCTCACTCGGGCCTCCGAACCGAAAAAGGAATTGTGTGCAAACTAAAGGGAGCTCTCTATGGACTCAAACAGCCCCCACGAGCTTGGTACACTAGGCTCTTGATCATCTCATTTCCTTACACGATTCTCGCATGATTTTAGATATGTTTATCACGATAGTTGCGATGTTTACGTGTGATTTTGTATCCATTTTACTTGTTTTCGTGTTTTCATGTTCTTATAGGTTTTTATGTGTATTTGGTACATTTCGGAGCTAAAGAACATACACGAGACAAAGTAAAAGCATAAGAGATTATAACGGAGCAGACGGGACGAGAAACGGGCAAGGAACGCAACATGACATGAGGAGACAACGACCCCCGCGGGGTGGTTTCCTTAGCCCGCTCGGGCTGAACATCTAGCAGCACTAGCCCGAGTCATGCTCACCTTCAGCACACACAGATTTAGTTTCAAGAGGAGCCCATGTGGGGTGTCTTCCTTAGCCCGCACGGGGTGGTGGTCTAGCAAAAAATGCCCGAGTCGTGCTCACTTGTAGCACACGCGGGGCATGGAGAAAGTGGGCAGCCCGCACGGATTGTCTCTCTAGCCTGCGCGGGGCATGGCTGTAACAACTTCCCTAGAAGTTCTCCAACGGGGGATTTGTATAAAAAGGGATTCCAAATTGAGTTCAGGAGGAAGCAAAACATAGAGGAGAACCCTAAGAGGGTACACAGCATCCATCCATCCATTCAAGAGCCCTCTTTGACGGGAGACACAACAAGGAGTCAGGAATTGACTCGGATCATCTCTTGTTTGATATTTCTATGCTCCTTACTCTACTTATTTTGTTTATATTGTTTAGACTCATGATCGAGTAGTAGATTTGTTCTAGGACAAGAGATGATCCCATGGCTATCCTGGAACAATCTTTGATTTGTTTATGAATGCATTTCCCCGTTTCGTTTATCTATTCTTTGTCTGAGCGCTTAATGACTTGTATTTATGAATGGCCACATATATGCATGTGTTATGGATTAGGAGAAGGACTGAAAGGTGAATTCTAGTCCTACAAGATCAGGCTTAGAACAACCGAGACTATGTCACGAAAGTAGGATAGTAACGGTTGAGGGTTGAATCGGGCGAATCACGAATTGTAATGGGGTTTAGTTGGGGTGTCAGCCACGAAAGTAGGGGATGACTCAATCTAGCCACGTTCCTATGCCTTGAGATAGGGTAGGTTCTACATTAGGTTTGTCTGCCTTAGATATCTTGATAGGGAATGCACTATTAGGTAGATCGGAGATAGGTTTCGGAGTCTATGCGGTGAAAGCAGATTCTAGGAAGTTTGTCTCTTTGTTTAGAACTAGTATATCCACTACATCATCATCATACTTGCATCTTATCATCCTTATTTCTTTGCAGAAAGCAGTGAATCTAGTTTTGATTATTAGACCGTGTTACATTAGTCCTCGTGGGATCGACACCTTAATTACTACACACGTGTCATGCACTTGCGGGTAGTTTAGGTTAACTTGTTTAACTTGACACGCATCAAGTTTTTGGTGCCGTTCCCGGGGACTAATTGTCAACACGTTTAGGGTTTCAGATTTAGAATCATACTTGTTTTTGTTTCTCTTTTGTTTTTCTTTTCTTTTCGTTTCTTTCTACTAGTTTTATTTACTTGTCTTTCATAGGTGCATGACCCGATCTTTAGTTAATTCGAATTTGCATCGAATCGACCCCAAGATTGAGAGAACGGATTATAAGAAAAAGAAGAACAAGAGAGAAGAAAGAGTAGACATGACCAATCCACGAGCAATGAATAATCAAAACGATTTATTGGATTGTCAGGGATAGCCGCAATTAGCCGTCGATAATGTGACACAATTACAGCAACCGTAGGCTCCTCCACCACATCATCTTCGCGATTACGTAGTGCCGAACATAAACAACGTCCAACTGCAATAAGGACGCATGTTGTTGCGAGGCAACAATTCGAGATCAAGCCCACGATGATCAACATGTTATACCAAAAACAGTTCATGGGCAGAAATCAGGAAGACCCTCATCAACATCTACGAGACTTCCTAGAGCTTTCAAGCACATTCAAAATTCATGGAGTCTCGGAAGATGTGATCTTATTGTGTCTCTTCTCCTTCTCAATTGGGGGACGAGCGAATACGTGGTTACAATCTCTTCCTGCTAGTTCGATCACTACATGGGACCAGCTTTGCACGACATTCTTATCACGGCTCTTCCCTCCGAGCAAGAAGATCCAAATGCACGGAGAAATCACAATGTTTAGAAGCCGAGAGGGAGAGACATTATTTGAGGCATGGGGAAATTCAAGGAACTTTTGGAAATGTGTCCTCATCACGGTCTAGAGCAGTGGTACGTGATCCAAACATTCTACAATAGGATCACGTATGAGCATAGAACGACATTAGACAACGCTGCTCGAGGATCATTCATGGACTTAAACGTTGAAGAGGCATACGAGCTTATTGACAATCTTTCCATGAACCACACCATGTGGTCTACAGTAAGAAGTATGCCGAACAAGACATGAGGTCTTTACGAATTTGATCAAAGAAGCACAATGGGCAATGTGGTGAATGCCATGTATTGTGCAAATTGTGGAGATACGGATCATATGCCTTACCGATGCACAATGCAAGAAGGCATGGAACTTGTGAACTACAACTAGCAGAAAGGCAACATGCAACTCGGAAACTCATACAACCCCAATCGGGAGCACCACCTGAATCTCTTGTATCGCACGACACAACCGGTGAAATATTCGGGTTTTCAGCAAAGGCAGCAGCCATATCAGCAACCACAGCCACTCTAGCAAGCTCCTCAAGCTCCTTCGTCAAACCTTGAGGTGGTGATGCTCGAATTCATCAAAGAGCAAAGGCAATGTCAAGACAACATCAAGGAGCAGCAATCGCTTCAAGCAAATTTCAATGCGGAAATGGGAGCAGCGATGAATGAACTCAAAACTCAAGTGGGGACTATGATCAACGAGCTTAAAACTCAAATGGACTCCTTAAGCACGCATGTGAAGATGCTAGAAAGCTCCATTGCCCAGCAGGCTGCATCATCCCCTCGAAATCCTAGAATGCTACCTGGAAAGCCCGATCTAAACCCGAGAGAGCATGTAAACGCCATCACTTTTGTGCAGCAAAGATACGATCGAGAATCTGCCCCCAAGGTGCAAAAGAACGTTGCTGGATATTCAGTATACAAAGGAGAGGGAAGAATTGCGATCATGGAAGGGTATGAGCCTGGTTTGGAGAAGCCATATGTTGCTCCGTCGGTGTACGAACCTCCCGTACCATTTTCTGGACGCTTCGTGAGCAGCAAGAATCAAGAGAGTGTGACCAAAGTCTTCCGTTGCCTCAAGAAGCTCGACATCAACATGTCGTTTGTGGAAGCTCTCTAAAAGATGCTTAATCGAGCAAATTATCTTAAGGAGTATCTTTCCAAGGAGAAGCGCATCAAAGAGAGTGAGATAGTAGCACTCACTGAGGAATGCAGTGCCATTCTCCAAAACAAGCTGCCACCAAAGTTGAAGGACCCCAGAAGCTTCTCCATCCTATGCACCATAGGAGACATTAACATCGTCAATGCTTTCTACGATTTGGGAGCAAGCGTGAGCATAATGACATATTCGGTATATAAGCAGGTGAACTTTGGGAATATCAAGCCTACCAAGATGTTTCTACGGCTAGTTGATCATTCGGTAAGGTATCCAGTGGGAATTGTTGAAAACATTCCCACTAAGGTAGGTAGTATTTGTATCCCCATTGATTTTGTTATACTTGATATTGAAAAAGATGCTAACGTACCTATTATTCTTGGTAGACCATTTTTAGCTACTGCAGGTGCGAAGATAGATGTACAACAAAGGAAGCTCTCTCTACGTGTCGGTAATGAGAAGATTGAATTCCATTTGTCCAGCCCCAAGGAGTCATGCTATAGAGTTGATGTGTTGGACAAGTGGCGACAAGTTTGATTGAGTAAATAATTGCGATCCTTTTGAAAGATGTCTAACGCAAGTTTGCAATGCTGCAGGATTTATCGGTGGAGAAGCCCAGCATTACACGAAGTTCAAGAGTGCCATTGAGACACTACAAGACGCTCCACATGAAAAGACGTTGCACGAAACGCTCACTGATTTTGCGGTAGAGAAGGCATCTAAGCTTCAGCGTGAACCTCTTCCCTCTTCTAGTCGGCATGAGACGCGAAAACCACCAATTCATCTCAAGAAGCGTAGGAGAGTGAGCCCTTCAACATGTATGCGCTGGATGCCTAAAGAGGACAGCCGTGAATCATTCATCGACGATCAAAGGAGACTGCAAAGGAATGCGCAATGAGAAAGACAACCAAGTTGAAGGATGGCACGATACAAAGACCATACCTCGTGACTTTCGGCCAGGGGATCTTGTTCTACTTTGTGACTCTCACTTTAATTCTTTCCCGAGCAGATTACATTCCGGTTGGGCTAGTCTATTTTATGTATGAGAAGTCTTCACACATGGAGAGGTAGAATTATGAAGCGATTCGAGCAGAACATTCACAACAAATGGACAACACCTTAAGCTACATCAAGCCGCTCCATCGATCGAAAGCGGAAACTCCATCTCCCTATTTGATCCATACATGAATTATGGAGGCGCCAAGCTTAACGACGTTTAACACGCGCTTTCTGGGAGACAACCCAGCATTTGTTTTCTTTTGTTTCATATTTCGGACTTGGTATATTTGCAAATCATAAAAAAAACAAAAAAATCATATAAAAAAAAAGACGAAGACCTACAACTATGACCTCACCTTCCTTATTCTCCATTGGAGCTTTAGGTCGAGGACGTCGTTCAATTCAAGTCTGGAGGGAGTAGCTCACGTTTGTCATGTGATCTCGTTTCATTTTCCTTTATTTTTGTAGTTCTTAGGTTAGTTTTAGTTGTTTTTGAGTTAGAGTCGTCCCAGGCACTTGTCCGGTGCCACGTTTTGAGATTAACATTGAACCTAGGATACTTAAGAAGTTGGCCTTTTCTGTGATATCATGCATGTTAGAGCTTATGAGTTGGTTGAGGAACGAGTGGTAGTAAGTCTTTGGGAATCCTAGTGTTATTTATAGGAAGTTTAGATGAGTTTGCTAAGTTAGTTTTTTGTTCATTCTTTCTATCCAAATGATTATACTTCATATTAGTGATGCTTTATTTGTTTTTTACGAGGATGATTTGACCGCATGAGATAAGCTTGTTTTCCAGAAAATAAGAGCGCACACTAACACTCCGCTATCGATAGAAATAATTCCTAAAAAGCATGATCCAAAATCGATATGAGTGCATCGACCTTGATACATTTTTTATGGTTCGGGTCTAAGTGTTAGGTTGGCGATCATCTTTCTATGTCCTAAGAGCAAGGTGCATAAAAACGCCATATACTCTGCTGCACTCTTGAACGAGATGCAAGAGTATACCGTCACCGGTAGCTTGGATCTAAGTAGAAGTTGAATCCCTTCAAATCCGACGTCCTAGAAGCCTAGTGTGTTCGTAAAATCAAAAAAGAAGAATATAGAAAGAAAGAAAAAATGGAATGAAAGAATAAAGAAGCTCGAGAATAAAACAAGTATCCTCTTTGATTACGTGATTAGCATTTGTTTGAAGTCTCGTTTGGTAGAGAGAGTTTCAGTTTCTCACTTAGCTTGTCTTTGATTTACTTTCTTATAGGTAGTCATGGTGAACCTAAGATGAAGAGTGAAAGTTATTAGGCCAAAATTTGCTCTACCTTGTTTGATGATCGGTAGGTTTGCTTTAGCGGTATTTCTAGGGAAAAGCGGAATTCTCGACTTTTATATCTCTCACGTGTTCCATGTTTATGTTTGCTTAGGGACAAGCAAACATTCAAGTCTGGGGGATTTTGATCATCTCATTTCCGTACACGATTCTCACATGATTTTAGATATATTTATGACGATAGTTGCGATGTTTACGTGTGATTTTGTATTTGTTTTACTTGTTTTTGTGTTTTCATATTCTTATATGTTTTTATGCGTATTTGGTTCGTTTCGGAGCTAAAGAACATACACGAGACAAAGTACGAGCATAAGAGATTATAACGGAGCAAACGGGATGAGAAACGGGCAAGGAATGCAACACGTCATGAGGAGACAAGGCCCCCGCGGGGTGGTTTCCTTAGCCCGCTCGGGCTGAACATCCAACAGCACTTGCCCGAGTCGTGCTCAGCTTCAGCACGCACAGATTGAGTTTCAAGATGAGCCCACGTGGGGTGTCTTCTTTAGCCCGTGCGGGGTGGTAGTCCAGCACAAAATGCCCGAGTCGTGCTCACTTGTAGCACGCACGAGGCATGGAGAAAGTGGGCAGCCCGCGCAGATTGCCTCTCTAGCCCGTGCGGGGCATGGCTGTAACAACTTCCCTAGAAGTTATCCAACGGGGATTTTGTATAAAAAAGGACCCCAAATTGAGTTCAGGAGGAAGCAAAACACTTAGGAGAACCCTAGGAGGGTACACAGCATCCATCCATCCATTCAAGAGCCTTTTTTTCGGAAGACACAACAAGGAGTCGGGGATTGACTCGGGATCATCTCTCGTTTGATATTTCTATGCTCCTTACTCTACTTTTTTTATGTTGTTTAGACTCATGATCGAGTGGTAGATTTCTTCTAGGAGAAGGGACTAGCCCATGGCTTGTAGGGTTGTTTTCAATTTGCGGAAGCGTGTTTTTATCAACCCGAATTTTAGATCTAGTCATGTTCGGATTAGTTTTATAGATTTCAACGACGAACAAATACAGAAACAATTTCTGGGTACCTGTAGCATTGAACGTGCAGCCGTCGGATGTGAGGCTTGATGGTACAAGCCCTCTACGCGTATCCACGCCGAGATCGGGATCTGCCTTCAACCTTTGGTGCGGAATTTCCGATGAACGAAACTGTTTCGTTCTTCGTATTTCTGTTTGACGGCTACTAGGGTTTTTTTCTGTGATTGTGTAATATGATAACGAAAACCTAATTTTCGTTTCTTATATAATTATTAACTTTTAATAATTACACTTTTAACCCAAGACTATTCAAATATTACATAATAGGCATATTACTTTCATCAACTTCACTCTCAATTTCCATTTCATACTTCACACTTGCTGATTTTATCGCCACATACGGCAATGGTCGAATTCCTCATATGTTATGGAACATATAACAAATAAGATGCTTGACATTCATTATATATGTCGGTTTCTTATTTTCACAAATATTGGGTGAATATTTTAACTTTAACTTCGTTATATTTTTTTCATCATCATCTCTACACATAACTCATCAATAAGTTGCTAGTATGTCAGACTAATTGGAGGACAATAGAAAGAGGCTCTCTGGTTTTCCTAAACTCTACCAACCCATTCAAATTCTCCATTTACGTTTTTTACCATTTACCATCATACAGAAAATAAATCAGTGTTATTTTCTCATCTACTGAATCCATTACACCTGTAACAAAAACATAAAAAGAGGGTAAATTTCGTGACCCACTGTGATCTTGTGTTTCAATATGACTTTGTGACCTAGTACGATTGTGCAACTCGATGAGACGTTGTGACCCAATGTAACTCTATGACCCAATACAACCATGTGTTTACTCTGTGACCCAGTGCAACCTTGTCTCCATAAAACTGTGACTCAATGCAACTATGTGACCCACTGCGACCATGTGTTTCAATATAGCTCTGTGACCTAGTGCGACCGTGCGACATGATGAGACTTTGTGACCCGATGCGACTTTGTAACCTACTGCGACCATATGTTCTAATATGACTCTGTGATCCACTGCGACTGTACAATTTGATGAAACTTTGTGGGCCAATGCGACTCTATGACCCACTGCGACGATGTTTTTCAATATGACCTTGTGTCCCTGTACGACTCGATGAGATTTCGTGACTCACTTAATGACTCGTTTTGACTACATAAATATTTGACAAAGGGATAATCGAGTCTATACATATTACTCAATCGGGTTATCCATTCAANNGCGCCTTTGTGAGTGGATCTGTTGCATTCTCTTTTCCTTCTACTTTCTGGATTTGAACGTCCCCACGCTCAATGATTTCCCTTATCAGATGGTATTTCCGCAGAACATGCTTTGATCTTTTATGAGATCTTGGTTCCTTCGCCTGGGCTATTGCCCCGGTATTATCACATAATAAAGGAACTGGTTCCTTTATCGAAGGCACCACACCAAGTTCAGTTATGAACTTTCTCATCCAGACCGCTTCCTTAGCAGCTTCGCAAGCCGCTATGTATTCTGCTTCAGTAACCGAATCAGCTACAGTAGCTTGCTTGGAACTTTTCCAACACACTGCACCCCCATTGAGACAAAAGACATACCCCGATGTCGATCTGCTATCATCTTTATCAGACATAAAGCTGGCATCCGTGAACCCTTCTAACTCTAAGTTAGAATCTCCATAAACGAGGAATTGGTCTCTAGTTCTTCTCAAGTACTTGAGAATGGTTTTCACCAATTTCCAATGTTCCTCACCGGGATCTGCCTGATACCGACTCGCTACACTTAGCGCGAAGGCTACATCAGGCCTCGTACATGTCATGGAATACATGATGGCTCCCACTGCGCTAGCATATGGGATCCTACTCATGCGTTCTCTCTCTTCTTGTGTCTGAGGACAATCCTCTTTGGAGAGAGTAATTCCAGTGCCTATCGGTAGATAGCCTCTCTTGGAATTTTCCATGTTATACCTCTTCATGATGGTATCAATGTACTGGGACTGCGATAGTCCAAGCAACCTCCTTGATCTATCTCTATAGATCTTTATTCCCAGAATATAGGTTGCTTCTCCCAGATCTTTCATGGAGAATTGTTCGGATAACCAGAACTTTGTCTCTTGCAACGCCGGAATGTCATTTCCTATGAGCAATATGTCATCCACATAAAGCACAAGGAAGACAACCGCGCTCCCACTAAACTTCTTGTACACACAAGGCTCTTCTTCGCATCTAACAAAGTTGAACTCTTCAACTGCCTTGTTAAAGCGAATGTTCCAGGTTCGAGAAGCTTGCTTGAGTCCATAAATGGACCTCTGAAGCTTGCATACCATATGACTTTGAGTTGGCGATGTGAAACCCTTAGGTTGAGTCATGAAGACTTCTTCATGGAGCTCTTCGTTAAGGAAAGTTTTTTTCACGTCCATCTGCCAAATCTCATAGTCATGGAATGCTGCTATCGCAAGCAGAATCCGAATAGATTTGAGCATTGCCACAGGGGAGAACGTTTCTTCATAGTCAATCCCTTCTCGTTGACTATACCCCTTGGCAAGTAGACGAGCTTTATAGGTCTCTACCTGCCCGTCCGCTCCAATCTTTCTCTTGTAAACTCATTTATAACCTATCGGTCTGGAAGCCTGTGAAGAATCAACCAAAGTCCATACTTTGTTACTCTTCATAGATTCCATCTCGGATTCCATGGCTTTCCACCATTTCTCAGAATCAGGGCCTTGTATAACCTCTTGGAAAGTCAAAGGGTCGTCATCTCTATGACCGAACACATCCTCTTGCACCATCAGATTAAGTATGTCAGGTGCACGTCGAGAACGTGTTGACCTTCTCAAAGAAGCCTGTGTAGCAGGTTCAACCTGCGCTGGGATATCTTGTTGGGCTTGTTCCTGAACAGGTTCCTGAACAGGTTCCTGAACTTGTTCCTGAACGGGCACTGTCACTTCAACATTTGAAGATGAAGCGCCGGAGCCTAACACTATATCACTCAGCCAAGAACGCTCATTTGACATCTCATGTCCATAAGCTTGTGTTGGCTCATCGGGTTCTTGAATCTCGTCAAGAACTACTTCCCCACCATGAATTCCTTCATCAAGGAATTCCCTTTCAAGAAAGGTTGCCGTTCTGGCCACAAACACTTTGTGTTCAGACGGGTGGTAGAAATAATATCACATAGTTTCCTTGGGATAACCTATGAACCTACATCTGTCAGACCTAGCATCAAGCTTGTCTAGCTGAAGTCTCTTAACGAAGGCCGGACACCCCCAAACCTTGATGTGCCTCAGGTTTGGCTTACGTCCTTTCCATATCTCATATGGTGTCTTCGAGACTGCTTTGGTGGGAACTTTGTTTAGCAGATAGGCAGCTGTTTCTAAAGCATAGCCCCATAAGTTCATTGGAAGATCAGTGAACCCCATCATGGATCTCACCATATCTAATAAGGTTCGATTTCTCCGTTCGGATACACCATTATGTTGTGGTGTTCCGGAAGAAGTCCACTGAGACAAAATCCCATTTTGCCTTAGATAATCGACAAATTCATGACTAAGATATTCACCGCCCCGGTCAGATCTCAACACCTTGATACTCTTTCCGGTTTGTTTCTCCACTTCACTGCGGAATCTCTTGAACATTTCAAAAGATTCGGATTTGTGTTTCATCAAGAACACAAATCCATATCTCGACATATCATCAGTGAATGTGATGAAGTACGAATATCCACCCCTGGCTTGAACTCTCATAGGTCCACCATTTTCTTGATTATCTTTCTTTCTCTTCAAACCAGAAATATGCATGTTAATCATATTAACTTTTGCATTGGGTAAAACATAGATACCTTGATGTAAACAACCATTTGCACATAATTCATCATATGAAACATAGAGCAAATTTTATTATTGAAGATTGTTTTATAACCACATCTATCTAACATAGAAATGGAAATTATGTTCGAAACAAATTTCGGAACATAGTAACAATCTTCTAAAACCAAGGTCTTGCCCGAAGGCATACAAAGAGAAATCGATCCTACAGTTAATGTCGCAACGCTTGCACCATTCGCAATTTGTAGGTTGACTTCACCTTTCTTCAACCTTTTATTGATTCTCAACCCCTGCAACACATTGCAGATGTTAAAACTACTACCGGTATCCAATACTCAAGTAGAAGAATCAATAGTAGTTAAACAAATCATGAAAACATTTTTTCATGTAGGTCTTATCCTCTTTCCTTTTGAGAGATGTAAGGTTTTCCTTACAATTTCTCTTCCAATGCCCTTTCTTCTTACAGAAGAAGCACTCAGTATCAGTTTGGTCATATCTGCCCCTTTTGCCCTTGGGTTTGGTCACACCAACCTTGGGCCCATGGGGCTTCTTCTTGGGCTTTTTGTTGCCCTTGCCCTTCTTGGAAGAAGAGCCGACCATCATCACGGCACTATGTCCCTTAGACGTCTGAGACACTGACTGACTCTCTTAGTCAATCAGTTGGTTCAGCATCTCATGCACATCCATGTCCATCTTGTTCATGTTAAAGTTAACAATGAACAATGAGAACGTCTCAGATAACGACTGCAAGATCAAATCTTGAGACAACTCTTTACCTAGTGTGCACCCCAGCGTCACAAGCTATTCGATAAGACCGATCATCTTTCGAACATGAGGTCCCACCAGAGAGTTCACAGTAAGTCTAGACTTAAACAGAGCCTTCGACAATTGATATCTTG
>CM071866.1:27205733-27227215 GCA_036759665.1 Gynandropsis gynandra | reverse complement strand
CACCAACAAAGAAGAATTCTCAAAGAGAAATTCAAAGATTAAAATTCAAAATTCAAAGTTGTTCATCTCACATCCATAGCCGGCCATAAGTAGTCAAAGGAAGCCATGCAAGGCTTTAATGAACATTAAATGCTTAGAAGCCATGCAAGGCTCGAATTAAATGAACTAAAATATCCAAATTCAAAATAAAATATAATCGTAAGACAGGTTAGTTCGATACGATTAACATATGAAGTCTCGGATCAACAATTAGGAAATGGAAGTGAACCGTGGCCTCGTTAAAAACCCACCGTTGGAAAACCACGTGGGGTAAAACCCACGGTGGGAAAATAGTACACATGAAAAACTTACCCTAATTGTTGATCATTGCGAGTTGTGCTTCGGCTTGAAGTATAATGTGGATGTTGGAATTTTCTTGGGGACTCGAGTATTCATCTTGAACTTGAACGGCCATGAGAATCCCGACGATCGCCTCCTTGAGCTTCTTAGCTTTAGCTCGGGTCACGAGACCGGCTGGTAGGGTCAGGGCTTCCTCCTCTCTAGCTCTAGCACGGGTCACGGGACCAATGTCCTTTTTTCGGGTCACATCCACCTTTCGTCCATTCGGTTCAGCTCAGGTCGCTTCTTCTACGGCACGGGTCGTGTCCTTGGCAACACAGGTCGAGTCCTCCTCAGCATGGGCCGCGTCCTCCTCAGCACGGGTCGTGTCCTCCTCAACATTGTTCGCGTCCTCTTCATTTGCCATGGCTCGGGTTGCGTCCTCGATGTTTTCCATGATCATATCAAATAGAAAGTGTTAAACGTTTTCTAAGACACATTTGATATAAAAGATCTAGGTGAACTTAAGTACTTTCTTGGAATTGAACTAACTAGATCTAATGATACTTTATTTCTTTCTCAACGAAAATATGCTTTAGACCTTTTGAATTAAACAGGTAAATTCAAATCAAACCCGGCCAAGACCCCCATCGAAGAAAATACAAAGACTTGCGTGAGGGTGAACCATTTCATGATATAGAACAATACAAGCGCCTTGTCGGTAAGCTAATATATCTCACGATAACAAGATCGGACTTGTGTTATGTTGTGAATCAGGTCAGCCAGCATATGCATGCTCCAAAAGAACAACATTGGAAAATAGTGAACCGAATCCTCTGATACATCAAGAACGCTCCAGGAAAAGGTACACTAATGAATAAAAACAACGACACTAGTCTAATTGGGTATTGTGATACGGATTGGGCCGGTGACCGCAAAGACCGGAAATCAACGACGGGGTTCTGTATCTTTGTCGCGGGGAACCTTGTCACTTGGAGAAGCAAAAGCAATCGGTGGTCTCTCATTTGAGCGTTGAGGCCGAGTACCGAGCTATGGCAAATACAACATGTGAGCTCATTTCGATCCAGGCTCTACTCAAAGATCTTGGCCTCGAACCTTCGCAGACCACAGTGCTTCATTGCGACAATCAGGCGGCAATTCACATTGCATTAACTCGGTGTTCCACGAATGAACAAAACATATTGAAGTTGACAATCATTTCGTTCGAGAGAAACTCGAAGATGGCATCATTGAATTCATATACACAAGAAGCGTAGATCAGTTGGATGATGTCCGCACCAAAACCACACTTGAAAAAGTCTGCAAAGATCTCCATTATCAGATCAGCCTAATTGATATCTTCAGTTCGAAGGCATCGCATTCAAGCTTAGTCGATCATCCTTCGAGCTCATAAGTTGTTGTACTCTTTTTCCTTTGTCGGGTTTTTGGTTCCAATTGGGTTTTCCCCGAAAAGGTTTTAATGAGGCTTCACTTATGTTGCTTTTTAATGCCTAAGCTTGAGGGGGAATGTTAAGAAGAAAGGTTGTGTCCCGCTCTTCTCTGCATCCCGAGCCGCGTCTCGCTCCCTTCTCCGCATCCCTAGCTACATCCTGAGCCGCATCCTGAGTGTCCCTCTTCTCTTCTGCGTCTCCCGAGCCGCATCCCGCTCTTCTCCATGTCCCTAGCCACATCCTGAGCCGCGTCCCGCTCTTCGCCGCACCCGTCTCTTCTTCAGGTCACGAGCCGCATCCCGCTCTTCTCCGCATCCTGAGCCGCATCCCGCTCCTCTTTCCATCCTGAGTCGCGTTTGCTCCTTTCTCTGTGTCCTGCATCCCACGTTCTCGACCTGGTCAAGCCTATTTATAATACGCGCATGGACTTCACGCCTTAGGCCGCGTACGCTGGGTCTCGACTCTGTAATCGAACGACGCAATCTCAGCCTTGTGGCTCGAATCGTGTTTATTGGAAACATGTGCTGATGTCGGATTAGGGTAGGATCAGCAAGATGCTTAGGACGCATGTGGGGGGGATCTCGAATCACTTGAGGTTTTCGAATAATATTGCGGTAGTCATAGTGAGCTCTTGACTGGCCTAGGGGCGCTCTTCAAGAGTTCGACCGGACGGAGGCGGAGATTTCAAACTCACGAAATGGATCAGACTCCATTAGGTGGAATGATGGATAATCGAGGTTTTAGTGGAATGAATGACACCACAAGAGGTGCGGCAGCCTCTTGATACTATCAGAAATGGCTTCAGTTGTTCCCGGAAAAAATTCAAGACACTACAGTCCCCGGGAACGGTTTCGGGATGAGGAGAAACTCTCAACTCTAACTCAAATCTTATTTCTTGTCTAATTTCTCTGTCCTTACAAAAGAGGGATGAAATTTCTTTTATAGGCAAAATCCCCAGCCCTTAAAGAAATGAAAATACACTAACATATGGTTAAAATGGGGTGGAGCGTCCTTGTGATGTCATAAGCCTGTTAGTGATGTCATCCGACCATTGGAGTATCCGAATGACGTCATCCGACCGTTGTAATTCGGGGTGACATCATTCGACCGTTGGAGCAACCGAGTGACATCATGAGTGACGCAATCCTTCCAATGGAGTGTCCCAGTGATGTCATGGGTGACGTCATCCGTCTGTTATGATGGTTTTGGCTCGTGTCTTTGCGTCTTCGCGTCCTACATGTCTGAACCAGCATTCGGCGTGTAGCGGGAAATGGATTCCACCTTCGCGTGACTAGGTCTTCGGAATGATATGCATACGGGTCTGGCGGCTCGAGTGGGATTTACTAGAACTCAGCCTTATTTCCGAGTGATGTCCGTACGGCCTCGATTCCTTAGGTCTTCGTTCGGCTTCCTTGGGTCGTCTCTTTGCCTAGGCATTCCTCTTTGATCTTGTGATCTTCTCTCGAGTCGTCTTTGAGGCCGATGTCCTCATCATTCCCTCCCCCTTGTGTGCGTTCCATCCTTGGAATAATGTCACCTACATCGAAAGGGAACGAATCAGCAACATCATTCGTTGTTGATACAGTAAGCTCACCGGGTAGTTCAATGCGGTAAGCATTGTCGTTTATCTCCTCAAAGACACAAAAGTGTCTATATCTTTCGGTTGATGTCTCCGAGCTTAGCTTGTCAAATTTTCGTTTGGGCCGCTTGTACACCCAATCTCCTTCTTCGAATATCGTCTTGGAGCAGGTTGTATAGAGTGCCATTTGGGAAAACTTGTCGTCAACAACAAAGACATAATCTTTGTTTCGGATTTCTAGGAGTCCGAGAACAAAGTCGTGGGCGTGGTTGTGAGACTTAGCTTTGTGACACGTGATACTTCGTGCACGAAGTTGTATAATGTCTCGTTCGTGGCGCAACCTAAAGAAAGGTTCCTTTATGGTGGCCAAGGTGTCTTCTTCGGCCGTCTCTTGAGGGCTGGCAATCATGGTCGGCACGTTTTGTATCATCAGTGACTCCCCGTTTTCTGGGTACTCGGCCTCGTTACTTGCCTTGTTGTCCGACTCTTCATCCCTTGCGGACTTATATTTTACATGGTTCGCAAGGATCATGACTTGTGGGCTAGGGCATCCTTGGGTGGCGTGCCCTTCTCTTCCAACATCCCACAATGTCTTAGAAGCTTTATCCTTAGAATGATATTCCTTCCTTGGTTCTTCTACCATCCTTGGGTGTTGTTCGGTCGGTCTGGTGGGTTGTGACCGTTCTTGACTTTCCGTTGGCTTCCTCTAAATCTTTTGCTCAATTTGTTTCGACAAGTGCAATAGGTCTTGCATGTCGTGGTAGTGTGGTCTCTCTACCTTTCTAGCGATTTTCTCATCTAAACCGTCTAGAAATTGAGCCATGATAGTTTCTTCATCTTTGTTAAGTCGTAGTATGTTGTGAAGATGCTCAAAACCGTTGCAGTATTCTTCGATTGTTTTACTTCCTTGGCTTAACCTTCAGTATCTCTGTTTAAGCTTTTTATGGAAGTCTGGTGGCACGTACTTTTCACGCATGAGGGCTTTAATTTCCCCCCATGGTTAAATTCGTATAACCTTGGTACGTCGTCGAGTGTTTTCCTTTCGTTCCCACCAAATGAGTGTGTTGCCCGTGAGTAGAGCTGCAGCGTACTGCACCTTTCTACACTTTGAGTACATGTAGCACTCAAAAATATCCTTGAGCTGCCTCTCCCAATCGAGGTAGGCTTCTGGGTCAGCACGTCCAGAAAAGGTCGGTGGTCTTTGTTTTAGATCGATATCGTCCTGGTCATGTCGAGGCCTCTAGGTCGGCTCCTCATCTGAACATTCAGCTTCGCGGAGGATGGGGCGTTTCCTTGGTTGCCTTGGAAACTCTTCGTTCTCCACTTCAGGGTTACATCATGGGGCTCGATGTTCGTGTCGTCTTTGTTGAGGAGTTGGATGTTCTTCTAATTCCATACCGTATTTATGAACCACTGGTGCATCCGGTATGTGTTGTATGGGTTCACCTTCAAGGTGATTCATCCTTGACTCCATACATTGGAGCATTTGCATGATCGCGTCGAGGGGAATGTTTTGTGCCAAAAGTGTTCCTAGTTCGGCCATCCTCTTTAGCTTTTCTTTTGTTATTCTCTGTTTTATAATAAACAAAATAAAAGGATAGAAAATGTGTCCGTTGTCCTTGGACCGGGCTTTGATACCAAAGGATACGCGCACGGACCTAACGCCTCGGGCTGCATATGCTGGGTCGTGAATGTATTATCGAACGACGCAATCTCAGCCTTGTGGCTCGGGTCGTGTTCGTTGGAAATCAATTTTGATGCCCGATTAGGGTAGGATCAGCACGGATGCTCACGACGCGTGTCAGGTGGATCCCGAATCATTCGAGGTTTCTGAGTAAGATTGCGGTAGTCACGGGGAGCTCTTGACTAGCCTAAGGGCTCTCTTCAAGAGTTCAACCAGATAGAGGCGGATATTTCGAGCTCACGAAATGGATACGACTCCGTGAGGTGGAATGATGGATAATCGAGGTTTTTGTGGAATGAATGACCCCACAAGAGGTTCTCGGAACAAATGGAAGACACTACGATCCCTAGGAGCGGTTTCGGGACGAGGAGAAACTCTCAACTCTAACTCAAATCTTATTTCTTGTCTTATTTCCCTTTCCTTACAAAAGAGGGATGAATTTCCTTTTATAGGCAAATACTCTAGCCCTTAAAGAAATGAAAATACACTAAAATATGGTTAAAATGGGGTGGAGCGTCCTTGTGACATCATCAGACTGTTGGTGATGTCATCCAGCCATTGGAGTGTCCGAGTGACGTCATCCGACCGTTTGAATTCGGGGTGACGTCATTCGATCGGTTGAGTGTCCGAGTGACGTCATGAGTTGCGTCATCCATCCGTTGGAGCGTCCGAGTGACATCATGGGTGACGTCCTCCGTCTGTTATGCTGGTTTTGGCTCGCGTCTTTACATCTTCACGTCCTATGTGTCTGAACCAGCATTCGGCGTGTGGTGGGAGATGGATACCACCTTCGCCTGACTAGGTCATCGGACTGATATGCGTACGGGTCTAGCGGCTCAGGTTGGATTTGCTGGAATTGAGCCTTATTTCCGAATGATGTTCGTACAGCCTCGGTTCCTTGGGTCGTCATTCGGCTTCCTTGGGTCGCCTCTTTTCCTAGGCATTCCTCTTTGATCTTGTGATCTTCTCCCGAGTCGTCTTTGAGGCCGATGTCCTCATCATTCCCTCCCCCTTGTGTGCATTCCATCCTTGGAATGATGTCACCTACATCGAAAGGGAACGAATCAGCAACACCATTCCTTCTTGATACAGTAAGCTCATCGGGTAGTTCAATGCGACAAGCATTGTCGTTGATCTCCTCAAGGAAACAAAAGTGTCTATCTCTTTCGGTTGATGTCTCCGAGCTTAGCTTGTCAGGTTTTCGTTTGGGCCGCTTGTACACCAAATCTCCTTCTTCTAATACCGTCTTGGAGCAGGCTGTGTAGAGTGCCATTTGGGAAAACTTATCGTCAAAAACAAAGACATAATCTTTGTTTCAGATTTCTGGGAGTCCGAGAACAAAGTCGTGGGCGTGGTTGCGAGACTTGGCTTTTTGACACGTGATACTTCGTGCACAAAGTTGTTTAACGTCTCGCTTGTAGCGCAACCCAAAGAAAGCTTTCTTTATGGTGGCCAAGGTCTCTTCTTCAGCAATCTCTTGAGGGCTGGCAATCAAGCTCGGGACGTTTTGTATAATTAGTGACTCCACGTTTTCTGGGTACTCGGTCTTGTTACTTGCCTCGTTGTCCGACTCTTCATCACTTGCGGACTTATATTCTACATGGTTCGCGAGGATCATGACTTGTGGGCTAGGGCATCCTTGTGTCGTGTGCCCTTCTGTTCCGACATGCCACAATGTCTCAGAAGATTTTTCCCTAGAATGATCTTCCTTCCTTGGTTCTTCTACCATCCTTGGGGGTTGTTCGTTCGTTCTGGTGGGTTGTGACCATCCTCGACTTTCCCTTGGCTTCCTCTAAATCTTTTGCTCAATTTGTTTCGACAAGTGCAATAGGTCTTGCATGTCGTGGTAGTGTGGTCTCTCTACCTTTCTAGCAATTTGCTCATCTAAATCGTCTAGAAATTGAGCCATGACAGTTTCTTCATCTTCGTTAAGTCGTAGTATGTTGTGAAGATGCTCAAATCCGTCGCAGTAATCTTCGACTGTTTTACTTCCTTGGCTTAACCTTCTATATCTTTGTTTAAGCTTTTTATGGAAGTCTGGTGGCACGTACTTTTCACGCATGAGGGCTTTCATTTCACCCATGTTGAAATTCATCTAAGCCCGGTACGGCGTCGAGTGTTTTCCTCTCGTTCCCACCAAATGAGTGTGTTGCCCGTGAGTAGAGCTGCAGCTTACTGTACCTTTCTACACTTTGAGTACATGTAGCACTCAAAAGTATCCTCGAGCTGCTTCTCCCGATCGAGATAGGCTTCTGGGTCAGGACGTCTAGAAAAGCTCGGTGGTCTTTTTTTAGATCGCTATCGTCTTGGTCATGTCGATGCCTCTGGGACGGCTCCTCATCTGAACATTCAGCTTCGCGGATGATGGGGCGTTTCCTTGGTTGCCTTGGAAACTCTTCGTTCTCCACTTCAGGGTCACGTCGTGGGGCTCGATGTTCGCATCATCTTTGTTGAGGAGTTGGATGTTCTTCTAATTCCATACCGTATTTATGAACCACTGGCGCATCCGATATGTGTTGTATCGGTTCACCTTCAAGGCGATTCATCCTTGACTCCATACGTTGGAGCATTTGCATGATCGCGTCGAGGGGATTGTTCTGTGCCAAAAGTTCTCCTAGTTCGGCCATCCTCTTTAGCTTTTTTTTGTTATTCTCCATTTTACAATAAACAAAATAAAAGGATAGACACGTGCCCCTTGTCCTTGGACCGGGCTCTGATACCAAATGATACGCGCACGGACCTCACGCCTCAGGCCGCGTATGCTGGGGCTCGACTGTATTATCGAACGACGCGATCTCAGCCTTGTGGCTTGGTTCGTGTTCGTTAGAAACCAGTTCTGATTAGTGATGTCAAAGTGGGTTGGGTTTAATGGGTTAACCCAACCCAACCCAACTAAAATGAAAATAGGTTTTGGTTAAATGGGCTAAAAGTTAAATGGGCTTAATGGGTTTTAGACCCATTTATACTCATTTTAATGGGTTAAACCCATTTAACCCATGAGCCCATTTATATTATTATCAGATTCAACTTCAAACCCATTTAACTCGATTTCACTCAATTTCTCCCGATTTCACCTAATTACTCGATTTCACCTACTTTCAACCATATTTCACCCAATTTTAACTCGATTTCACCCAATTTTAACCCGATTTCACCTAATTTTAACTCAATTTCACCGAATCTCAACCCAATTTTAAACTAATTCCACCCAATTACCGGATTTCAAATTTATTTCACCCAATTTTAACCCGATTTTAACTCGGTTTCATCACATTTTACCGAACTTTAACCTGATTTCATCCAATTTTGACTCAATTTCACCCAATTTCACCCAATTTTAACTTGATTTCATCAAATTTCACCGGATTTCAAATTTATTTCATCCAATTTTAACCCGATTTTAACTCGATTTCATCACATTTCGCCGAATTTCAACCTGATTTCATCCAATTTTGACTCAATTTCATCCAATTTTAACTCGATTTCACCCAATTTATTGAGTTGAAATTCAATGATATTGGGTGAAATCGAGCTAAAATTCGGTGACAATGAGTGAAATCGAGTTAAAATTTGGTGAAATCAGGTTAAATTGGGTGAAATCGAGTTAGAATTTGGTGAAATTAGGTTAAAATTAGATGAAATCGAGTCAAAATTGGATGAAATTGGGTTGGAATTCGGTGAAATCAAGTTAAAATTCGGAAAAATTGGGTGAAATCAAATATAGTATGGGTGAAATAAAATTCATAAATGTTAATATTATTGACTGGTGGTTGCAGTTGTAGAATCATATAGTATAATATATTATGAGTAAGACTTGGTCTGCGATGTCTTTATATATGATATATATTTAAATTTATATCTGATGGAGATATATATTCCGCGAGGTTTATATAAATCTTTTTACTTGAAATCGAAACCAAAATCGATTGGAAATAGATATTGTAAAACAATTGAAATTAAAAATAATACATATAACGTATGATATTGTATTTTTTTCCTTCTTAATTAATTAGAACGATCGTACTGATAACATGTTAAAAATTAAATATAGATCAATAATATATATTTCTTATATTAAATATTATTAATATATAATTTTATTAATAATAAGAATAATGTATATATATTATGTATAATATATATATAATTAAGAAGTAAATAACATATATATAATTAAGGTACTTATAAATATTATATATATAAATATATATATAATATATTTATATATAAAAAATAAATAATGAAATAACATAAAAATTATCAAAATAAACTGAAGTGAGTGAATGAAGGGATAATTTTGGGTTTTTAGTGAGATTTTTTATAATATGATGTTTATAATATGAAAAACAATATATATTATAAAAAATTATCAATTTACAAAAATACAAAAATAATATAATTAATTATTTTTACAGCACATAAATTTTTAGATCACCTAAATGAGAAAAAGGCTAAAGAGCGTGTGAAAGAAATCCGACATAGATTGTTGATAGAAATCCTGCAGTTGTTAGATACACATGCTTGTCAGTAAGATTAATGTAGAGACGGCGAAATCTAACCTATTTCTCACCCCACACTACTAGTGTGGAGCCGCAACTGTATTTGAATAACTGATCATTGAAGTAACCGTCAGATTTTCTCCACGTCACCAGTGACCTGTGTGACTGCGAGTACTGGACAAGACCTTAAGGATTTATCATCCTTAGCTGCGATCTCTGTGTTCCTTCCTTCCTTTGTAATTCTTTTGGGGCTTTTGTTAGGGTTCTTTTGTTTGTTATCTTATTTTAGATTCGATTGTTCGATTACCATGGAAGGAGAACTGCATGATTGGGAGCTGCTTCATGGGTCTGACACCGATTCGATCGAATCGCACCATTCGGATGAGATGTCGAGGAGTTTAAGTGGAAACGATGGTATTTCGTTTGGTATGTTTCGATCTGATCACTTTTCTGTTGATAATCTCTTTGAAAGATCGTATAAGACCATTGATTCTAGCGAAAACGATTTTGTCCAACCGGATGATTCTCTCCTGGTCGATTCTGGGCCGGAAAGTCCGAACCGGAGGAAGAACGCGGACGAGGTTCTGGCTGAATCGAGTTATGGTCAGTCGGATGAGTATCGATCGAACGATGCTTTTATGGAAACCGAATTAGGGTTTACTGATGGTTCAGGAGGAGAGACGGAGTCCAAGACTGATGTGTTGGATGCTTCCGAATCGGATGGAGTTAAACTAAGCATTTCCGAAGTTGTTGACGCCGAGAGTCCAGTTATTGTTGAAAAAATTGGTGAAATCCAAGGTGATGATGAGGGTTCGAGCAAGTGCTTGTCCGATTCTAGCGATCTTGAAGTTGCTAATGTAACCCTCCTTGAGAAACAAGCTGCCGTGGAAGATTCCGGTGAAACCATTGCTCGAGATGAGGATTTGCGCAAATGCTTGTCTGATACAGGTGGGGAAATGTTGGTTTCTGAATATGCGAATAAGGAAAGAGAGATTGTTTCAGATAGTGGAGTTATATCTTCTGAAGAGATTGAGGGAAATGAAGTGGGAATTGTTGAACGAAAAGCTGATGCTGTGAGATCAGATTATGAGAGCAAGAGGAGTAGTATCGTGTGGTGGAAGATGCCCTTTGTGTTTCTTAAGTACTGCGCCTTTAAGATTGGCCCAGTGTGGACTGTATCTATGGCTGCAGCTGTGATGGGTTTAGCTATATTGGGTCGCAGATTGTATTACGTGAAGAAGAAGGCTCAGAGGTTTCAGCTTAACGTTACAATCGATGAGAAGGTAATAACACTACTTCTAATAATGTTGCTTCACCAGTGTTGAATTCTGACTGCGTAATATCTAAGCTGTTGAGTTGCGTAGGTGGTTTCGTGGTACTATTCAAATTGTGACTTGGCTTAAACCAAAGGGTTGTGTAGTGGAAAGTTAGGCAAACCTAGTGTCTTCTAAGCATTTGGTTTAGGATTTGGTTTTCATGACAATAGTTTTAAACCTCTTCTATATTGTTTTCTTGAGATCCATGTTAAAAGCTCATGCCACATGGATAATGTGGATTTTGGGTGTTTTTCTACAGGTTTTATATTTTGAAATTGCTCGTGGCCTCACCTAGTAATTTATGAGGGACTTAATATTCGTAATCTTCTCTGTTTTTCTGCGAGGAAAGCTGTCAGTATTATTTCCTATTATGCCTCCTTCCATCCGATCATTGGGTCCTTCTTCCTTGTTCTTCTGATGTTTGGTTCTTCCTTTTAGCGTCGTATTTGTTTTGTTCTACGGTTATTCACTGTTTATCGTGCCTCTTGTGATATTTTTTTTTATGTTTGCAGAAGGTTTCACGAGTGATGAGTCAGGCTGCACGACTCAATGAAGCTTTTACAGAGGTGAGAAGGGTACCCGTGATCCGCCCTGCTCTCCCATCTCCAGGCGCCAACACATTGCCGGTTTTGAGCCTCAGATGAAACACTGGTTTGCGGAAAAACCTAGAATTTATACATTATCAACCATCAAGTGTCTGTTAATGTTATGTAGCAAAGTATATATTGTGTAGTCATCTTTGAAGTCTGTCTTAGCCATGGGAGAGTGTTTTATAGTAACATTCAATGTAATGCAGAGACCAAAAGCCTCTGATGTCTTTTATCTGTGTGTGAACTTGGGATTTGTCATATTGCATGATGTTGTGGCATGTCAGATTTGTAGATAGTAGAGACGAGAGTTTGAAATATCTCGCAATTTTTTGTCTCTTTATGCAAAACGATAGAATCTATTATGATTTTAAGATTTTGCTCCTATAGTTTAATATAAGGATTATATTTTCTACGGGAATTTTTCTAACAATCCATGAGAAGTTCGAATATAAGAATAAAATATCAAGTAATGGATTAATTAACGAGGATGTTGTATATGGAATTAGGGTTGGAGAATTCGGTTGGTTATAATAGATATGTTTATTTGGATTTCATTAAATTGTAATTATTCGATTATAATCATAATTACATCTTTTTCCGTTTGGATATAGTAGAGATATCAAATGTGTCGGCCCGATTCGTGCTTGGCCTGAGCA
Source organism: Gynandropsis gynandra (assembly GCA_036759665.1). Classification (NCBI taxonomy): domain Eukaryota; kingdom Viridiplantae; phylum Streptophyta; class Magnoliopsida; order Brassicales; family Cleomaceae; genus Gynandropsis; species Gynandropsis gynandra. Next base: position 27,215,122 of record CM071866.1, on the reverse strand, counting down.
CGTTTGTGGTTTGATGAAACGGTTCGTGTCGATCCCGCCTGAAATCAAACGAGTCCAAAATATTAGGCTCATGGTCCGGCCTGACGGGTATTGGGCAGCCCACGGGCCGAAGATTAGCACGATGCAGAGAACGAAAGGAGAAGAAACGAGAGGATAGATTTACAGCGACGAGACAAAGAAGAGACGATGGGAATCGACGACACAGAGAAGATAACCAAGGAGAAGAACTCGGCGCAGAGAACCAAGGAGAAGAGAACAAAAGGAGAACACGGCGACGATGCAGAGAAGAGACAGTGGGAAGAGCACGACGTATAGAAGAGAACCAAGGAAAAGAACACGACACAGACAACCAAGGAGAACATGGCGATGATGCAGAGAAGAGACGGTGGGAAGAGCACAGCGCAGAGAAGAAAACGAAGGAGAAAAACACGACATAGAGAACCAAGGAGAAGAGAACCAAAGGAGAACATGGTGACGACGTAGAGAAGAGACGGTGGGAAGAACACGGTGCAGAGAAGAGAACCAAGGAGAAGAAAACGAAACAGAGATCCAAGGAGAAGAGACCCAAAGGAGAACACGACGACGTCGTACAGAAGAGACGGTGGGAAGAACACGACACGGAGAATAAAACTAAGGAAAATAACATGATAGGTTTAGGTTTTTTTAGTGTTGTTGTTTATAGGCCGACGGGTCGGCCCGAAGCCCGGCGGGCTGGGCCACAAATTTGTGGGCTTTTTAAAAGCCCAAGCCACAAGTTCGTTTGCATTCGAGCCTTAAATTTATAGGCCCGAGGATCGCTATATTTCGGGCGGGTTTCGAATGGCCCGCGGGCCAGGTTGATTTTGACACTCCAATCATATAGTCACAAAACGTTGAAATCAAAATAAGATTTGAATTCCACTTTAGTCCGATTTTTCTATGAATATTATGTAATTCAGGTGATGAGGGCATCAAAACGAAAACGAAAATTAATAACGTTGACCGCGTCGACGGTTAATCGGACGATATGACATTGGTAGAACTAGTATTAGAGTTTTGTGAGTAATTCCAAAGTTTGTTTTGTCTTATCAAATATCAATTGGGCATAATATATGTGGCGTTATTTAACATCCTCGTTGCAAATCCGAGTTATTCGAACGACTAGGACCGGGAATCATTTTCGTTGATTGTGTGGGTTTAGGTTGTCGTTTCTAGTTGATTAGGGGTAAATGGACTTCCACGGCCTAGTAGAAAGTTTCGATCCAGAATCACGTTAAGTGGTATAAGATCACATCAACTTTGATATTTATCTTTTACTTATCGTATCTTATTTTATTTTTGTTGTATTACTTTGTGTGCATTCAATTTCAAATGAACCAGTAAAAAACCATTAAAAAAAGTTATATAAATCATTGTTTGAAATAATATATAAGTTATGCAATAATCTTTGTTGTTAAATTTATTTAAAAATAAAAAAATTGAAAACAAATTGTATCGGTAACTCGTGATGAAATTGCGTAATTACTGTGGAATCGATTTTGATTTATTAAAAAATCATAATTTGGCACCTATTCCACTTAGCTTGTGTATTAGTTGGCGTGAGGAACTGAAAGGAGGAAACAAGAGAGACGAGCAAAAATCGAGCAAAACACTTCTTTGAGGGTTGTGAGGTTTGATTTTCTTCTTTTTTTCTTGTCTAATTTTTTTTACGCTAACGTGTTTGTATTTTGTGTTACAACGGTTTTAACCGAATGAGGAGGAGTGAACCGCTGTAGATCAAAGATGACAACAAATTAGGCATCGTCAAAAAAGAGAACCCACATAGATCACAAAATGAACACCGAAGACTAGGCTAAACGGATGATGATAATGTTCTTCGAGTTACATAATTATTCCGAGGAAGAAAGTACAACTGTTTGTCGCCCATGTCACCGACTATGCCTTATAGTGGTCGGAACAAACCTTAGCAACACGAAGAAGGAATGGAGATATGTGTATTGTTACATGTCGTGGATGCAGTGGATCATGACGAAGTGATTTGTGTCTCAACACTATTGTAGAGACGCTCTTTGAAGGCTCGTTAAATTGGAGCAAGGAAACCAGAGCATAGAAGAATATGACAAGGAGATAGTGATCCCTTTGTTGTGAACTTGGACGAGGATGTTGAATCAATGATGGATCGATTTCTTGGTGGCCTAAACCAAGATCCAAGACGCGGTGGAAGCCTAAAATTATGAGGACCTCGAAGAGTTTTTGCATCTCGTTTTTAAATGTGAAAAACAACGTAAGAAGAGCAAGACATTCCACAAATTCTAGTGCTCGATCACCTTTCACCTAGGACGATCGACAGGTTTTTTGACCAAAGCCAACGCTGAATCCCAAAGGCAATCTTGACACATCATATACATGTAAGCCTCATAGAACCGAAAACTCTAATACATGTACATGTGATATTAGATGCGTCAAATGTTAGGGTTTAGAGCATTATGCTAATGAGTGTCTAGACAAGAGGAAAATGATCTTGTACGATGGTAAAATATGAATCGAGAATGATGTTGATAGTGAACAAAATAATGATACCTTCAATAATGATGATGAAGAGATGGACGAACAAGAGCCTTTCAAAGGAGAATTGCTCATAGCGAGACGAATTCTTAACCTACGATATCAAGAAGATGAGACGATCCAACGAGGAAATTTTTTCACACAAGATGTCTAATCACGGATAAGGTATGCAATTTTATCATCGATAGTGCTAGATGCTAATATAAACCTAGACCAACGTTCTATAGTTAGATAGATGGAAGTGAACTGATATACATTAGCAACTCGATAACACAACCTGAAACTTGTCTTCCTTAAGAAAGGACACCCCAAACTGTAAATACAACCCGACTAAAAAAACTCAGAATCAGCGTACAAAGCCATAACACTTGTGATCTAGTATTGATAAGTCGATGAACACTCAAAATATCTCAAAGAGTTTGGTAGCTAAATATAAAAAGTTAGTAAGAAAACTCTCCATTGATTAATAGTTCCAAAGTCATACAATAGTTCTCTCTTATTTACAAGGACCAAACAATAATGAAAAACTAAATAAAATAAGTCAACTTAACAAAACACAGTAAAAATGCTTTGTCGAGCAGTATAACCATTCAGTCGAGAGCCACATAGTCTTAACTCTAAAATATGTAAAACTAAAATACGTTCGATCTAACAACCCCTCTGCTCGATCAAGTCCACCAACACTCAGTCGAGCTATGTGATGTTCGAGACGAGTGATCCAATTCTTCGAATTTTTTTTATCCTCGTAGGTTGCTTGAGTTGAGTACTATTTCATTCAGGTCGAGCGACCAAGAATGCCATGCGTATATTAGTCCAGAGCGTTTGCTCGGATCGAGCGACTCTTTACTTGGGCCGAGCGCATTTTGATCCCATGGCTTCTTGCGCCTCTCAGCCTTCTCTCCTTGTAGATGGGTCTTGTATTCTTGCTTCAGTGCTCCTTGATGTTCTTATGGAGTTGTTGTCCATTCTTCTAGGTCTATGTAAGCAAACACTTCCTAAAGCTCTTTTACCTTTACCCTTATTGTTGGTTCTCATGCGACTTGTAATGGGTCTAATACCTCTCCTTATCATTCTTTCATCCTTTAAAAGGTTTTGACCTCAAATCCAGCCCTTCAACTGAATCAATAAGAGCCAAGTTAGTTACATTGAGAATCAAATTGACAATGTACTCACCTGGTAATTCGCTTTTAAATGTGTTAGGGTTGATACCTCTGCAAACACTAAAAGGTCAATCTCCCTCGTTAGAAACTGTGATTTGTGTCTCTGTAGGAATATTTATGTGTACACATGCACCCACACCACATCTCATAGTTGGAATATTGTCCTTTCATATCTCTTGTTCGTTTGTTGGACACGAGACCCTATGGGTGTTTTCTCATCTATTTCCTTATCTTTATTCGGTGGTTCCTTCTTTCGAAAATCATCTTGAGAACTCTACAATGGATTAGAAACAATACTAGACAATAAATAAATAAATAAATTTGTTAGGAAAAAACACCTCTTTGTGTGTAATCACATTCATTTGTTGAGTTAAAAAGATCGTGGTCTCCCTCAAACTCATAGAAAGAAAGGTTATACTCATGGTGTGCTCTCATAGGCATTTGTTTTGGTTTCTCTCATGACCTCACTATTTGTATGGTGATCTATCTCATGGTCATTAACATTCTCACCCCTCTGTGTCGTTAATTTCGAGAGTTATCTCACTATAAGTGATTCTTCATTTGTTGCCTCATTTTCCTCGCTACTTTCATCCGAGTCGTGAGACATACGATCATCCCCTTGTACCACATTGTCATCTAGTTCTATGACATGTTTGCCATCCGCCTGTTCCAACACGATTTGCTTATATAGACGGTCTACGGTATAATGACCTCGACCCTGACATTTGAAATAAATAATGTAACAGTTATGCATAAGGATTTTATTTGTACCTTGTGACCTTAGTCTAAATTATCTTTGTACGAGTCCTCTGTGCTTCAACTTTTTTGCACCAATTTTTGTAAACGTTGATTCTCCTCTCTATGATCATGAGTAGGTGAAAATAGATGTCTTATCATTAGTTTCTCTCCATACCACCTATTAAACGAGTGAGCTAATCCCACCATGCAAGCGTATATGCACCAAACTTCGTCAAAGCGATCTTCACGTTATTCTAATGGAAATTGAAAATCATCTCAATTTTCTTTTCTCGCACTAAATATGCTACCACATCACTCTAACTCATGAAAGTTGAGATCTCATTTTGATGTTACCGTCCTCCCGATTCCTAACTTGATAGACATCTCGTGGTGCCTGAAGTTTCATGTATTCATCTACATCCACATCTACAGGTTTTTTATTTCCCATAATAGGTGGTATTCTCTTCAATTTTTCGTGACAAACTTCATGAGTTGTGCCTTCCACCTGATCAGACGTCGATGGATGAAAGTCAATTCATCCCACAATTCCCTACGAAATTTCATCATCATGAGTTGTATTGTGTATGCAACATCGTTGCCTCTTCATCATTATGATTGCTATGTGAGCTTCGTAATCACGATTCTTGCATGATTTTAGAAACGTTTATGATGATAGTTGCAAAGTTTACGTGTGAATTTGTATCTGATTTACTTGTTTCCATGTTTTCAATGTTCTTATAGTGATGTGATCCTGGACGATGTCGAGGACGCGACCAATAATGCAGAGGAGGACGCGACCTACAGCGCTGAAGAAGAATTGGCCTGCGCAACCCGAGATGCCTCCAGCGCGACCCGAGACACCACCTGCACGAACCAAAACGCCACCACTGCGACCCGAGACACCACCTGCACGAACCGAGATGCCACCAGCGCGACTCGAGATGCCACCTGTGCGAACCGAGATGCCACTAGCGCAACTCGAGACGCCACCAGCGCGACCCGAGATGCGACCTGCGAGAAGGAAGAGTCGTCCCGAGCTAAACGAAAGGCGGACGCGACCAGACGAAAGGACATTGGTCTTGTGACCCAAGCTAGGGCTAAGGAGGAGGAGGCCTTGACCCTACCAGCAGGTCCATGATCCGAGCCAAGCCTACGAGGCTTAAGGACGCAATCATCGGGATCCTCGCGGTCGTCCACGTTCAAGAAGATTATTCAAGTCCACATGAAGTCACTAATCTACGTAACGTTATTCAAGCCAAAACCCACCCCACAATGGTTAGTAATTAGGTAAAGTGATTCGCGTGTACTCTTTTTCATTCGTTGGTTTTGTCCCACGGGGTTTTCCAACGATGGGTTTTTAACGAGGCCGCTGTCACTTTCCCACGACCTAATTATTAACCCGAGGGTTTCAAGACGAGTTCGCAACCCAACGGCACAACTTACAACTTGTCTTTAATGTTTTAGTTAATTTTCTAAATTATTAATTGGTTGCCTTGCATGGTGACTTGCATTTATTGAAGCATTAAGTGTTGCATGGCCTTGGTTCTTGTTACTTTGGCCGGCCATGGTCCTTGTGTTGAACAATCTAGATTTTTTAATTTTAACTTTGATTTTCCTTGTGAAATCTTCCTTGTTGGTGCGTCGCATCCAGCAAAACCCGTTGGTGAGTCATATCCAACGTTCGTTCGTTCTTCGTTGGTGCGTAATATCCTTCGAAGACGGACCGGTGAATCGAGAGCCATTCCGCAACTCTCGTGTGACCACTCGTTCCACCATCCTTGTGCAATCCGTTGCAGCAAGGCCTATCCAATCCAACCTTTAGTCTAGAGCGTTGTTCCAGCGGGATCGCGTCAAGCGGTATCAGAGCTCGTTCTAGCAAAAAGATTAGTTCAATTCGGTTTGGTTTTTTTATTATATCTAGGGTTGAACGTAACAAAAACAAAATATATATATAATACGTGCTACGAGTCTTGCTACTCGTACGTTTCTATTGTGTTTCGTTGTTTTCCGCTTGTGGCTGCTCCGTGCGCTAGTGTGCAGGAAATTCGAGAGTAGGTACACGCAAAAACCGTAGGCCATCATGGGGGATAAAGGAGCCGAGAACAGCCGGGTGAACAAGAGACTAATCGAGGCTCTCACGGCTCGTTTGGAGCAAAGTATCACTAACAAGATGGAGGAGTTTCGGCAAGAATTTCGATCCGAACATCCAACCCGATCGAGAGGCGCTCATGCATTCCAGCAACAAGAAAGGAACCAGCATGAGGAGGACAACAACTGCTACGAACGAGGCAGTTCATCCTCGTCCCGAACTAGTCACCGAATGCGAGCATGCGCCAAGGGAACGATGAGACGACCCGAGGACCGACCTCGCTGGTCTCAATCTGAAAATTCCAGCGTTCCATGGTAAAGCCGACCCGGACGCCTACCTAGAGTGGGAAAAAAAGGTGGAACTCGTTTTCGGTTGTCAAAATTACCCCGAGACCAAGAAGGTTAGGGTGGCGGCCACGGAGTTCTACGACTACGCACTGAGTTGGTGGGATCAAATCACTATTTTTAGGCGGCGAAACGGTGAAGAACCAATAGCGACATGGCTGGAAATGAAGACCATTATGCGCAAGTGACCGTGCCCATTGCCATAGGCAAATACGAAATTGAAATTTTGTGTGACGTGCTGCCAATGGAGGCGAGGCGAGCCACATTCTACTCGGTAGACCATGGAAATCGGATCGCAAGGTAAAACACGACGGTTTTACTAATAAACATTACTTTAAGTATAATGGCAGGAAGACATTCCTTGTTCCGTTGACACCTAAGGAAGTGCTGCAAGACCAATTGCACTTGAAGAAGCAAGGCTCACTCGAGCTTAAATCGTCAAATTTTTACGCGAGATCGGGTGAGATCAAGAAATCTCTTCATTCGAATCAGTCCGTATTATTGTTTGTTTATAAAGAAGCTCTCTCGAGCTTAGCTAACCTTGTACCGGTGCTGCCGAGTGAGATTTCTACATTATTGCAGGAATACGGAGATGTCTTTCCCGAAGAGAACCCTACCGGATTGCCATCGATATGTGGTATCGAACATCAAATCGATTTCATTCCTGGAGCCACGTTACCAAATCGGCCAGCCTACCGAACTAATCCTATGGAAACCAAGGAGCTGCAAAGGCAAGTGGAGGAGCTCATGGCCAAAGGACACATTCGCGAAAGTATGAGTCTGTGTGTCGTGCCCGTGCTACTCGTGCTAAAGAAAGATGGCAGCTGGCACATGTGTGTTGATTGTCGCGCAATCAACAACATCACGGTGAAGTATCGACATCCTATTCCTAGGCTAGATGACATGTTAGATGAATTGCATGGAAGTAGGATATTTGCAAAGATTGATCTTAAAAGTGGGTATTGGTGTGTCTGTGAACACGAGTTTAATTATTCCTAGACCACTTCACCGCAAGTATACGGATCGCGTAGTACCAGGGTCGATCTCTAGGGACTAAAGCAGCTAAACTAAGAATAAAACTAAACTAAGATGGGAAAGAGATAGAAAGGATGTGGTCCTAAATTTCTAAACTAACCTAAGTGGTGACAAACGAAACTAGGTTGGGGATAAAGTCAGATATGGTGAACACTACGGGTGTACGGGATACCGGGAATTGTATAGATGAAACGACTAAGGATCATAGATCTATCAACTATTCTTGACAACGGGAAATTCATGCCCTAAAGTGAGGAGTGATTCTTCCGAGCCTAAACCTCCTAACCATGGATACGTGCAACCCTACCTTCCAGCAGTGATTAACCCGTACCATGGCAGCATTACGTGCACAATCATTATCCCTAAGATGACTAACCGACCGGTCAGATTCTCATTACTCAATCTTAACCTACAACTTAACAGGTCCGGATTCATTCTTTAACCTTCCAGCAAAGTCCGAAATCCTATGTCGCTGAGCGGTCAGCACTAGCGTACGAATGATTATGCTAAGTGTAGAACCGTAAATCAAAAATAAATGAATAGAACTAAGCATTAAAGCAAGGCATCGTTCATACAACACAAATCCGATATCCCTACCCGCAGTAGGGACTCTACTCACTCATGGAGAAAATAGATGTTGGTTCATGGTGCCCGATCGGGTGGACATAACCCGATCGCGTGGTTAAGCGGGCCCGAGTCGCGTAAACTCTCGGGGCAGATTGGATGACTAATAACCCGAGCTGGTATACTTCTTGCGCCCGATCGGGTAAGGCTACCCGATCACTTTGCCTTTGTGCCCGGGTCGTACTGGGTGTGCGGATAAAACCCCGTAGGTTTTATCCGAGCGGGTGGATGAATAGTACCCGACCGGGAACCATTGTCTCCTTGAAATTTCTCTTTTCCGCTCTTTGCTCGGGTGTTCCTTTGGGTTCTGAAGCTCGATCTTGGCTCTGAGTAGATATGTCTTCAATTCAGGTGGTTTTGAACAGGAATCTTTCATTTCATGCTCATTTAGGCCTTGTCACCTAAACACCTGAAAACCAACAAAACGGGTGTGTGAACCGCATAATCATATCGGAATTGTACATCTCTATATAAGATACATGCGAAAATGATGCTAAAATCTATCCTAATATTGATACATTTTCAATGTTATCAAACTCCCCCAGACCTAAACCTTTGTTTGTCCTCAAACAAAACCAAAGTCTAGCACAAGAAGAATCTAATAACGATGGACACTAGCTCAAAAATTTTGAAGGTTTAGTCACTTTGCAAATCAACGCGTCACATGGATAAGAGCCTAAGCGTACCGAGTATAGCCTTATGTCTACCGAAAGTGTTGAGCCATGAAATCCTTCCTAAAATCTAAGTCTACTTCACAACCCTAGATAACGTCCAAGCGATCTCCATACCGATTTCTCTAAGCTTTTGATATCATTTGAATCTTTTCTTCTCGTTCTTATGCATTTTTTTTCTTTT
>CM071866.1:27161125-27199480 GCA_036759665.1 Gynandropsis gynandra | reverse complement strand
GCAAGTCATCGTTCATACAATACAAATCCGATATCCTTACCCGCAGTAGGGACTCTACTCACTCGTGGAGAAAATAGAAAACAAAGATAACATAATCCTATACATGATATACTCTAAGGAATTCGATGCCTCGACCTTCCCTATCGTGTTACCGGTGCAAGGATTGATGCTTCTCTTCTTCTCCGATGCCTCCCGAGCCTTCCCAGATGTTTTTCCAGCCTTTCCTTGCCCTGTTCGTCGCCCCCTTTGCCCTAGATCCATTCTATTCCTTAAATCCGCTCATTTGAAAGTTAGATCTAGGTTGTTGCGGATTACACGGCCCGCTCGGGCACAGGTGTTACCCAGTCGTGCTGAGGCTCGCCCGGTCGTGTTGCTTCATGGTGCCTGATCGGGTATCAAGCACCCGATCGCTTGGTTGAGCGGCCCGAGTCGTGTAAACTCTCGGGGCAAACTGGATGGATCAATGCCCGAGCGGGTATACTTCTTGCACCCGATCGGGTAAGGCTACCCGATCTCTTTGCCTTTGTGCCCGGGTCGTGCTGGGTGTGCGGATAAAACCCCGTAGGTTTTACCCGAGCGGGTGGATGAATAGTGCCCGACCGGGCACCCTTTTCTCCTTGAAATTTCTCTTTTCCGCTCTTTGCTCGGGTGTTCCTTTGGATTCTGAAGCTCGATCTTGGCTCTTAGTAGATATGTCTTCAATTCAGGTAGTTTTGAACAGGAATCTTTCATTTCATGCTCATTTAGGCCTTGTCACCTAAAAACCTGAAAACCAACAAAACGGGTGTGTGAACCGCATAATCATATCGGAATTGTACATCTCTATATAAGATACATGCGAAAATGATGCTAAAATCTATCCTAATATTGATACATTTTCAGTGTTATCAGGTATCATCAAATTAGGATGAAGGAAGGTGTCGAATGGAAAATGGCGTTTAAAACTAAGCATGGATTGTATGAGTGGTTAGTTATGCCCTTTGGATTGTCGAATGCACCTAGTACCTTCATGCGCTTAATGAAACATGTACTTAGAGAGTATATAGGACGATTCGTGGTAGTCTACTTTGACGATATCTTGATTTATAGTAAGAATTTGGAGGAGCACTTAGGCCATAGTAAGAATTTGGAGGAGCACTTAGGCCACCTAGAATTAGTCTTAAAGGTACTTAGGAAGGAAGAGTTGTACGCCAACTTGAAGAAATGTACCTTTTGTACGAATCACGTCGTATTTCTAGGTCTTGTAGTAAGTACAGATGGCGTGAAGGTGGACGAAGAGAAGTTCAAAGCCATTCGGGAATGGCCTAGCCCAAAGACCGTCGGGGAAGTCCGAAGCTTCCATGGACTCGCGGGGTTTTACCATCGATTTGTGAAGGAATTCAGCACCTTGGTTGAAAGAGAAACTAACTAACGCTCCTTTGCTTATATTACCCGATTTTCTTAAAACTTTTGAAATTGAGTGTGATGCAGGCATAGGAATTGGTGCAGTCTTAATGCAGGAACGAAAGCCGATTTCCTACTTCAGCAAAAAACTCGGAGGTGCAACTCTCAACTACGCCACATATGATAAAGAATTATATGCACTCGTGAGGGCGTTACAAACTTGGCAACATTATTTGTGGCCAAAGGAGTTTGTGATACACACCGACCATCAATCGCTCAAATATTTGAAGGGTCAAAACAAACTAAGTAAGAGACATGTAAGGTGGGTAAAATTCATTGAAACTTTTCCTTACGTCATCAAATACAAGCAAGGTAAGGAAAATGTAGTGGTTGATGCTCTATCCCGAAGGTACGCATTGTTGGCTACTTTGGATGCTAAGCTTCTAGGTTTTGAACAAATCAAAGAATTATATGCATCTGACTTAGAATTTGGAGAAGCTTACAAGAATAGTGAGAAATTTGCTTCAGGACACTACTATAGGCAAGATGATTTTCTATTGTATGATAATCGTTTATGTGTGCCTAACTGTTCTATGAGGGAGCTATTTGTTAGGGAAGCCCATGGAGGTGGACTTATGGGCCATTTTGGAGTTGCAAAAACTCTAAAAAGATTACAAGATCACTTCTACTGGCCACATATGAAGAGGGACGTTGAACGTATTTGTGAACGATGCGTCGCATGTAAACAGGCTAAATCTAAGGTTCAGCCTCACAGTTTGTATGCTCCTCTTCCTATCCCAACTCACCCTTGGGCTGATATATCTATGGACCTCGTGATTGGGTTGCCTAGGACTAAGAACGGTAAAGATTCAATTTTTGTGGTGGTAGATAGATTCTCGAAAATGACGCATTTCATACCATGTCAAAAAACTGATGATGCATTGCATGTAGCTGAACTTTTCTTTAAGAGGTAGTATGTTTGCATGGCATGCCTAGTACCATAGTATCCGATAGGGATACTAAATTTCTTAGTTACTTTTGGAAGACTTTGTGGTCCAAGTTAGGAACAAAATTGTTATTTTCTACGACTTGTCACCCACAAACCGATGGTCAAACCGAAGTAGTAAATCCAACCCTAGGAACCTTATTGCGTGCAATTTTTAGGAAGAATTTAAAAACTTGGGAAGAATGTTTACCACATGCTGAATTTGCTTACAACCATCTTGTACATTCTGCTTCCAAATTCTCTCATTTTGAAATTGTGTACGGGTTCAATCTTGCTTCCCCACTGGATCTGATGCCTTTGCCATCAAGTGATAGAGTTAGTCTAGACGGAGAGAAAAAGGCCAAGATGGTCAAGCAGATTCATGAAAAAGCGAGGAAAAACATAGAGGAGAAGACCAAGCTCTATGGGAAACAGGCAAACAAAGGACGGGAGAAACTGACTTTCGAGCCCGGTGACCAAGTTTGGGTTCACCTACAAAAAGAACGACTCCCGAATGAGCGGGAGTCCAAATTAATGCCCCGGATCGACGGCCCATTCACAGTAACAAAGAGAATCAGCAACAACGCCTACCAACTCGACTTGCAAGGTAAGTACAACGTGAGTTCTAGCTTTAATGTTACTGACTTGGTTCCTTTTGCCGCAGATCAAACGGATTTGAGGGCAAATCCAATTCAACTAGGGGAGCATAATGTGATCCCGGACGATGCCGAGGACGCGATTAATAATGCAGAGGAGGACGCGACCTACAGCGCTGAAGAGAATCGGCCTGCGCGACCCGACATGCCACCTGCAAGAACCGAAACGCCACAAGTGCAACCCGAGACGCCACCTGCACGAACCGTGACGCCACCAGCGTGACCCGAGATGCCACATGTGCGAACCGAAACGCCACCAGCGCGACCCGAGATGCCACCAACGCGACTCGAGATGCGACCTTCGAGAAAGAAGAGTCATCCCAAGCTAAACGAAAGGCGGACGCGGTTGGACGAAAGGACGTTGGTCCTATGACCCAAGCTAGGGCTAAGGAGGAGGAGGCCTTGACCCTATCAGTTGGTCCCATGACCTGAGCCAAGGCTACGAAGCTTAAGGACACAATCATCAGAATCCTCGCGGCCGTCCACGTTCAAGAAGATTATTCAAGTCCACATGAAGTCACTAATCTACGTAACGTTATTCAAGCCAAAGCCCACCCCACAATGGTTAGTAATTAGGTAAATTGATCTGCGTGTACTCTTTTCCATTCGTTGGTTTTGTCCCACGAGGTTTTCCAACGACGGGTTTTTAACAAGGTCGCGTGTCACTTTCCCGCAACCTAATTATTAACCGAGGGTTTCAAGACGAGTTCGCAACCCAACGGCACAACTTAAAACTTGTCTTTAATGTCTTAGTGATTTTCTAGATTATTAATTGGTTGCATTGCATGGTGACTTGCATTTTTTGAAGCATTAAGTGTTCCATGGCCTTGGTTCTTGTTATTATGGCCAGCCATGGTCCTTGTATTAAACAATCCAGATTTTTGAATTTTAACTTTGATTTTCCTTGTGAAATCTTCCTTTTTAATGCGTAACATCTAGCAAAAACCGTTGGTGAATCATATCCAACGTTCGTTTGTTCTTCGTTGGTGCGTAATATCCTTCGAAGACGGACCGGTGAATCAAGAGCCATTCCGCAACTCTCGTGTGACCACTCGTTCCACCATCCTTGTGCAATCCGTTGCACTAAGGCCTATCTAATCCAACCTTTAGTCTAGTGCGTCGTTCCAGCGAGATCGCGTCATATAGGTTTTAATGCGCATTCGATTTATTTCAAAGCTAAGGAACATACGCGGGATAAAATACGACATTAAGGGTCACAATGGATCCAACGGGATGAGAAATTTACAAGCCATGGCCAAGCACACAACTCAGCACGACCAAGCATGTATCAAGGGACACAACCCGGTCGAGCATGATCAAGTGCACTGCCAAACTCTCACCCATAATCAAGTGCACGAACGGGCATGGGTAGCAGCACGGTCGGGCTCTTAATGGCAATTTTATGCCCGAGAGATATGCACGACCCGATCATGCCAAGAGCACAGTAGGGCACTTTCTTGGTGGCACAGCACGGTCGGGCGTCCTTTGGTGCACGGTTGGGCATTTCACACATTTTCACTTATGTAACTTCTGTATAGGCCGATCATTTCATGTGCACAGTCGGGCGCCCTTATTTGGAAGCCAGCACGGTTGGGCGTTCCATCCAACACGATCGGGCATCATGGGAAACTGTTTGATCTATATTCATGGATGAAGCATGCCTGACCGGCATGACATGGAGCACGGTCGGGCATGACTTGGTAGAACGGCCTACGGTGCTTTTGGTGGAAATGAGTCGGCTAAGGGCTTGAATTTGAAATTATAAAACGTCAAGGGCAGAAGACATTCATGAATAATCCAAAATACATTCTTCATTCACAACAACCATTCATCCATCAAGCCTTCTTGACGGGAGTCACGCAAGGAGTCGGAAATTGATTCGTGATCACACTCGTTTGATATTTCTATGCTCCTTACTCTACTTATTTCGTTTATATTGTTTAGACTCATGATCGAGTAGTAGATTTGTTTTAGGAGAAAGGATTAGCCCATGGCTATCCCGCAACCCTCTTTCATTTATTTATGAATGCATTTCCTTGTTTTGTTTATCTATTCTTTGTTTGAGCACTTAATGACTTGTGTTTACGAATGGTCACTTATATGCATGTGTTAGGGACTAGGAGAAGGACCGAAAGGTTAATTTTAGTCCTAGAAGATCAGGCTCAGAACAACCAATACTAGGTCACGAAAGTAGAGTAGTAACGGTTGAGGGTTAAATCGGGCGAATCATAGATCGCAGTGGGGTTTAGTTGGGGTATCAGCCACGAAAGTAGGGGATGACTCAATCAAACCACGTTCCTATGCCTTGAGAGAGGGTAGGTTCTATATTAGGGTCATCCACCTTAGATATCTTGATAGGAAATGCTTGATTAGATAGAGCGGAGATAGGTTTCCGATGCTATACGGTGAAACCAGATCCCAGAACATTTGTCTTTTTGTTTAGAACTTGTTATTCCACTGCATTATCATATCTGCATCTTACAACCATCATCTCACCGCGGCAAGCATTGATTCTAGTTTGATTCTTAGAACGTGTTACATTAGTCTCTGTGGGATCGGCACCTAAATTACTACACATGTCCCATGCACTTGCGGGTAGTTTTAGGTTAACTTGTTTAACTTGACGCACATCAAGTTTTTGGTGTTGTTTTCGGGGACTAATTGTCAACACGCCTTAGTTTCAGATTTAGAATCATATTTGTTTTTCTTTTCTTTTTTTTCTTTTCTTTTCATTCTTTTTACTAATTCTTTTGTACTTATCCTTCATTGGTGCATCACCCGATCTCAAGGTAATTCGACTTTACATCAAATTGACCCTGAGATTGAGAGAATGATTAGATAGTGAAAGAAGGGAAAGGAAGAAGAAAGAGTAGGCACGACCAATCCACGAGCAATGGACAACCGAAATGATGTATTGGATGGTCAGGAATAGCCGCAATTGCCCGTGGGTAATGTGGCACAATTATAGCAACCGCAGGCTCCTCCACCACGTCGGCTTTGTGATTACGTGGTGCCGAATATGAGCAACGTCCAAACTCCAATAAGGATGCTTGCTGTTGCTAGGGAGCAATTCGAGATAAAACCGCGATGATCAACATGTTATATCAAAAACTATTCATGGATGGAAATCACGAAGACCGTCATCAATATCTATGAGACTTCCTAGAGCTTTTGGGCACATTCAAAATACATGGAGTCTCGGAGAATGCACTTTTGTTGCGTCTCAAGAATACTATTTGAAGAAGATAAAGACTACTTTTACAATGGATCAAGCAAAAACAATTCAGACACCCTTAGGCTCTCATTTCAAGTTGTGTTCAACTAAGAAAAGTTCTACTTTTAGAGTTTTTCCAATGAAAAAAAAAATTAAAGAAAGAATTTTTAAATAGAATTGAAACTTTAGATAAGAAATCATCTATTGAAAATTTACTGGAAAATGAGGAATATGATGAAACTTTGAGAGAAGTTGTATCTTATTCCAATGTAGTTGCAAGCAACATGTATGCGAGATTAGATCAACTTTCCCTTATCAATTGGGGGACGAGCGAAAATGTGGCTACAATCTCTTCTCGTTGGTTCGATCACTACATGGGACCAGCTTTGCACGACATTCTTATTACGGTTCTTCCCTCCGAGCAAGAAGATTCAAATGAGAGGAGAAATCACTATGTTTAGATGCCGAGAGAGGGGGACATTATTCGAAGCATGGGGAAGATTTAAGGACCTTTTACAAATGTGTCCTCATCACGGTTTAGAGTAGTGGTACGTGATCCAAACGTTCTACAACGGGATTGCTGATGAGCATAAAACGACGTTAGACAATGATGCTCGAGGATCGTTCATGGACTTAAGTGTTGAAAAGGCATATGATCTGATTGACAATATTTCCATGAACCACACGATGTGGTCTACACCAAGAAGTATGCCGAACAAGACACGAGGTCCTTATGAGGTGAATCAAAGAAGCGTGATGGGCAATGCAGTGAATACCATGTGTTGTGCAAATTGTGGAGATATGGACCATATGGCTTACTAATGCACGATGCAAGAAGGCATGGAACAAATGAATTACGCCCAGCAGCAAGGCAATACACAATTCGAGAACACCTACAACCCAAATTGGAGGAACCACCCGAATCTCTCGTAACGCATGACCCAATCAATGAAGTATTCGGGTTTTCAACAAAAGCAGCAGCCATATCAACAATTGCAACAATTCCAACAAGTCCAGCAAGCTTCTCAAACTCCTTCGTTCAGCCTTGAGGCGGTGATGCTTGAATTCTTGAAAGAGCAAAGGCAACATCAAGATAGCATCAAAGAGCAACAATCACTTCAAGCAAAATTGAATGCGGATATGGGAGCAGCGATGAATGAACTCAAAACTCGAATGGACTCCTTGAGCACGCATGAAGTGGGGTCTGCGATCAATGAGCTTAAAACTTAAATAGAATCCTTGGGCAAACATGTGAAGATCCTTGAAAATTTCATTACACAACAAGCTGTCTCATCCACTCGGAGTCCCAGAATGCTACCCGGAAAGCCCGATCCAAACCTGGTAGAGTATGTAAATGCTATCACTTTGTGCAGCGAGGGTACGGTTGAGAACTCTCCACTCAAAGCACAAAAGAATGTTGCTGGAAATTCAGTGGACAAAAGAGAGGGCAGAATCGCGATCATGGAAGGGTTTGAGCCAGATTTGGAAAAGTCGTATGTTGCTCCACCAGCGGACGTACCTCCTATAGCATTTCCTAGACACTTGGTGAGCAGCAAGAATCAAGAGCGTGTGAGCAAACTCTTCCATGGCCTCAAGAAGCTTGACATCAACATGTCGTTTGTGAAAGCCCTCCAAAAGATGCCTAATCGAGCAAATTTCCTTATGGAGATTCTTTCCAAGGAGAAGCGTATCAAGGAGAGTGAGACAGTAGCACTCACCGAGGACTGCAGCGCCATTTTTCAAAACAAGATGCCCCCAAAGATGAAGGACCTCGGAAGCTTCTCCATACCATGCACCATAGGAGACATTGACATCAATCTTTGTGCGATTTGGGAGCAAGCGTGAGCCTAATGACATATTCAATCTATAACGGGTGAACTTCGGGAATATCAACCCTACCAAGATATGTCTACGATTAGCGGATCGTTTGGTAAGCTATCCTGTGGGAATTGTTGAAACCGTTCTCACCAAGATAGGTAGTATTTGCATTTCCACTGATTTTGTTGTACTCGATATTGAAGAAAATGCTAACGTGCCTATAATTCCTGGTAGACCGTTTTTAGTTACTGCAGGAGCGAAGATAGATGTACAACAAGGGAAGCTCTCTACGTGTCGGTGATGAGAAGATTGAATTTAACTTGTTCAACTCCATTTCTGATCCTTTTGAGAGATGTCTAATGCAAGTTTGTAATGCTGCAGGATTTACCGATGGAGAAGCCAAGGATTGCACGAAATTCATGAGTACCATTGAGGCACTGCAAGACGCCCCACATGAGAAGATGCCACACGAAACGCTCACTAATTTTTCGGTAAAGGAGGTGTCTACGCTTCAGTTCAAACATCTTCGTTCTTCTCTTCGGCATGAGACGTGAAAGCCACCCATTCGTCTTAAGAAGCGTAGGAGAGTGCGACCTTCAATGTCTATTCACGAAATGCTTGAGGAGGACAGCTGTGAAACGTCCTTAACCGATCAAAGGAGGCTTTACCAAAGTTTGGAAGAGAAAGGAGCGACGACGGTAATGCCCAATGAGAAACACGATCGCGCTGAAAGATGGCAAGATACAAAGACCCTGCCTCGTGACTTTCGGACAGGTGATTTTAATTCTTTTCCGGGAAAATTACATTCATGTTGGACTAGTCAATTTCATGTATCATAAGTCTTCATACATGGAGAGGTAGAACTATGGAGCAATTCGAATGGAACATTCACAATAAACGGGCATCGCCTAAAGTTATATCAGGCCGCTCAACCGATCGAAATGGAAAACTTCATCTCCCTATTCGATCCATCCATCACAAGCACATGAAGCATGGAGACGTTGATGCATGTCAAGTTAAAAAAGTTAATCTAAACTACCCGCATAAGTGTGGCACGTGTGTAGTAATTAAGGTGTCAATCCCACGAGGACTAATGTAACACGATCTAAGAATCAAAACTAGAATCAATGCTTACTGCGAAGGAATAAGAATGATAAGATGCAAGTATGATTATGATGCAGTGGATAAATGAGTTCTAAAGAAAGAGACAAACGCTCTAGGAATCCGGTTTCACCGCAAAGCTTCTGAAACCTACCCTCGATCTATCTAATCGTGCATTCCCTGTCAGGATATCTAAGGTGGAAGATCCTAATATAGAACCTACCCTCTCTCAAGGTGTGGTTCGATTGAGTCATCCCCTACTTTTGTGGCTGACACCCCAACTAAACCCCATTACAACTCATGATTCGCTCGATTCAACCCTCAACCATTACTACCCTGCTTTCAGTATCTAGTCTCGGTTGTTTTAAGCCTGATCTTGTAGGACTAGAATTCACCTTTTAGTCTTTCTCCTAATCTCTAACACATGCATATACGTGGCCATTCGTAAACACAAGTCATTAAGCGCTCAGACAAAGAATAGATAAACAAAACGGGGAAAATGCATTCATAAACAATTCAAAGATGGTTCCGGGATAGCCATGGTCTAATCCCTTCTCCTAGAACAAATCTACTACTCGATCATGATTCTATACAATATAAATAAAAAGTAGAGTAAGGAGTATAGAGATATCAAACGAGTGATGATCTTGAATCAATTCCTGACTCCTTGTTGGGTCTCCCGTCAAAGAGGGCTCTTGAATGGAATGATGGATGTTGTGTACCCTCCTAGGGTTCTCCTCTATGTTTGCTTGCCTTTGAACTCAATTGGGGGCCCCTTTTTATACAAATTCCCTGTTGGAGAACTTTTAGGGAAGTTTTTACAGCCATGCCCTGTGCGAGCTCGATGACCAATCCGCGTGGGCTCCTTTGATATCCCATGACCCGTGTGTGCTGTAAGTGAGCACGACTCGGGCAAAATCCGCTGGAACACCACCCCATGCGGGCTAAGGAGAGCACCCTGTGTGGGCTCCTCACTCCCTTTGGTTCGTGCGTGCTGAAGGTGAGTCTGAGGCGGGCAACAAGTAGTGGAGGTTCAGCCCGAGCGGGCTAAGGAAAC
Organism: Gynandropsis gynandra; assembly: GCA_036759665.1. Classification (NCBI taxonomy): domain Eukaryota; kingdom Viridiplantae; phylum Streptophyta; class Magnoliopsida; order Brassicales; family Cleomaceae; genus Gynandropsis; species Gynandropsis gynandra. The sequence goes on along the minus strand of CM071866.1, from coordinate 27,189,266 downwards.
CACCCTGTGGGGGGCCTTGTCTCCTCATGTCGAATCGCATTCCTTGTTTGTTTCTCGTCGTGTTTGCTCTGTTATAATTTCTTAAGCTCGTACTTTATCCCATGTATGTTCTTTAGCTCTGAAACGAACCAAATACGCATTAAAACCTATAAGAACATGAAAGCATGAGAAACAAGTAAAACGGATACAAAAAACCACGTAAACATCGCAACTATCGTCATAAACGAGATGATCAGACGTCAAGCTTAACGACGTTAACCAAGTGCTTTCTGGGAGGCAACCCAATCACTTTTTTTCTTTTGTTTCATATTTGTGACTTGGTTTATTTGAAAATCATAAATAAAAAAATAAAAAAATAAAAAATAAAAAGAAAAACACCTACAACCGTGACTTCACCTTCCTTATCCTCCATTATAGCTTCACGTCGAGGACGCCGTTCAATTCAAGTCTGGCGGGAGTAGCTCATGTTTGACAGGTGATCTCGTTTCATTTTCTTTTGTTTTTCTTAGGTTAGTTTTAGTTTGTTTTGTTTTTCATGAGTCTGAGTAGTCTCTGGCACTTGTCCGGTGCCACGTTTTGAGAAGAACCTTGAACCTAGGATGCTTAAAAAGTTGGCATTTTTCCGTGATATCTTGCATGTTAGAGCTTATTAGTTGGTTGAGAAACGAGTAGGTCGTAAATCTTTGGGAATCCTAGTGTTATTTGTGGGAAGTTTAGACCAGTTTGCTAAGTTAGTTTCTTGTTCATTCTCTACGATGCTTTACTTCTTTTTCACGAGGATGATTTGATTGTATAAGTTGAGCTTGGTTTGCAAAAAAAAAAAAGAGCAACACTAACACTTCGCTATCGATAGAAATAATGCTTAAAAGCATGATCTAAAATCGATATGAGTGCATCGACCTTGATACTATTTCGATGGTTCGTGTTTAAGTGGTGGGTCGGCAATCATCTTTCTACGTGCTAATAGCAAGGCGCATAAAAACGACATCTACTCCACTGCACTCTTGAACGAGATGCAAGAGTACACCGTCATCGGTAGCTTGGGTCTAAGTAGGAAGTGAATCCCTTCAAATCCAACATCTTAGAAGCCTAGTGTGTTCGCAATATCAATAAAAGAAGAAAAAAGAACGAAAAAAATGGAATAAAAGAATAAAGAAGCTCGAGAAAAAAACAAAGTATCATCTTTGCTTCTACATTTAGCATTTGTTTGAAGTCTCGTTTGGTAGAGAGACTTGCAGTTTCCTGCTTAGCACGTCTTTGATTTGCTTTCTTATAGGTATCCATGGTGAATCTAAGACAAAGACTGAAAAGTATTATGCCAAAATTTGCTCTTACTTGTTTGATTATCGATTAAGGTTTGCTTTAGCGGTGTTTCTAGGGAAAGGGAAATTAATGTTTGTGTTAGCGGTGTCTCTAGGGAAAGGGAGATGTGCATGACCCGGGCATGCCAAGGGCACAGTCGGGCACTCTCTTGGTGGCACAGCACGGTCGGGCGTCCTTTGATGCACGGTCGGCATTTCACACATTTTCACCCCCATAACTTCTGCACGGGTTGGGCATGTGATGTGCACGATCGGGCGCCCTTATTTGGAAGCCAACATGGTCAGGCGTTCCATCCAGCACGGTCGGGCATCATGGGAAAACGTTCAGCCTATATTCACGGATGAAGCATGCCCGGCCGGGCATGACATGGAGCATAGTCAGGCATGACTTGGTAGAACGGCCTACGGAGATTTCGGTGGAAATGAGTCGGCTAAGGGCTTAAATTTGAAATTATAAAATATCAAGGGCATAATCAAAAGAAACCCGAGGAGGCTAATCAAAAGAAAGATAAGCTTAACACTATCTCTTCAATTTCGGTTAAAGCTAACTTGATCGGATCTACTACTGGGTAGAAAGATAGGTTTAAAGTTAAAGGATAGAAATTTAGGAAATGGGCAAATGACAAGCACTTCAAAAATGCAATGGTAGCAAGAGTGCTAAGGACAAATTTCTATAGTGCTATGAATGTGGAAACCAAGCCAAAATTCATATCAATGCTGGAACTAGAAGGACAAAAACTTGATAATAAGTCTAACGCAAATTATTTCCTGCACATTAATATTGTTCAAAAGGATGAAATTATCGTAGCGGTGGTGGGTGAGGCAAACTTGTTGGAGAACAAATTTGACTGGTTACTAAACACTAGATCAACGAGACACTTCTGTTCGAACAAAGATCTTTCCGAGGAATTCCACGATGTTGCACACGGTAAACATGTCTTCATGGGCAATTCAACCAACGTTGGAGTTCAAACACAATTTCGGGAGCCAAATTATACAAAGAAAAATCAAAAGCCATAGAATATATTGACTTTTGGAGTGTCCCATACGGACTAAAACTATCGGTGCATGTCAAAGATAAACATTTCTCGTTTCATACGCAAATTCATGAAATATTTCGTTTAAATCCTTCCAGACCTTACCATTTGATGGATGTTGCATTATCATTCCTCCGCCTAGTGTTCTGCGTGTCATCTCATTCAGCCAACGGTTTTCTTTTACTCATATAACCTTCTCACTGTGTTTGCTACAGGCATGTAGAACATCTTTTTATATGATACGTATTATGGTTTTTCGAAAGAATCTACTTGCACCGCAAAATGTACATTCCAAAAGGTCTTTATCTCCTTCCCAAAACAACATGTAAATATTTCTACAAACATCAATCCTCTCATGTGGTATGACAAATCCTTTAAAAACATTATTTATTTATAATATATCTCTGGAGATTGATTTTTTTTGTAAATTCATGCATTTTTTGTATAATTAGTGCTCACTGACATCCTCGTGGAGTCGTTGCCCATCTTTCAAAATCCATGTGAACAAACATATCCCGAAACTCCTTTGCCCTTGTCCTCATCTTTTGTCCTTGTGGAAATTTTTATGGGTCCAAGACCTCTTTAGTTACACTAATGTCGCTAGTTCTTTGATGGTACAAAAGCTTGGACTGATGAGTCAACTATATATCAAGCGATACCTTCTTTGATCGACTATGTAGCTTTTGCTTAGAGAAGACTTGAGCTTTTCTTTAGCGTAATTAAGTTTTGGAAAATTTTCAAATAGTTATATTGGTTACTTGTTGTTGGACCATGCATCTAAGAACTCGAGGATCGTGGTACCTCCAATGTCAAGATCCAAATAAGAAATTTGGGATGGAGGAGATATTCTCACGAAGAAACATGGTGTGGATCCCTGGAGCTTCTTTCAGGACTACAAAAACAAGATTTAACCAAGGAATTAAAGGAGAAGTGGACTGAATTGTCAGAGGAAAGGAACCTCATATTAGGTTTGAGAAGGCTTGAAAGAGAGAGACAGAGAAACGAAGGAAAAAATTTGAAATTTTATTAATTAAAAGAATTAATGAATTATCATCATTTATACATCCCAAAATATATAGAATAATTACAAGAATTATGCATAGTAAAAAAAGCCTAAAACTTAATATATAATTCTAATATCTCCCATCTTAGAACTAAGAGAGTAATATTGGCTTGAAGACAAGTAATATTGGCTTGAAGACAAAGGTTTTGTAAAAACATCCGCAAGTTGATTTGAAGACTAGACGTGTAAGGTCTTCAAGAACCCACCTTTTACTTTCTCACGAGATAAATAAGTTACCTACAAGAAAGAAAGCAATCGGAAGCAAGTGGGCTTTCAAGATAAAATATTGTTCGGATGGCAAATTGAATGATACAAAGCCCGTTTGGTTATTCTTAGCAATAATTTGAAGGGATTTTTTTAGGAAGAAACTTTTGATCCCGTTGCAAAACTAATAACAGTCATACTATTTCTTACTGTTTCATTAGCACGTGACTAGAGGTTCATCAAATGGGACGTTCACAATGTATTTCTTCATGGTGATCTTCACGAAGAGATTTATATGAAACCTCCTCTAGGTTTTCAACCTTTCAACTCGTCGCTTGTGTGCCGATTACAAAAATATCTCTAGGATTGAAATGATCTCCTCGTTGTTGGTTTGCAAAGCTCACATCATCTCTAAAGACCTACGGTTTTTTACAGTCGCCTTCGGATCACTCTTTGTTCACATTCTTAGTTGATGGGATTCTTCTACATGTGCTTATTTACGTCGATGATTTGATTATTACCGGAAACTCCTCTGTTGCTATTCAATATTTTAAGAAGTACTTAAGCTCTTGTTTTTTCATGAAAGATCTTGGCATACTCAAGTATTTCTTAGGAATTGAGGTTGCACGCAATCCAACCGGTATATATCTATGTCAAAAGAAATACGATTTGGATATTATCTCTAAAATTAGACTTCTTGGTGCTAAGCCAGTTACATTTCCGATGGATCAAAACCATCACTTTATGACCTCGACGAGTGATTTCTATGAAGATCCTGCGACATATCGACGTTTGGTGGGACAACTTATTTATCTCGTAGAATACACCTTGTATTTTTAGTGTTAATTACAATTTTACCCTAAAATTAAGTTAACATAAAATAAACTATCATACATGCTTCCCTCCCCTAAATCATGCATCGTTTACTTCCTCTTTTCCCCTTTTGTATCCTCTAGCCTTGACTTCATGTGTGGCTCTCCTCTCATCGTCAACCCCGTTGTGCGGCATTCTCCACTCGTCGTTGGCTCCGGTGTGTGACGTGTGACGCTCTCCACTTGTCGTCACTCCGGTGTGCGGCGTGCATCGTGTGCCGCTCTCGTCGTCGACTCTGGTGTGCGTCGTCCATTGTACATGGCTCTCGCGGTCAACTTCATCGTGCATCTTCGCCGATTTCCTCGTGTGTTGATATCACCATCGATCCTCCATTGTGTGTTGTCTTCATCGTCGACCGTCCGAGGTCGATCGTATCCTTTGTCATTCATGAACTCTCTTCATATTCGTTTCTCTCTGAAATCTTCATCGTCCTTATTTAACAAACAAAAGAGAGAGGGGAGATAGAAAGGAGTCGCCTCTAGAACAGCTTGCACAGTTAGCCTGCATAACACCGTCGCACACCACCCTTCTCCTTTCATTCTCCTATATTTCTCATTGCCTTTCTCGGTCACTGGCATTTTTTTCCCATTGTCATCGGTCTCGTGTTCCTAAATTTGAGTTCCACCGCTCGCCTCTTTATCGCCTTGTTCGCTTGTTTTATTGTCGTTGGTGCCTTATTCGTGCTAGAACCAATGCGTTCAGATGTATTCAAATGTACAATTTATAAATGAATATTAAAAAATATTGAATTGAAAAAGAACAACTAAAAATACCAGAACATATGGATGATCGATGCAGGCGTTTGTAGTGTCCAAGATAGAAATTTTTTCCCTATTCTGTCTTGAGATTCAACAATCACAAGAGATTGATCTCTTGTCAAATCTACTCTGTAAATTTCTCAGAAATTTAAAGGATAAATGAATTTTTTTAATGTGTTTCTAAATGATCAGATTATCATTCATATAGATAGCTTCGGGTGCAAGCTAAAATAAGCAATATTGTCTATAGACTCATGGTGTCGGTCCGGAGCATTTGGACGGATGCATCGCTTCATCAATCGCTTCATCAACAACAACCAAATACCAACGGTCGAAAAAAAAGAAAAAAAATCGGCCCGTTCGGCCAAGGTCCGATCCGCTTCAACCAAGACCCAAGGCCCATATGTTGATATTATATATATATGTTCACCAAATAGTCTATTCCAATATCTATTTTATTATCCATTTGAAATCATTTTTTGTATGAACATTTATATAATGTTAATTTATTTTTTCAAGTTCCAATGTGGGAAAGCATGTGCCCCACATGCCACATGTGCCTCACTAACCACATGTGCCCACATATGCATTCCAAGTTAAACAAATATTAACCTACACTACTCACAAATGCACGACACGCGTGTAGTACTCTAGGTGTCGATCCCACAGGGATTACGCAACACAACCTAAACTAAAATTACGAATCAAACTTGCAAACGACCGAAATATCGGTTTTAAGAATGAAATACTAAAAACAATAAACTGACAAGTTTTTAACAATGTGACAAACGTTTTAGGAATCTGGTTTCACCACAAGACTACCGAAACCTACAATCAACCTATCTAATCATGTGATTCCAATCAAGTTATCTAAGGCACACGATCCTAATATGATATCTACCCACTCTCAAGGTATAGACACGTGATCTAGTCAAGTTAACCCTTACTTTCGTGCCTGACACCTTGAACTAGACCCATAAATTCTATGATTCATCCGTTTTACCCTAAACTGTTGCTACCTTACTTTCTCGGCCTAACCTCGGTTGTTCTAAACCTGATTATCTGGAATTAGAATTCTTCTTTTGATCCTTCTCCTAAACTCCTAAAACATGCATCTATGTGGCCATTCGCAAACACAAGTCAATCAAGCACTCTTACAAAAAATAGATAAACGAAACGGGAAATTTCATTCAAAGATAAATCAAAGTGTTTCCGGGATAGCCATGGGCTAATCCCTTCTCCTAGAACAAAACGACTACTGTTGCACAAGCTAATAGCGTTCACGTACTCTCTCGGGTTTTCCGGGAAGCTGTCCGGTATTCCAAGAGGATGAGGCAGCTTGCTGTGCTATGGAGTTTTCTAACATCTTCACATGTGTTTTGAGCTCGTTGATTACAGTCCCCATGTCCGCATTGAGTTTGGCTTGAATCGATTTGTTGCTGCCTTTGTTCCTTGATAAATTCAAGCATCACCGCCTCAAGGATTGACGAGGGAGTTTGAGGAGGTTTAGGAACTTGCGGAGCTTTCTGGAATTGCTGATTATTTTGTGGGTACGGTTGTTGTGGTTGCTAAAATCCCGAATACTTCATCGGTTGAGTCGTTCAGTATGAGAAGTTTGGGTGGTTACTCCAATTCGGGTTGTAGGTATTCCCTAATTGTGTGTTTCTTTGCTGCTAGGTGTAGTTCATCTGTTCGATGTCTTCTTGCACCGTGCATTGATACGCTACATGTTTCTTATCTTTGCAATTCACACAATACATAGCGTTCGCTGCATTGCTCATCGCTCTGCTCTGATTCGGCTCCTATAGACCTCGAGTTCTGTGAGGCATACCTCTCGATGTGGACCACATGGTGTGGTTCATGGCGAGGTTATCTATCAGCTCGTATTCCTCCTCAACACTCAGATCCATAAATGATCCTCTAGCAGCGTTATCCAAAGTTGTTCGGTGTTCGTCTGAAATTCCATTGTAAAAGGTTTGGATAACATACCACTGCTCGAGACCATGGTGTCGGCACATCTGTAGAAGATCCCTAAATCTGCCCCCATGCTTCAAATAATGTTTCTCCATCTCTGCATCTAAACGTCGTGATTTCTCCCCTCATATGAATCGTCTTGCTCAGAGGAAAGAACCATGATAGGAACATTGTGCAGAGTTGAACCCAAGTAGTGATAGAACCAGCGGGAAGCGATTACATCCATGTTTTCGCTCGTCCTCCAATTGAGAAGGGGAAGAGACACAACAAAATCGCGTCCTCCGAGACTCCGTGTATCCTGAATGTATCGGAAAGCTCTAAGAAGTCTCTGAGGTGTTGATGGGGATCCTCGTGATTTCCACCCATGAATTGCTTCTAATAAAGCATGTTGATCGCAAGCTTAGTTTCACACTGCTCTCTAGCAACAACAGACATCCGTATAGCGGTCTGAACATTGTTCATGTTTGGTACCACGTAGTCTCTGAGGCGACGTGGTGGAGGAGCCTGTGGTTCTCGCATTTGAGGTACGAGTTGTTGTTTCTGCAAATGTCCATGGGCGTTCAATATACCATTCTGATTATCCATCTCTTCTTTGATCTGACGGCTCTGCGAAGGACAAATAAAAAAGATTTAGGTAGAAAAACAAAGAAAAGAAAACAAAAAGAAAAATAAAACAAGAATGACTCTAGGCTCGAATCTAGGACGTGTTGACAATAGTCCCCGGCAACGGCGCCAAAAACTTGATGCATTCCAAGTTAAACAAATATTAACCTAAACTACCCACAAGTGCACGACACATGTGTAGTACTCTAGGTGTCGATCCCATAGGGACTACGCAACACAACCTAAACTCAAACTACGAATCAAACTTGCAAATGAACGGAATATCGGTTTTAAGAATGAAATACTAAAAACAATAAACTAACGAGTTCTTAACAGTGAGACAAACGTTCTAGGAATCCAGTTTCACCACAAGACTACCGAAACCTACAATCAACCTATCTAATCATGCGATTCCAATCAAGTTATCTAAGGCAAATGATCCTAATATGATATGTACCCTCTCTCAAGGCATAGACACGTGATCTAGTCAAGTTATCCCCTAATTTTGTGGTTAACACCTTAAACTAGACCCATAAGTTCTATGATTTATCCGTTTTACCCTCAACCGCTGCTACCCTACTTCTCGTGACCTAACCTCGATTGTTCTAAACCTGATTATCCGGAATTAAATTATCGTTTCGGTCCTTCTCCTAAGTTCCTAAAACATGCATCTACGTGGTCATTCGCAAACACAAGTCTATCAAGCACTCAGACAAAGAATAGATAAACGAAAACAGGAAATTGCATTCAAAGATAAATCAAAGTGGTTCCGGGATAGCCATGGGCTAATCCCTTCTCCTAGTACAAAATGAGTACTAGCTCATGCGTTCGAAAGAAAACAACATAATTGAAATAGATAGTTTAAGGAACATAAAAACCAAACGAAACCAAAGTCCCTATTCGATCTTCAATGCCCCTTGAATGTCTACCCTGCAAGTCTCCCTGTAATTCTCTCCCTCTCTCTGTATCTCTGCTACTGCTCCCTAATGTCTGTAACGTATGTAACCATTTTCTATCAAACCGAATGAATATGTCCTTCTTTCTTCTTCTATTCTCTTTCCTTTTCTTCTTTTTTCCCTTTTGGCCATGCTTTTTCATTCCTCTGATCAGGTTTTTCCTTTTCTTTTCAGTCAGCTAAACATCTCCTTTTCTCATGTTATAGGTCCGTGTCTTCACGCCTGGTCGTGCAGATTGTGACGCCCGATCATGCTTGCTGGTGCCCGACCATGCAGGAGGATAAGCCCGATCATGCAGGTTCTTCTTTGTGTTGCCCGAGTCGTGCTGCATGTTCGGGGGAAGATTGCTGTCTCAAGAGCCCGATCGGGCTGTAGTTAGTGCACGGTCATGCTGGGGTTGTTGGTTGATGAGTCTGGTCGTGCAAAGGGTTGGTGCACGGTTGGGCATGTGTGACCATTGCTGAGCCCAATCGGGCTGGTGGTGCTGCACGGTCGGGCACTCCATTCCCTCATGTGCCCGATCGTGCTATGCATTGTGTTGGTCGTGCAGGTTGTTGTCTTGCTCCGTTTCTCGTCTCGTTTGCTCCTTTACAATCCTTGATGCTAGTACTTTGTCCCCTGTATGTTCTTTAACTTCGAAATGAACCGAATTGCATTAAAACCTGTAAGAACACGAAAACACAAAAACGAGTAAAACAGATACAAAATCATATGTAAACATAGCATCTATATCGTAAACATATTTAAAATCATGCGAGAAATACATATTAAAACGAGACGATCACCTACAATACCCCATATTTTCTATTCACACTTAGTAATACTCATATTTAAATAGAAAATAAGATTTCAATCTGAGAATTCTAGTTAAGTATGCATTTGAAAGGTCTTTTGGACTTGAACCGTTCATTGTGAGTACTTATCGGATACACTTTGTGAATTAGTGAGCTACAGTCTTGAACTACTCACGTTTTGTAGTAAATCAAGATAATAAGTATCACACATACCAAACCGTAACATTTCAATTCTTACGATTGTGTTTATTATGGTCATGAACATATCCTTTATTCATGAGATTTGTAGAGAACTCAGCCATCTTGGTTCTCATAGATGCGACCCCACATCGATATCATTTAGGTAACACCAATAAGAAAAAGTTCGTATCAATTCCACTTTCAAAGCTATTAACATTATTAAGAATCGTAAGATTCATCCCTTTACACATCAACGAAGACATATTTTATTTTAGCATAGGGAAGGCTTGATAGTATATCATGAGACTTGAGTCTTCCTTAACTAGTTAGCCTATTGAACCTAGACCATGGAATCTCCAATGTTACTAGGTTAGGTTTCCGCCAAGTGATGACTCATTCCATTGGCTTTAAGCCCATACCCATCGCTGTATTTAAAAATTGCTCTCTATCAAGGCCTTTAGTAAATAGATTCAATTCTTTAGCAAGTTTCGTATCGTGTTATGGCGTCGCCTGATATACCTTGATTTACCATTGTAAATTTGGTTTTTCGCTATTACAAAGAGTAGCCATATTGTCATAATGAACACAAATGGAAGTCATAGGCTTTTTCCATAATGGAATTCCTTCTAGGAAGTTTTTGAGCCATTCTGCCTCCTCAACAGCTTTATCCAATGTTACAGATTCTGCTTCCATAGTTGAGCGTGTCACTACATATTGTTTTGATGATTTCTAAGATACAACTACTCCTCCAAGTGTAAATACATATCCACTTGTAGATTTAGTATTTGTATTGTTTGAAACCCAATTTGTATCACAATATCCTTCTAATATTGGAGGATATTTAGTGCAATGCAAACCATAGCTAATTGTATGCTTAAGATATCTTAATACTCGCATTAATGCAACCCAATGTTCTTTTCCTGAATTGTGTTAGTATCTACTGAGTCGACTAATTGAATATGTCAAATCCGGTCTCGTACAATTCGTGATGTACATTAAGCTTCCAATAACACGTGTGTACTCCAATTGTGATACAATATCTCCTTGATTTTTCTTAAGATGAACACTAGGATCATATAGAGTTACAACCGTTTTGCAATCAAAATGTACGAATATTTGAAGGACTTTTTCTATATAATGGGATTGTGTCAAAGTGTAACCTTTCGAATTTCTTTGAATTCGAATTCCAAGAACTATATTCGCAATTCCGATGCCTTTCATATCAAGATAAGAATTTAATATTTTCTTGGTTCGATTGATTACATATTTGTTTGTTTACATGATTAGCATATCATTGACATATATACATAAAATAATGTATGCATCTTTGTACTCTTTTACATAGACACATTTGTCACATTCATTTATCTTAAAACCATTTGATAATAAAGTATTATCAAACTTCTCATATAATTGTTTTGGTGCTTGTTTAAATCTATAATGAGATTTTATCAATTTACATACTTTATTTTCTTGAACTTTCTTTTCATACCCATCTTTTAATATTATATATATATAGTCTATTCCAATATTCATTTTATTTGAAATCATTGTTTTTTTTTATGAACATTTATATAATGTTTATTTATTGTTTCAAATTTCAATGTGAGATTTTTTTAAAAGTGCACATATACAAAGCATGTGCCGCATATGCCACGTCTGCCTCCCATGTTTGCTTTCTCTTTTTCTTTGCTTTCTTCTTCTTCCTCTTTGGCTTGAGCTGTCTTTTAAGCATGTTTCCACCATGTTCATGGTCGGTTGAATCTAGTTTAACATCTTGGGTGGTTACACGTGGCGTGGTTGAATCTAGTTTAACATCTTGGGTGGTTACACGTGGCGTGGTTGAATCTAGTTTAACATCTTGGGTAATTACACGTTGTGGGGATGGCTTTTTGAGAAGTATGTTCCCACCACACTCATATCCAACCGGATGTCCATGGCAAAATCTAATCATCCGTTACAACTCAATTTTAAATGGCTATGAAGACAATGCCACGTCGACCAATTGGCCATCTAACGACCAATATTACTCTGGAAGTGAACAGTTTTCAAACATCGTACGAGTCATTCGAAAACATTTATCAGCATCTGAAATCCAAAGCTACAATTTGCCAAGTCTCACGTAGGAGGGGTTTCTTTGAGTAGTATTTAGATAATGAGACAATATATTATTTACGGAGTGAATTCTTGATGAAATCTACCTTAGTTACAAAATTTTTAAAAAAAGTTTGTTAAAATAGAATGAGAACCGAATTGGAGCAAACCCAAACTTTAACTGTTAGTGGAACATTTTATAACGAACATTTTAGAGCAATTATCTCGTTTCAGAACGGAGCCCAGCCCTAAACCCGAAACAAGAAATCTTCTCCTTTCACACCCACACGCCTGCTTCGATTCTCTTTTCGGCTTTCCGTTCACTCCCACTCTCTGCTGGGTGTTATCTTCTTCTCCCGAAACCCTAAATATTCCATCTTTGCCGGTTTCTTCTTCGGAGAAAGAGGTTGTTGCTGCTTTTCCGTTGAAAATATGGCGGACGAAGAGGTTGTTGCCGTCCCTGCGCCGCCGTCCGACTACAAGCGAAAGCTCGACGAAGTGGAGCCTGAAGCTGCGGAGCGACCCTCGGGTCCAACTGAAGGCTCGAATGCGGAACTTAATGGAGTCTCCAATTACGACTCTTCTTCTCAGGCGAAGCGGCCGAAGCTCGATGACGAGGCTGACGGTTTAGGTATTTTGATTGCTTTTTGGCTTGATCCGGAGAATGGGTTTTTGCCCCTTCGGCTTTATCGAAATTATTTTGTAACTTATCGGGATGGATTTGTTTATGGAGTTTACAAAGCTCTGACGATTGGTCTAGGACTCGTTCGATGTTTGTGATTCGCGAAAATTTCGTCTTCTTTTATATGGATAAGTCAGAAAAAGATTCTTGTTACTGCAATTTTCAGGTTATGTAGAAGCTCGTAAAAGTGGTTCTTCAGCCGAAAATGCTGAAGAGCACCATGAGGAGCATGAGCATGAGGAACAGAAGCATGAGGAATCCCATTTTAAGGAAGAGGAAAGTGAGAACCCAAATGAGCAGAAGGATGAGCACCAACAAGGTGAACCTTCAGATGAGGAAGTTCAGGAGTCCATTCAAACCACGGAAGCTGAAGAGAACAAGGGCGACGATGATCAGCCCCTGGATGATACTGCCAATCCTAAGGATAACCAGCACGCTTCTGTTGAGGCTGAACTCTCTCAGAAAGGTGGAACAGAAGAAAGTACAGAAGATACTGATGGAGTCTGTAAGCCAAAGGTTGATGAGACACAGCCTACATCTCGCAGAATAGAAGTCCCGAGTTCAAAGGTGATGAAATCTATCTTGATGTTGACTCTTGTGGAAGTATATTCTACTAGTTTTGGTTGTAATTTGCTGTGTCAAATACTTTGCAGGTGGGAGTGCTTATAGGAAGAGGTGGGGAAACTATAAGGTATCTCCAGTTCAACTCCGGTGCCAAAATCCAAATTTTAAGGGATGCTGAGGCTGATCCGAATTCAGTATTACGGCCTGTGGAGATAATTGGAACAATTGCTAATATCGAGAATGCTGAGAAGCTTATCCATGCAGTTATAGCAGAGGTTTTATGTTTGGCGTTATATTAGATTTGCTTTCTTTTTGGCAACATCTGTTTCTCCTGTTTATTTTCTCTTTTTGTTTGTTATCTGCCTGAGGTTTTCCTTCTGATGCGTTCTCAGGCTGAAGCAGGAGGTTCACCCGCTCTTGTAGCTAGGGGCCTTCCCACAACTAATGCCATTGGGATTCCAGAACAAATGGAGATTAAAGTTCCTAATGATAAGGTATCACATACTTCAGTTGTTTATGCCATTTTCAAGGTCATATCTAATCAAGTTTATATTGGTAGGTCGGTCTCATTATTGGGCGAGGTGGGGAGACCATCAAGAACATGCAGACAAGGTCTGGAGCACGCATTCAGGTGATAGATGTTATGTTCCATTGACCTATAAAATATGGGAGGGTGTGAACGGCTTCTGGTTGTATGACATCAGGAAAATAACGCTCTTGGTCTTTTTTATGGCTGATTATATAATTTGTCATGTAGTTAATACCACAACATGTTGAAGGGGATGGATGTAAGGAAAGGACTGTCCGTATTTCTGGTGATCAGAGGCAGATTGACATAGTAACTGAAATGATAAAGGATGTTATGTATCAGGTTTGTTCTCTGACTCTATTTCTCTGTGGTATAACTGAGCTAATTCATTGGTTTTTGACTAATTGTTAGATATAATTTGTTATTACTGTGAGAAGAGACTTCTTCGTTTGGCAGCCTGCTTTTATAATTTATCTTGATGTAGTATATCTGTTTGAGACCTTATTGCATAACTTGGCAGCTCTTATTCTGGTTTCTTTCCATACAAATTAAATGTGGTGATATCATTTTTTAGTATGTGCTATCATCATCATCATTTGGGGGTCTGTTGCCTGGACTAGTTTTGTGCATGGTGGGTGTTTAAGTATGCTGATTATCTGTTCAGATTCTGGGAGTATAATGGCGTTGACTGTGGAAATAACTATTCCTGCCCATCTTTAAGTGAGTCTAGAACCCCTGCCATTCTTCGTTGATTACATTCTTTCTAAAATCAGAACAGTCTATAATGATACTGAGGACGCTCTGAATCACAGCATGTTTCCTGATGAGTATCATGTCCTTATGGAGTACTTGTTTCATTCTGCTGCCATAAGATGGATAGTTTTAGAAAAGCATGAAAAGAGTGTACCAATTAATAATCCATTTCAAGCTCGTCGAATCCTGTTAAGAATCATATGTTCCATCCTCGATGTCAGTTGCCATAATTTTTATGTTGAAGGTGCCGATCTCGAATTGGTGTTGGCTTTAAAAATGCAGATTTGGCTGTTACCTTTCACATGGGGTCAGCATTGCCTTGTTGGTGCACAGTAGACATCACTCGTGTCTACCGAAGAAGGTATCTGGCATTTGTTATTCACACTTGCAGGTTCTGGTAGTTGGTAAGGTTGCTTTCAGACTTGAAAACTTCAGGACCTTAGTGTTAGTATGGCTATATTACAGTACCTTAGTGCAATCAAGCAGCCGGATGTTCGTTACCCGTGACACCTGCTCTTATCTGAAGTGCCTTGAAGACAATTTTATCTATTAATGCTGTGGACCAAAATGCTCCTTGCAGAATTACTATTGCATTACATTTGTTCTGAATGCTTATGGATGGCCTTAGGGGAGACCTTGTTTGGTAGTTTCATATATGATATTTAGCTCTATCGCTATGAACCTAGGTGATGTCAAAACTTGATGATCAACTTGGATCATTTGGTTTATTATGGATAGTTTTATTTTGTTACAGTAATTGCATTTAAGTCTTAAACACGTGACATTTGTTTGTGAGCGACTACTGTATCTTACCAGTTGTGATGGGATCTGTCTTGATTTGCCTTGCATATTCATAAGCTGTATCCTCGTTTCCATGCTTTTGTGAGTTTTCTGATTTCATGTTATGCCATAAACCTTACATGCTATGCTGTCTTTCTTCCTTTAATCATACAGTCTCAGATTTTAGCACTTCTTGCGTGTTTCTTCCATTTTCTAGTGGCTTGTGTAAGATGTTATGTTCTTTTCATTGTTTTTGAAGATCGATATTATTTTTGTGTTTGTTTGTAGAATTCAAGATCATCACACTATTCCGGTGGTTACAACCAGCCTGGCTACCCACCCCGAGGACACTCTGGTCCGCCTCATTGGGGTTCACGAGGTCCTCATGCGCCCCCACCAATGCCATACGATTACCACCATCGTGGACCATATCCATCTCAGAGTTCGCATTACAATTCCCCAAATTACGGTGGTTATCCCCCACAACATATGCCTCCTAGAAGTGGGTATGGTGCTGGGTGGGATCACAGGCCTTCACATAGCGGCACATATGATTACTATGGCAGGCAAGGAAGTCAACCCTCGGGTCCCGTTCCCTCCCCATTTTCCGGACCTGCTCCTGCTCCATTACCCTCATCTGCCATGGGCCCACCTCCTTCCCAAGCAAACTACAGTTATGGACAAGGTCATGGTCCAGATTATGGACATGCTGCTCCTTACTCTCAGGGGGGTCCTCAGCAGACTTATGGGCAAATATATGATCAGCCTAAGTATGATAATCCTCAGATTCAGCCACCTTATGCAGGACATGTTGGTACTCAGCCTTACCCGCAAGCGGGTGGTGGTCAACAAGGTAGGTTGTATGGAATGCAAGGACCAACACCGCAAGGTTATGAGCCTCCGAGAGCTGCAGCACCTCCTGGAGATATGTCTTATCAAGGAACTTCGCCTGCAGCACCTTCATATGGTGCTCCACAACAGCAATATGCTTATGCATCTACTGCACCTATGCAAGCTTACCCTTCATACGGCTCTGTAGCACCAACTGATGGGTACAACAGTACACAAGCACCCACATCTGCCCCAGTTTATCAGCAGCAAGGCGCGGCTTCTGCTCCTGATCAGTCTGGCTCACAGCAAGCTACAGCTGGTTATGGTCAAGTACCTCCAACAGGTGGTTACAGTTCGTACCTATCCTCACAGGTGGCTTATGGTAATGCCCTGGCTCAAAATAGCGGAAACTACAGATACGCAGGCTCTCAAGATCCTAGTTATGGAGGTGGAAACTCATCAGCATATGCTGCAGCACCTGGTGGACAAACCGCATATTCCCAAGCAGCACCAGCTCATGCGGGCTATGAGCAACCCGCAACTCAGCCAACAGGCTATGTTACTGCTCCAGGGAGTGCACAACCAGCATATCCTCAGTACAACGCTAACCAGGCGTATGCCGCACCCCGGTAAAGAGTTGACTGCTTTTGCGAGGTTAGTAGACTTGCATTTCTTCATAACACCTCCGGCATTTTGATGGCCTAAGTAGTCTCTCTATTCTTTTGCTTGTTTTATGTACCAAAGACTTTTTTCTGTGGCTCTGTTTGGTTACATGCTGCACTTTAATTTAGTATTTCTTAGTTGTGATGTATAGTTAAATACATGAAAGACCGCATAAACCTTGCTTATTAGGGTTGTAATCAGAAAGATTGACATACTGATTACATTTGCTTCTTTGTATAACTTGACAAACTTAACTATAAAACAATTGATAGAAACTGTTGGAAGAACAACAATCTCCATATTCTAGTAGTTTCCGCTAATGCGAATGTTCGTTTGTTGTCATGTGACTCAAGTCCTATACGTGCAGTATCCTCAGGGCAGTTTCGTATGCGCCTTGGAGACGGCTCTTACGGCCATTCTCCTTTGGCAATCTGAGGTAGCGTGCAACCTTTTTGAACCCAGAATCTTGCTGAAACAGTACAGATCTTTGTTCTTCATCTGTGGGATTCATCGTTTCTTTTTCTTCTTTGGGTTGAGGCCGTGTCAATGCCCATTGTATCGCCCATATGGCTAAAGGCCGCATGTAACAAAGCGATCTGTACTCATCATTTGTGTTCCACGCTTCTGGTGTCTGAAACGAGCAACTGCAAAGGAAGACAGTGATATTATGTTCCAAACCAGGATGAGTGTATTGTGGTGAACCATAGGCGAGAAAAAGAAATGTCTTTACCCGAGACCGCTCTCGGACCAAGCAGCTTCATAGATTCCACTTGCTGTCTGAAATCCTTCGTCTTTCAACCCTTCTTGAATCATACAAGCTGCAACAGAGTATGTCGTTCCGACCCATACTTCCTTTGAAACCATCGTGCTCATATCGACTCGTCCATGTGGTAACATCCCGTTAACCGCACCTCGTGTCCCTCCTCTCACCTTCATTACATTGAAGTCGAAGATCGTTCCCAGTGCTGTCCTTATCTTGTCTTCTTCCACGATTGGCTTCAGCCCGCATGCTCTTGCGTACCTTCAAATGATATATTCATATGAATTAGTATTTCAGTGTTTTTTTTTTGTTAAAGGAATATGAAGTTAAAATGCTTAAAATTGCAACTTTGATCGCACCATTGTCCTGCCAATTGGTCAGCCAAAATAGACGAGCTCGAACCACTTTTACTGTTGTCGTAATCAAAATATGAACCGTTCCACAGTTTGGTAAAAACACTTTTCGCTTTCTCGTACTTGTCATTGAAGTAAATTGCAGCTGCGTTATCCCCAATCTCACGTGCTAATGCAGATGCTGCCTGAAGAGCCGCGACCCAGAGACCACCACAGTATGCACTGACGCCCGAAACACACCACGCATCGTACGTTTGATCAGGGAATCCTTCGTTCTCAATCATCCCATCGTCGTCCTTATCGAACTGATCCAAGTATGCAATTGCTGTGTAAACCGATGGCCACACGGCTTTGGCAAAGTTCTTGTCGCCCGTTGCGAGGAAATCTCTGTACACTTGGAGTACAAACTTAGAGTTCAAGTCTTTCCACCTATCCGTGTTGAACAAGTTGTAAGAGTTCACTTCGAACCAGGGATCGTTCAGACCAATATCGTGAGGAACAGCTCCAAGGACGTTTCTGGGGACCCATTCTCCGGAACTCATGATCTGTTTCTTGCCCGAATCGTGCATCATAACCGCAGCCGCGAAGTCTCTCTGAATACTCAGCTCGAGTTTTGGGAAGAGCATGAGCAGAGCAAAGGAAGAATAGAAATGAACATCGTATGTATTGTACATCAGATACTGAATTCCTTCGAGGTAGAGAAACTGGCCAATGTTTTCATCTCCGTTCTGCACCAGAGACCTTCCAAGAAAGGTGCTGGACGAGGGAGGAGCATGAATCTGCTCACATATTGCATCGATTCTTCCAAGAATCTGCATTGCTATGTTGTTTTCTTTTGTAGCAGTACTGTTTGTGGATGATATACTTAAGGAGATCTTTCTCCTTCCAATGCTTGCCAGGCTTTGCCTTGGAGGAAACCCATCTTCGAAAACCGAAAAAGAAAGATGAAAAGAGGTTTTTGCTTGATATTATTCACAAATGAATGGGTCCTTCTGCGAACATTTCAATGAATTAATGGAGCTGTACCTGTCCAGATAGTTCCTCCGGCATTGAGATAGTATAATTCGTTGAAGAGAGTTAATCGATACCTGAAAAATTGGTTATTTCCATCAGTCAATTTCGGTTGATCTGATGCAAAAGAATCATCTGATAGAAAGAAAGATGGAGCAAAACTTCACCAGCGAGGAAGCTCTGGGTTTTCAAGAATAGGACTTTGCCATGCTTCAATTTGAGACTCCCAATCAGCATAATCTTGTAATCAAGAATTGACATGTAAGAAAAGGGAAGACACACTGTGAGATAGCAAAGGACAAGAGATGAAAAGAACTGTACGTACTGAGAATAGCGTCACGAGCCATTGTCACTGCTGCGTCGCCTAAGCACCCATAGAATCTTGTGTATCTTCTGCAAGTAGATTTTTATGTTAAACAGCTGTAAAGAAATTGTGTATGGAGTTTGAAAGATGTTGTTTACTAGAGATTCACGCACCTGTGGTAAGTCTTCTCGTCGAACCTCACCTCAGGACAGTCCCACGAGAGTGAAAATGTGACTGTCCGGTCACATTTAGGAGGAACCTTCACCGTCGCTGCTATAGCTGCTCCGATGGACGATCCAGGTCTGGAGGGCGAACATGCCTTGCACGTTAATTTGTCGAACGTTTCATTCTGAGAGAAGCAAAGGGTCAAGAATCATTGGAGGGAAAACATTAACATCATTGTATTTATATGAAAATACAGAGAGAGCTAGCCTTTTTAATCTCTTCCCACATATCTCCAGCTGAGACTCCATGAGCAGAACTACCAGAAATGATGAAACATGGACACTCAGAGACATGAACATCATCAGTTTCTTTTGCTGCAATGGCGTAAGTCACCGGTGGATGTCCATCAGCCGTGCTGCAACATCAGTACATAAAATAGTCTACATTACAGGAAAACGAGTACCGAAACTGTAATAAGTTATGGATCCTTGAAAGCAACAGAGAGATATATTGTATAGTAAAGACAACAATCTTAATTTTACAATGATGAGTTTTCCTTAAACTCCATGTTCCATCGCATAGAAGGAGTGTGCAATCTAGTTTTCGGATTATTCGGGTTTTGAAAAATTGGATCTAATTAAACCCGAATATTTTTGAATTCCGTTCGGATTTAAAAGAATTAGACCGAATTACAATTGATTAGATGGATTCTCCGTATAGTTCTGGCGATTTGGGTTTAAGATTTTTATTATAAACTGAATTATTTTTTGTTTTAGGATTTTATTTTTTAGAATTCTTCTCTTAGTTTTTTTCAATATAAAATAAAAATAAAAATATTATATATAACATAAAAATTGTTTATAATTTTTTTGTAATTTGTTTGTTCGGTTTTCTCGGGTTTTATCCGAACTTGAACCGAACCGAACGGAATGCAAACAAGTTTTGAAATTTGAAAACGTATAGATTCTTAGTATAACCAATATTCCAAATGATTCAATTTATTCGGATCGGTCCGAATTGGACATCCTGAGTAATTCAACGTCAGTTGAAATTTGAAACTAGGGACGGGTATTTTTGGGTTACCATTCAACCCGAACCACGGGTTCCGTAGAACCTGTTCGGGTATAAAATCCAAAACTCATTCGGGTTGGGTTCTTTTGGGGTTCATGAGAACCCAAAAATAAAAAAATAAACAATCTAAATTAAAAATCATTATCCGAATTATCTAAACAACTCGATCCAAATTAGAATTCAAATATCATTAATTTTTTATCCAATTAGAACTCAATTAAATTTAGAATTGAAATTACCTAGATAATATGAATAACCTGATCCTAGTTATCCAAATAATATGATTAAATTGGGTTTTATAGATTTCACTTTTTTCGAATTGAAATCTAAGGAACTCGAACAAAAACAACTTTTGGGTAAAATTCAGATTCAATTTTCCAAAACCCGAACAAACGGAAAACCAAAGAATCGAAATGCCAACCCTGTAGTAGTTGAAAATGGCTTACTTGTGATGTAAAGCTATTGCATGGACTCCATCTTGCGTCCTGAAATGCCAAACCAAGTCAAAATAACAAAGTCCAGGTTTCAGAACTAAAGAACAAAGGTAACAACGTGAAAAATTATGTCAGTATCACACTGCAGACGCAGACATGCAAATTCTTACCTCATTTTCGTGTTGAAATGTTGGCCACTTAAACCTGAAGCCCCGCCCACTGAATTCTACTTAATCACATAGTAAAAGGCCAAACTTTTACCATGCATACTCAATAGAAAGAATTGTTCGACGAGTGAAAAGAGAGTTCGATCGAGCTTAGTTACCTCCCACGTAAAGAGCAAAGTAACATTTGCTTGTTCTTGTCCGGTATTAGACAGCTGAAGCAGTCATCAAAACAGTGACAGAGCAAAGATTAGATCACGTAGGAACTGAAAGCTATGATGTTGAGGGCGAAATATTCTTACCGTAAAGGTGAAAACAGAGACTGGAAGACTGCTTTCCTTGTAATTGTGCGGTATAAATGGAGAAACTTGATGAGAAACGATTCTGAGTTGAGGGTCAGGTTCACCTGTAGCCAATACCAAAGGGCAAGAAAGTAAAAACTGTGTTTTTTGTACGAATATATTTAGATGGTTTGGGAAGAAGTTTCTACCGTCATAGACGGTCCAAGCCCTGGGATACAAGGCATAATACGTAGATTTGTCCTCTTTAAGGTTCCAATCCCACGATTCGATTCCTAAACTAGCAACTCGGCCTCTGCATAGGTAACCTCCATTCTCTCTGCAAAAGTGCATTGTAAGAAACTGAAATCAAACTGTTTCAATAGGAAAACATGAAAGGATTGTGCAGATTACTTGGGCACTTGAGGTTTTGTTGGGCATAGAACAGTTGAGTATTTTAGACCGCTGGGGCGAGAAATAAAAACCTATAAGCAGATAAGCATAAAAGGATGAGAGGAAAACTTTACGAGAGGGTTCAATGAAGAGTGTTGAGGAGAGGAGATTTACAGAGAACTGGTTTGCGAGGACAGGAGCTTCCTCGCAGACTTTTGGGAAGATCTTGAACTGCTGAAACTCACCCTTGAAACTCCTCCCAATGCTTCCTGCACTAAAAAACATTTTCATGGTTTTGTATATTACTGCATTGATTACCAAAGACATCAATGCTTATGTGTTGAAGCCATATGAGAGCCCATACCCGATGCCGCCTAAAGGAACGCCATGATCACCCGTTATATGGTGCTTTCTGAAGATGTCAAATATTGAAGCCTGCACATAAATCAACAGGAAGGCTCAGTGCCTGATGCAGGCGGTTCAAGTGCTCTCATGATGGCTTACTCTTCCTTTTGCTGCTTCTTCCTTCGTGTGACGCCACAATCTATATCCTACAGGAAACTTTGAAAATCCAGATGGGTTTTGTATTAGCTGTAACAGCTGGATTGATTTCTTAAAGGAAGACAGTAAGACACTGAAGCAGATGTTTTGTAAGCAATCCTCTCTCTCATCCAATTATCTGAAGAGAGAGAGAGAGAGAGAATACCAGATGAAGAACATCTCTTTTACCGAGCTTGAATTCAGAAGGAGTCTTCACTTGACTGTTCAACTTGCGTTGCCATGTCAACGGAGGAAGCTTCTCATCTCCGACCTAACATAATACACCCAGAACAGCGCTAAGTCAGAACGATAAGAAACTAATTGCATCCAAATTTATTTCATTCACCATGCGTATATTTATCGAAAATTTTTAATCTTTACCACCGATGCTTCAAATATTATATGCATTCAACATAATCCAGTTCTATGTCACAGATAAATAGGAAGGTAAAAATATTATCCATCTTCTTGGTTCCGAATTCTGTTAAGCATTACTAAAATACTGAAAGTATGAAGAAACAATGTACCCTTTGGGCGTGATCTTCTCTCTCGGTGTCACCGTTCTGCATCTTCTTTACCTAAGAAATTGATGTACAATGAGTATGATCAAGTAAATGCATGGAACAGAGACGGAAATAAGAATTCAACTTGACAAATGTGTGTGTGTGTGAGGTCCACAGAAAACATCCTGCAGAAACAGTAACTTAAAGAAGCCTGACAAGTGTCAACGCAAAGCAACAGAAGAGAAAAGGACAAAGAAAAAGAGAAATCTGACACGATACGATGAAGAGATTGAACTCTGTGATGGGTTTTGCAAGAACAACAGAAATGGACTGATTAAAATGTATGGACAGAGCAAAAAGAAGGAGAAAAAAAGCTTAGTCTATGTATGTGGGTCTGCAAGAACAAGAAGATCATGATCAGAATTATCCAAAGGATCACTAAACTTTAGCCTGTGATGAGCTTTTGGCAAAAAAACCCAAAGGACGAAGCTTTTTTCGATCACAAAAGCACATAAAGAATCTAGAATTATGAACAAACAAAAAAGAAAAAGCTCGGAACTTTAGCCAGACGGCATGAATCTCTGCAATGGGTTTGTTGCATGATCATAAGAATGACAAAAAGCAAAGCAAACCTATATTATGAAAGTATCAAAGGAGGAAGAGCCTGAGTAGTGAAAGAAATGGAGGTGCAACAGAAGAAGTTAATATAGAAGAAAAAGGGTTGAAACATCCAATGGTTCTTCGCCAGAGTGTCTTTATGTCTTTTGAAAACTTCTAATTGCCCCTCACGAATGCCTTTGCGGTTGTCTTTGTTCTCGTGGACAATTTCCTTTTTTTTTCTGTATTTATGAAATATCAAATATAGCAATTGTGGTTGAATTAATTGGTTAGATAATCCCAATGGCTTCCCCAATTGCTATCAATTTGGTAGTTTTCGAATGTATTAACGTTGAATGGCAACTATAAAAATTACGATAGGTTTAGGGGTCTATGGTTTTCTATTAAATTATAGAAAATGTATCCATTTAAAATTTTATTTATCTTAATAATAATAATAATAACACAACAATTTAATTCAACTGGTAAATAAAAAATATAATACACCTCAAATTTGAGTTCATCTTTTTCTAAAATATCTTTAACTCAAACATAATCATTTTTCTAAACTAAATTATGATTTAGTGGTGTATCGATTAAAATCAATGATTTAGCTATAAAATTAAATGTTATTTTTAATAATAATAATAATAATAATAATAATAATAAAATCTTTTGAACTCTAAATTCAAAATCTTATTTTAGGGATAATAAATGTTCACGTTAATTAGAAAATTCTTTTAAAGTTTGATCTTATCCATGTGTGATACGCATGGATAAAGCTAAATAGCATTCAATCAAAGTGGAAATAAACATCGTTAACTATTTTTGATAAGTTCAATTTAATAATACGTAAAAAGGTGGTGTTTTTTTTTTCTAAAGAAAAAAAGTGTTGCTCTATTAATAAGATTGTCATGATTCGAATCATCGGAACCAAAATTATGCATTTCAATTGTAACTTATCTTATAGTAATCTTTTAAAATGTATGAAGAACATATAGTAATTAGACCACACGTTTTCACATCTTAACTAATAAGTAATTGCCGAGTAAATAATATACATCTATCCAAAAGCCGCAATGTTGTTAATGATTTGTTGAAAATATTGATTAAGCACTTATTAAGATTTTCTTTAATGGTTATATTTATAATGGCCGAAGGAAAAAACTAAAATGAAGTTTTTAAAAGAAGTGGTGCTAAAAGTAAGACAAGAATTACAATATTAAAACTAATTAGACGATATCCACGCGTCGCACGGATTTGTTATAATTAAATTGTAAATTTTAAATGTTATACATAATTTATTAATTTAAACATTATCATGACATTTGATATATGTATCGTCCAATACAAACGCATAAATTTTAATTTTCAATGTAAAAGTTTAACCAATAGATTTATAAAATGTAATATAAACTAACACTACGATTTGTTCATAATATCTTTGAAATTTTAAAGCGTCATTTTTCAGAGAAAGTGATTGCATGATTTGGACATGAGTTTTTTACATGATTGTTTTTCTATTCGTACCTGCATAATTTTTAGTACTAAATTTAAATCATAACATGGTTAAAATAATTATTGAGGTATTGATATAATTTGGAAATCTTTAAAACTAACTTATGTTAGAATTTCTTGTTTGTCTTTAGATATTCATTGGTGTAGATGTTCGTGGAACATAACGAGAGTGTTAATTACGCAATCACATGAACAAAAAAAAATAATTAATATAAGTGTTAATTTATTTTTTTTAAAACCATTGATCATAATGGGAATAGTATGTGTTACGATCATGATTGTTTTCTTGACAATCATTTGAGTAATAACTACAAAAAAACACGGTATTTCCAACGGACGGGGCAACGGATCCGTCCGTTGGAAACGAGAACCAACGGATTGCAACGGATGTGGGGATATTGCAACGGGCCGATATCCGTTACAAATCCATTACAATTTGCAACAGATTTGTAACGGATATCCTCCGTTAGAAATTCCGTTGGAAGTCCGTCGCAAATTTTAACGGATGGCAACAGAAACCATCCGTTGGCAGTTTCCGTTGGAACAACCGTTAGAAAGCGTGGCAACGGTCGTCCGTTGCAACTTCTAACAGATGCCCGTTAGAAATGGCAACGAAAGACCGTTGATTTATTGAATTTCAAGGCCACCGGTTTAAATAATTTACGTGAACCTACAACAGCTATCCGTTGCAATTTGCAACGGATGTCCGTTGAAACCTAAACTATTTAGATCTTACCAAAGAGTGCATCAAACCATCAATAACAAAAACATTTTCGAAAAAATGTCGTCGTCTTCAAATCGAAATATATATAGATCAAGGGAGTGGATGTATAGAAGAAAAGATCCTGTAACCGAAGAGATTACGCAAGAATTCTTACACGGATTAGAGCAATTCATGAGTTTTGCATCGATGCAGCCTTTGTGTCAAGAACGTGGGACAATGTTATGTCCATGCAAAAGATGCAAAAACATGAAGTATCAAAGTCAAGAAATTGTTTGCAAACATCTGTATAAGGTGAGTTTCGTTGAGGTGGGTTTCGTTGAAAATTATGAAATTTGGTTTTTTCACGGCGAAGATTGTTAGAGATAGTGTGCAAGATGCACAAGTACAACGAAATGAAGAAGTTATTTATGAAGAATCAACGACCAATCCATATGTGGAAATGGTGTCAGATGCTTTTCTTGGAGTTGTTAATGAACAAACGCATGAAGAGATGTCGAACATCGATGCACGTCGATTCTTCAACCTATTGGATTCGGCGAAACAACCTATATATGAAGGTTGTCGTGAAGGTCAGTCTCGTTTATCTTTATCTTCAAGATTGATGAGTATTAAAACAGACTACAATGTGGCTGAAAATTGCATGGATTCATTTTGTAAAACAATGCGGGAATATTTACCGGAAAATAACCAAGCTACGAAACGAAGAATGTGTTAAAAGACTTGGGAATGCAACATGAGAAAATTGATTTTTGTAGAAACAGTTGCATGTTGTTTTGGGGAAATGATAAAGACTTGTTGGAATGCAAGTTTTGCGGTGCAAGCAGATTTCGGCCTAAAAAACCATCTTCACGGAAATACGTACCATACAAGAAAATGTTTTATATGCCTGTAGCAAACAGGTTGAGAAGGTTATATGAATAAAAAATCGCTGCAGCTATGAGATGGCACGCAGAACACTTCACGGCCGAAGGTGTAATGCAACATCCATCGGATGGTCAGACTTGGAAAGATTTCAATGAAATATTTCTCGAGTTCGCGTGTGAAACGAGAAATGTTTATCTTTGCCTGTACACGGATGGTTTTAGTCCCTATGGACAATCTGGAAGTCAATATTCCCTGTGGCCGGTGATTTTGTCTCCGTATAATTTACCTCCCGAGATGTGTTTGGAAAGAGAGGTAATGTTTCTGACGTTGCTGATTCCAGGACCAGAACATCCGAAGAAAAGTTTCGATGTATTTTTGCAGCCCTTAATTCATGAATTACGACAGTTATGGAATGAAGGAATCATTGCTTATGACGTCAGTACTAAGCAAAATTTCAGATTGAAAGCGGTCTTGTTGTGGACAATTAGCGATTTTCCTGCGTATGGAATGTTATCAGGGTGGAGCACGCACGGAAGATTAGCATGTCCTTATTGTATGGAGGATACGGATTCATTTCGACTAGTAGATGGTAAGAAACCATGTTGGTTTGATTTTCATAGAAGATTTCTTCCTCGTGGTCATGCTTTCCGGAGAGATAAAAACATTTTCGGAAGAACGTGGTTAAAAAAAACAGGCACCGTGCATGCAAACTGGAACACAAATCCTTTACGAAAGATTGAACACAATGGAGGATTTACAAGAATCAGTAGAACGCGGTGGAGATCATGGGCATCGTAAACCAAAAGGTCAAGGTGAATGGCATAACTAGTATAAGCTTAGTATCTTTTGGGAACTACCATACTGGAAATCATTGATATTACGTCA
Source organism: Gynandropsis gynandra (assembly GCA_036759665.1). NCBI lineage: Eukaryota > Viridiplantae > Streptophyta > Magnoliopsida > Brassicales > Cleomaceae > Gynandropsis > Gynandropsis gynandra. The sequence continues at coordinate 27,162,042 of CM071866.1, read as the reverse complement.
TAATTTAGATGTTATGCATATCGAGAAGAACTTTTTCGATAACATCATAAATACTGTTTTGAATGTGACGGGTAAAACCAAAGGTAATATACAATCAAGAAAATATTTGAAGTTAATATGTCGACGACCTGAGTTGGAATTACGAGATGGAAGGTCACCTATCCCGGTATTCAGATTGTCTGGTCCGGCAAAAACAGCATTATTAAAGTAGTTAAAAGAGGACGTTAAGTTTCCCGATGGATATGCATCGAACATTGCTCGGTGTGTAGATATTGTCGATTCGAGGCTGATCGGATTGAAAAGTCACGATTGTCACGTTTTCATGCAGCGGCTCATTCCAATCGCATTTGCTGAGCTCTTACCACGTAATGTTCACGATGTGTTATGCGGAATCAGCATATTTTTCAGAGATATATGTTCGAGGAATTTAAAAGGTGATTGATCATCTCATTTTCATATGTATTTCTTGTACGATTTTAGGGATGTTTATGATATATATATGTGTTGTTTTGCGTATGATTCTGTATCCGTTTTACTTGTTTTCGTGTTTTCATGTTCTTACAGGTTTTTACGCGTATTTAGTTCATTTTGGAGCTAAAGGACATGCACGGAGCTAAGGAGCAACTTCAAGGATCATCACGGGACGAGATTTAGCAAGAGGAGCCTCCACCCGGTCGGGCACAACTCATACACGACAGGGCAAAGGCTACGGCGAATTTTGGTGCGCATTCACGCACGACTCGGGCAAGGAAATGCCCGACCCGATTCCTTACACCCGAGCGGGCGGACATCATGCCCGATCGGGCATCCCTTACGGACCATGACCTGCACGACCTGACATAGCCGCACCCGAGCGGGCACATTCAGCGCCCGAGCGGGTCGCGACCCGAGTTACAAGCTAAGTTAAGTAAAATTAA
>CM071866.1:27139079-27151785 GCA_036759665.1 Gynandropsis gynandra | reverse complement strand
AAGAGAACCGACTCTTCTTGAAGTGGTATTAGAAACCCACGCAAAGAAGAAGTCGGTTGTCGGGGAAGAGGCCACCGAACCGGAACTCATCGATCCTCGAGCGGCCCGAACCGTGAGAGCTATAACGGAGAATATCACACAGCAATCTCAGGCTTTCGGTTCAAGCCCCGACGACCTCAGTCCTTTACAAAAGGACCAAATTTATTTAGAGGTAAACTATTATTATTTTATTTGTAAATTATTAATCAAATAATTTGTTAAAATCTAACATTACTCTTATTTGTCTTGTAGTCGGTGAGACCGTATAAGGGACGATATAATTTTAATATTTTTATTAAAAACTTTTTAATTTTAAAAATATTTATATTTTTTATTTTTTTATTTTTTTTCAAACTTTCCAACGGACATCCGTTGGCAGTGCTAACGGGCATCCGTTGGAAAATATTTCCCGCCAAATCTTTTCCCGCCAGTTTGCATGCCCGTTTGGCATTGCTAACGGGCATCCGTTGGCATGCATTTCCCGCCAAATCTTTCCCGCCAGTTTGCAACGGATCCTCATTTGCAACGAACTTTTCGCAACGGCCCGGAATCCGTTGGCGTCCGTTGGAAACGACCGTTTTTTGTTGTGAATATTTGAACGAAAATACTTAGAAGTCTACCCTATATCGATATTTTTACGACATATTTTCTGTATTTGAATGCTTCAAGCAAGGTGAGCAAATTATTGCAGAAGAAATAATATAATAGGTTAATGGAGCAAAAATATTAAATACTTACCTATTTAGTAACAATCAAATTTCTATTTTTTGATTAGAGGTAGGTAGCTACAAATTTGATTCTTTCATAGCGATTACAAGTCCAACAATATCTATAACGTAGAATATTAATTAGATAAGTTTATTAGCAAAGAAATAATATTATTGATTCATTGCAAAACTACTTACCTTATAAAAGTTTTTTGTGGTCACCAAGTCAACTAATACTCGATATGAACGCGTCTTGAATTTGTAAGAGTCTTATATTTCAGACTCGTCCTTATGATAACTTGGTTTTTAAATCAAGTCATTTCTCCATGTGCATCTTGATTTGCACTATCTCTTGATCGATCTTTATTTTTTCAAAGGAAATACAGAGAAGTCTTGAATCACTTTGTTTGTTGCGATCATTGATCGTGACTTTTAATATCACAGTCTATACCCTAAACCCAAATATATATATATATATATTTTCGAAAAAAGGTTTCTAACCGACATTATAAAGAGTATATCGTGAATTATGGTATTAATTCAAAGATAATCAAGAGCACTTACATGTCATGAATCTTCATTGATGGTGTTTTTTTTTAGAAATGAGATTTTCAATATCAATATGGGAGAAAAAATGATACTCTCTTAAAGTAAATGATTTGATTTATTGAGCTTTATATTTAAATATTCTTCTAGTAAGAGGAACCAAGACATGGCGCGATTAATCTCCACTCATGCTATACTTGCATAAAGATTTTTTCAGCCCCATTTTGCATCCAAAAAGAAAACAAACAAATGCCTCTACAGCATATATAAAGAAAAAATTTCCATCATTATAGAGAATGTGCACAACATACCTTCATTGCAAAAATAGGACCAACAACGTAAACCTCGTAAGCAAGCATCAATGATGATTTTACAACCTTGATCAATGTAGTTTCTGCACTTCAAAAGAAAATGCTAAAAAAATTCTTCTATAAATCCAAGGCTTTTGACTAATTTTGAGCTTGAAACCATTAGAAAATACTTTAGAAACGAAATAGGCAATCTTGAATTAGGTAGCAAATAGAAGCAGATCGGTGTGAATGAAACCATTAGAAGGGGATGTCGCGAGCTTTTAAAAATAGAACAATATTAATTTATTTATATATTATTATTTATTTATTCTAAAATAATAGAACATTAAAATTTAATATAATTAATTTACCAATTATTTGTAGTGTATTTAAGATTTTTGAAAATTTAAAGTAATTTACGATCAATATTAGAACGTTAATGATATAACTAACTACATACTTATATATAATCTTAATATTATTAAATTGGATTTGAATTATTTTCTTCTTATTTTATGTCTCGTTACATGTGTTGGTGGTGGTTGTGTCATGATTAAGATATTACTATGGTTATAAAAATACGATAAATAAATATTTTACTATGAGATAGTACATATATATATATATATATTTGTTAAAGAATTAATATTAAACTCATAAATTAAAAAGAATATCCAAACTTCTAACCTGAAAAGATATAACAAATCTAATTAAGTGATTGGGGTTTTTTTACCATACGTCTTGAATCATTTACAACAATAAAACTTGGAAAAGACAACAATTTTTGAAGTAGACACAAAGACAATGAGGCAACAATAATTTGCAAATAGAGATAGAAATATATAATTAAACTATTCATTTTTTCTCAGTAAGAGAGGCAATGAAACAACATAGTAGAAGTATCGAATTTGAACAGAATAACGAAATGAATATTAATATGAATCTAGTTTACACAAAAGCATGAAAATACAACATAGATTAATGAAAACTGAAACAATTGTATTGAACAACAAAAAAGCTAGATTTCCAATTGATAATAATGAAAGAGGTGAGATCATAGTACTATAATAACCAACAAAATGATATACTGATTTCATCGATCCCAATTTGTTTATGGCATTAGTAATCTCTTTTGCTTTGTCCATTAATCTTCATTCTCAATATTTCTAAAAAATGAATGATGCAGAGATATAATAAGATATGGGATTTTGTTGAGGAGGAACACAAAACCAAACGCTAACGTGAAGAATTCATTTCAACTACGATTGCAAAGGAACATCGCTTCATATATATAACAATGAAAGAAATAAAAAATTTGAAGACATATGAGTGGTATTAAAATCGAAAGGCCAAAACTTTCTTCATCAATGTGATAATTAAGCCCTTCTATTTTCCAAGATAAATGGAGAATAACCTCATAGTATTATAATACGTTGACAACATTGGTCTAAACGAAAAAAGGTCTTAATGTTATTTTATCTCTACATCAACAATAATATTTTGTGGTTCAAAACAAAATTCGAGTTGATCAATATATAAATAGAATCAAAATTAAAGTTTTGTAGTCGTTTTAGTTCCATAATGGTCATCTCTAATGATATCTCATTTACTACAAGTATGATCTACAACATTATGTACAACCAAACTATATGAATGGTTCAACTCAAACTAATAATATGAACTTAAAAGTGGAGAAATATTTAGCCAACAGATTAGTAAGCAACATTTTTTCACATGGATTGTTCCACTCGCTTGTCTCCCATGTTTAGCTGCTCATTGCAAAAAAAAACCAACAAAATATCAAATTATAGGTCTTTGAAAATCTCTAGGTTTGTGAGGTTGATATATGTAATTCTTTTATAAGTAGAAATACAAAATGCGAAGATAAAAACCTAATATATGTTTAACTTAATATGGTTTCATATGTGTTTATACATTGTATAAAATATTTTGTTACCTAATTTATATTTTGTGTAATATATTAGTTGTTTTCGATAAATATTACTATTTTATTTTGATTCTTGATATGGTTCTATATTCAAATACATATTGATATAAAAATAATATGATTTTATTCAATTTTTGTAAAGAATAAATTACTAGAAGCGAATACCTTGCAACTTAATTATTTTAATTTATTTTTCAAAATTTAGAAAGTTAAATTCGATTAATTCATAATAAATTATAATTTATGTTAAAAAAAATTTTGTAACTAATTTTTTAAAATAAAATATATTGTCACATTCTCTTTTATTAGTATTAAGATTAGATTTAAATTAGATTTAAATGGAAATTTTCTCTCTCTTGGTGATGTGGCTTCACCAAAGAAGAGGAAAAAACATCCTTATTATATATATGATTTGATCGTATACATAGAAACATCTTTCGTATTCGTACGTACAATGTAACTTTTTATATTTAAAAGTTGAATGAAAAATATATATAATATAATTTTGTTCAATGATATTACGAGAGTGTACAGAGTAGATACACAATGATTTCTTGTGTTTTCTGTGATGTTCTCGCAATATTACGTTCAAACATTGTATAATTCGGGTTTTCAGTGAGTATACCTAGATTACACGATTCATACACTCTCTTGTACTACACCCCGTCTTGAAACTAAATTACTAACAAACGCCACATAAACCCTTGTGTGAATCGTCTAGAACTATTCTCGCAATAATTATAGGTTCCTGAATAAATCTTACTCGAATCACTCACTCATAAGCCTCCAAACTTTTATGGTTTAAGGCTTATGTTACAAAGACTCCTCTCGAATGCTTTTAAACGAACACAAAAACACTTTATTTACTCTCCTATTTTCTTCTTGAATTTTGGCGCATAAATATGATTGAGAGAGTATATTGGACATGAAACCACTTCTTCCTTTTATTACTAAGTTCATTTCCAAATTGCTTATTGATTTTCTTTTCCATTGAATTATTAAGTTGATTTATCTTCTCCTTTTAGATTATTTTCAAATATCTTATAAATGTTCACAAATCTACAAATATCTAACACAATTTAAAATATCGATAGTAATTGAAAATATGTTTAATGGAAATATCACAATATTGAATCTCAATAAAAATGAAAAATATTCATTATCATACAATAAAAGAAATCTCAATAAAATGAAATCTCAAAGAAATAGGAATCTCATTAAAATGGAAACATCATGCACTAACAATCCCTCATTTTTAATCTTCTGCTCGTATAAACTTCGAAAAAATTAGATCTGTGCATCAAATAGAATATCAAACAATATAACCAAAAGAGATCAAGAATATATTCCGAACATAAAGAATCCCCCCCCCAACTGTACCCGGTTCCCACTAAAGGTACCTTCTCCCCCTATTTGTGTGAGTAGAAGATCAAAAACATCATAAATCATCTTGTTAACGATTGCTTTCGTCGATGCACTTATTCTTGGAAACAATGACGTTAGATGTTCCTAAAGATCATACACAAATATGGAGGAATGAACATGTGATCATGAATAGTTTTCTTCATGAATACCGAAATCCATCATATCATTCGAATTTTTATTGATTAAAAACGAAAACTTCATGATTTATGAGCCACTAAAATTTAGTAAGTTAACTTGCTTTCTTAACATTTTCTTTTGAAAAAATAAACCATTTTCTCAACAAAGATCAATATTTCAGATGAGGTATTTGAATTTAAATATAATGCAGTTACATTATCAGCCAAATTGTACTTCAGAAATTTAACTAATGCACATGAAGCAAAAAAAATTGTTTTTACGTTTTATATGTATCCTTTTTTTCAGCACTTTAGACATTTTTTGTGCTTTTGTGAACAAGCATTTTAGACTTCTAGGACATTGAAGTTGACAGTTTCCCCCCCATTTAGACCCAAGCTACCATATAGGTATACTCTTATGATTTCAATTATAACGGATTATTTAGGTTCATTTTTTTACCTTATACCTTTAGGACGTCGACGTCGGATATCCGTCCCACCATCTAGACCTCAGTCAATGTACTCATTGCACTCATCAACTATCGTCCGTTCATAATTTTTATACATTATTTTTATTGATAACAAATGGTATGAGTGTTGTTCACCATATGCATACTTTAAAATTCGTTATGTAACAAATACGAGTTTCAAAGTATATTTTCAGAAATCTCGAATATGACGGTTTATTTTTTCTGTTATACTTCCATTTTCAGATTTTTATGTGTAATTATGCATAAATTCTCCAACCTCATAATCCCATTAATAACTATTGAGTTTAAAGTAAAAATCATAGAAAATTGCTGCAAACACATAAAACGATTCAAATCCAAATTTTTTGTAAAAATCTCAGCCAATTGTCGTTCAATGGGCACATATTCGATTTTAGTAGTTTTTCTCTACCTGTTCTCTTAGGAAATGATGATGAATTTCAATATGCTTATTTCTAAAAGGTTTTATTGCATCATAATGAGCTATAAAAATTTTAAAATTCGTACCATAATATAGTAACTTTGGTTCATCCAAGTGAGTTGCATACAACTTACTAGTGCAATGTTCTCTTCTTCTTCCCATTTGAAAATTTTACACACTATATCTTCTGTTTGGGATAATCTGGGCACACCTAGGACTAAATTTGATTAAACATATTATGATGTATGTGAAAACTTACTCATCCCACTCGTTGATGTCACACATGAAGTGGAGTTTGTGTGACTCTATAGAGTTTTGAGTTCATATGTAGCAATCATTTAAAGCCTGAGTTCCTGCAAGAACACATGCTTCATTTGCATTAATGCTTACACATTTCATATATGAAAATTTCATATGTAATCCTTGGTCACATAATTGACTAATGTTTATTAGATTTGTTCGAAGTCCCTGCACAAAATGGACGTTAATCAACTCACATAGTCCAATCTTTTTATCATCTGATTTCTCTTGTATTTTTCCCTTGCGCCCATCTCCTAGAGTCACACTTCCTCTTTTGAAATTTTCTTTGAAGTTTGAGAGTAAGCTAAAATTTTCTTCCATGTGTCTCGAATAACCACTATCAAATACCACATTGAATCTTGTTCATCTTGAGTGGAGGTGAGGGTGACATTGATGTCCAATGGTGATTTTCTTTCCAATTATTTCTTAGTAACCAATATCTCTACTCACCATGAGTTCTTTGTGGTATCCATGGAGAATAGTTTTCTCGTGTTCATCGTCTCTTGAGGTAATACATTTAAAGTGGATATGTCCTTTTTTCCACCGCAATAACAACTTCTTTGTCTTCTTTGCAAAGTAATATTTTTCAAGTAACTTTCGTCTGATGTGTACTCAGTGGAACATGAGGTATGCCTTCATCAGTGAGGGATCCAAATGAGACGAATTTTCCTTGTGTGTTTGATTCTCCACCTTCGTCATCAAGATCAAAATTATTTTGCTTCTTCTTTCCTATTGTGAGGAGATATTTCATCATCGGGGTCAATAATTCCAATGAATGTTATATAGTTCGCCATCTCGTTGTCATCATTTTCTATTCAGAATTTGACTCTATTTCTTCTTAAGTAGGGAATATTTTGAATCTTCTTTGATTGTTTCCACATGCGTTTTTTGTGTGCCTAAATCCTTGAAGTTAAAACATTTTGTTGCGCTCAAGATCTTCAACGTGGATTCTGTTTTTATGAACACTAGGACACTCATTTTTCATATGCTCATACCCTTTGCATTCATGGCATTATATTCCAAAATTTTCCTCATTTCTTAGGATACACCTTAGAAGACACATCACGCTTCTTTAGAAACTTATTGAAATTTTTCGCTAAGAGACACATCTTCTGCTACTTCCTTAATTCTATATCCTTTTTAAAAAACTTGTAAGGCTATTCCTTTATCGATTGCTTTGTTGGTAAACCTTGTTCTAATTGTAGCTCCATCTCATATACCGAAAGAATTCCCACAATCTCCTTAAACCTTGTTGTATCGGTGTTGAGAGTCATATTCTGGGTAGCCTTTTAAGTAGCAAATCTTTGAGGAAGGCAACGAAAAATTTTCTTTACCAACTTCTTATCTTCATATGATTGGCCAAGCACATGTGCTTCATTTGCAAGCACATTGATTCTTCCACTAAACTCCTTTATATTCTCGTTTTCTTTCATTTCAAGCTTCTCAAATTGGTGCTCCAGAATGTCTACTCTTGTTCTCTTCACACTTGGAGTATCTTTATATATTATTTCAAGTGTTTCCCAAGCCTCCTTAGAAGATTCACATCTTTATATTTGCTTGAACTTGTCCATATCAACTGAAGCAAATATGGTAGTCAATTATTTTACATTGTAAGTGGAGAGTCTTTTTTCAACCGGCATCCAGTGTGTGGGATCCGTGATTTTAGAGGAAGTCGGTACCACCGACTTCCATATATATATATTAGGTTAAAAAATACAAAAGGACGGTGCTTCCAAAGAGAGAGAGAGAGCCAAGAGAGAGGAAAAAAAGAAAGGGGAAGAAGAAAGAGAAAAAAAGGAAGAAGAAATTGAAAAAGGATCTTCAATTTTCATCGCGTTTTTCGTGGGTGGATTCTAATCGCGATTGTGGAAAAATTGGTCGGTGTTGTTGCTAGCAATATTAGCCAGAATCGTCAAATCGTCGGGAAGCTAAGGTGATGATTTTCTCCACCCTAATTTCGGATTTGTGATCGATTTATAGAATAGATTATATTTTTAAAATGAGGCATGATCACGATAGAATTTATAGTATCATAATGGAAAAAATGAGACGTTACAAATGGAATTGGATTAAAACCCTAAATTTGTCATATGAGAATTGATGATAACTATATGAGTGTATAAGTGACTAGAGATGATCTAGATAATCGACGTGCGACCAAGTGTTGGGGTCGGAGAACGTCGATACTTGGGTTTAGAGTTCAAACCGAGTGAATAACTTGTTAGTGTGCTCGATCAGGTGATTTCACACTCGAACCTTCGAAAGAAGGCGTGTGCGAGCGCGTCGGTGAGATTTGTCACGTGAGGAGTATCGGGTTGATGATGTTAGTATTGCGACACTTGGATCTGGGCCGGTGTCATACCGTGCTGGGGTTATGGTAACCTTGCGAGGGATGGAGCGTCGAGTTAGTCAGATTAGTGGATCTGCCAGCGTCGTACCATGTTGGGGTTGTGGTAACCTTTCGAGCGACGGAGCGCTGTATGGTATTGATAGATGGGGTACGTTGTGACCTTGCGAGATTTTTAGTGTATTGTACTGATAGGGGGTACGTTTTGTGACCTTGCGAGATTTTCAGTGTGTTAGGGTCCTTTGGACTTTGCGAGCGTATGCTCGAGCTAGAGTCGTGTGGACTCTGTGTGTTATGATCCAGTGTGATACTAGTCTAGATTTTGGATACTCAGTCGGGTTGGGTAGAGTGATTAGTATATCTTTAGTTTAGACTTTGGATATATGTTATTTTATGATATTCAGTTCAAGCAGGAGAATACGTGGCACAGAGTACGTACCCGTATTGATCTCACTGAGTGCGTAATTCGTACTCACCCTATTTTTGGGTTGTCGTGGATGGACGGGATATAGCGAGGAGAAAAAGTAATGAGGTTGAGCAGCAACATGAAGGTTCACAGCAGACTGATGGGAGAGACGTGCACGAGGTATCGATGAGTTTTATTTTGCATTTCGTATTTATTTTATTTATCGTGACTATCATATTTACATATTTGTTTTGCTATTTGGTTTGGACCACTGTTATTTCGGAATAAATCATTTATATTTATTTTATAAATGTGTTTGAGCGATTACACGTGTAGCCACCTCTTGGAGGTGATGGTGGACACTCCTAGACCCGAGGTTGTTTCGGGATGGGGGTGTTACAAATTGGTATCAGAGCCTGGTTATCATTTTCGTTTTTATCGTTTTCACTGGATTTTAAATGTTTTGCAAAATGTTTTAATAAAGCCACGAGACCGTAGCACACATGTCCTTAAATGTATAGTGGGTTTAGAGTTGTGGAAACTAATAGTAGTTAATTGTGTGTAGGAGACACTACCGAGGAGGATGATTACTAGAGCTCTTGGTCGCGGAATGAGTGGAGGCTCTCGTTACACTAGCCGTACGCAGTCTCAATCATCTGAACGAAGATCGCGAAGTGGAATAGATAGAGATGTCATGAGAAAAATGTTGAGAGAGCTGTTAGCAGAAAGTCGACATCATGAACAAGAGGAGAGTTCGGCGACGCCACAAGTACCGGTGCAGGCACCAACACCACCACCAGTACAGCCACCTGCTCCGCCGCAAGTACCGTTGCCATCACCACCAATGCCTTCTCCAGTGTTTAATCAGAGGCAGGTCGAGACGTCGGAGTATTTCTATGTCATGGATCACATGGCTAAATGGGATACAAAGTCATTCCATGGCGGTGCGATACCTCCCATGAAGGTGGAGGGGTGGATGTTTCGATTAGAGCGGAACTTTCGGTAATCTAGATGTCCACTTGAGTTTAAGATTGATATTGCGCTCCACTATTTGGAGGGAGAAGCGGTGTTTTGGTGGGAAGAGATTCAAAGGGAACGTCCTGATCATGTGTTTTCTTGGAATGAGTTCAAACAACTTTTTGAGTTGAAATATATACCACACGCTGCTCGTGAAGAGATGGAGTTAGCATTTCTACAGCTCACACAAGGTGACCGTACTGTTGCTCAGTATTATGAGACTTATTTGGAGTTATCACGATTTAGGGCTAAATCAGTAACCTTAGAAATTCTCAAGGTCAACAAATTTTTGCAAGGACTACGACCGGAGATCAGACACAGGATTGAGATAATCAAGCATGGATCATTGTCTGAACTAGTTCAAAATGCTCAGTTGGTAGAGAAGGGACTCATCAAGGAGGGCATCTTGAAGTCTTCGGATGCCAAGGGGAAATAGGTTGTCCAACAGATTCGGGGAAGATCAGATCAGAGGAAAGCAGTTCTGACACGTCCTGTCCTATCAACATCGAGGTACCCATGTCCTCGTTGTGGACGTGAGCATGTAGGGGCATGCCAAAGATTTGATAAGCGAGTAGGATGCTTCCGATGTAAAAGTTTAGAGCATCAGTTTCGTGATTGCCCCCAGCCAGTGAGAGGAACTATGAGGCGAGGACAATTCGACGGATGTTTCCGTTGTGGTAGTATGGATCATTTTCTAAAGGATTGTCCGAGGCCACCACCACCACCACCAACGGGTCTAACGCCACAGGTTAGAACTAGGAATCCTGAAGAACATGTGTCGAAACGTAGGGCTGTACAACCACGAGTATATGCCATGGGAGGTTACGAGAATGAACGTGAGGGCCAAGAAGGAGACGCTCAACCTATCGCTGGTATGTCATATTTTTATGTTATGTGTATATGCCTTACATATAATTGTCTATGTCGAGGTGAGCTCCGTGGAAGAATTAAGAAGTAGATTCTTTACAATATTCGTATTATGTAGGAACGGTAATCGTGGGAGATCTATCTACTCATGTGTTATTTGACACCGGTGCAACACATAGTTTTGTGAGTCCATCGATGGCTAATAAATTAGTTGTTCAACCTGAGGATCTAACGAGTATTGTCCGAGTGCATAATTCTGGAGGTCAGATTTATGAGGATCTAACGAGTATTGTCCGAGTGCACACTCCTGGAGGACAGATTTTAGAATCCCAAGGGGTTGTCAAGGACGTACCTGTGGTGATAGAAGGAGAAGAACTAGCTGCAGAGCTGATCATCATTCCGATGGAATGCTATGATGTGATCCTTGGAATGGATTGGTTGTCAAGACATCAAGCTGTGATGGATTGTCGTCGTGGTCAAATACCATGCCAGAAAAGCGGCAAGGAGCTTAAGTATCAAGGAATTCGATCAGGCCAAGGGATTCACATCATCTCAGCGTTTCGTATGGAACGATTACTAGATCAAGGGTGTGATATATATATCTTGCTACCATATCGGTAGAAGAAGAAGGTCCATTTGTGCAAGTCGAGGAGATCCCTGTAGCGCGAGAGTTTGCAGATGTTTTCAAAGAACTGCAGGGCTTACCACCAATGCGAGGGGATCCATTTGAGATTGAGCTAGAATTGGGTACTGCTCCAATATCAAAGTCCATATCAAATAGCACCAGCGGAAATGGCAGAGTTGAAGAAGCAATTAGATGAGCTACTTGAGAAAGGTTTTGTACGACCGAGTACATCACCATGGGGTGCACCAGTCCTATTTGTGAAGAAGAAATATGGAACTTCCAGACTGTGCATTGATTATAGGGCTCTAAATCGAGTCACTGTGAAAAATCGTTACCCACTACCGAGGATCAATGAGTTATTAGATCAGTTAAGAGGTGCGACTTGGTTTTCAAAGATAAATTTAGCATCGGGATATCATCAGATTCTAATTGCAGAAGGTGACATTAGGAAGACAGCATTTCGAACACGATATGGGCATTATGAATTTGCGGTCATGCCATTTGGTTTGACTAATGCCCCTGTTGCGTTCATGAAGCTGATGAACAATGTGTTTCGGGACTACTTGGATCATTTCGTTATTGTATTTATAGGTGACATTCTGGTTTACTCCAAGAGCCCAGAGGAACACGAGGAACATTTGCGCTTAGTGTTAGAACGTCTCAGAGAACAACGATTGTTTTCGAAGTTGAAAAAGTGTAGTTTCTGGAAGAGACATGTTGGATTTTTGGGGCATGTCGTATCGGAGGAAGGAGTTTCTGTCGATTCTAAGAAGGTGTCAGCGATTGTAAGTTGGAAACAACCGAAAAATGCAACAGAGATAAGGAGCTTTTTAGGATTAGCAGGGTACTATCGACATTTTGTTATGAATTTTGCTAGTCTAGCAAATCCAATGACGAGACTTACGGGAAAAGATGTACCTTTTGTTCGGAATGAAGATTGTGAGAAGTCCTTCAAGGAGCTAAAAGAGAAGGTAACGAAAACCCCAGTGTTAGCCTTACCACAACCAGGGATTCCATACATAGTCTACACGGATGCGTAAAGACGGGATTAGGATGTGTACTTATGCAGGGAGATCACGTGATTGCTTATGCGTCAAGGCAGTTATGTAAGCATGAAGAGAATTATCCGACTCATGATTTAGAGATGGCAGCTGTGGTTTTCGC
>CM071866.1:27114824-27139045 GCA_036759665.1 Gynandropsis gynandra | reverse complement strand
TAAAGTACATATTTACGCAACCAGAGTTGAATCTGCGTCAGAGAAGGTGGATGGAGTTTGTCGCAGACTATGAGGTGGACATCGCGTACCATCCGGGGAAGGCAAATGTTGTTGCAGATGCGTTGAGCCGTAAAAGAGTTGAGGTTTCGGCTATGCAAGAATTCAGAGATTTGATTAGCCAGATAAGTGCTTAGAGACTAGAGACAGTGCAGACTGAGTCCGAGAGTGTCGGTTTGCAAGTCGTAAATCAGGCTGGTCTATTCAGTAGAATTCGTACATCTCAATTATTTGATGAGAGGTTACAGAAGATTCGTAATAATCAGCAAGACCCGAGATACAAGTTGTATTAGATCAGGGAAGACGGTCTAATGATGATTAATGGTCGAGTTTGTGTACCGAAGGATCTAGAGATCAGAGAAGAGATTCTGAGCCAAGCTCATCAATCTAAGTTTTCGATTCATCCGGGATCGACGAAGATGTATCAGGATGTTCGCCAGCTTTATCAATGGCTAGGGATGAAGAAGGACATTGCTCGATGGGTAGCGAAATGTCCAACGTGTCAATTAATCAAAGCGGAGCAATAAGTACCACGCGGGAAATTACAAAGTCTACCAATCCCCGAATGGAAGTGGGATCATATTACCATGGATTTCGTGATGGGTCTTCCAAGGACGCAAAGTGGTAAGGATGCTATTTGGGTGGTCGTGGATCGACTAACTAAATCGGCTCATTTCATTCCGATAAAGAAGAAATTTGATGTGAATCAGCTAGCAAGGATATATATTGCAGAAATTGTGAAGTTGCATGGGGTTCCATCGAGCATCGTGTCAGATCGAGATGGGAGATTCACCTCACGTCTTTGGCAGGCATTTCAAAAAGAGTTAGGAACCAAATTGCGCATGAGCACCGCATATCATCCACAGATAGATGGACAATCTTAGAGAACTATAAGGACGCTTGAGGATCTATTACGAGCATGTGCGTTGGAGTGGTCTGGTAGTTGGAAGAATCATTTACCACTTGTTGAGTTTACATACAACAATAGCTATCGTGCTAGCATTGGGATGCTACCATATGAAGCTTTATACGGGCGACCATGTACACCCTTGTGCTGGACTGAAATGGGGTAGAGATCTATCTTTGGAGCAGAGATTGTCGAGGAGACTATGGAAAAGATAAGAATTGTTAAGATGAAGATGAAGACGACTCAGGATCGTTAGAAAAGTTATGCTGATCTAAAAAGGAAGGATGTTGAGTTTAACATTGGAGATATGGTGTATTTACGAATTCAAGCAAGGCGAGGGAGATTAGGTGGGAGTCGAGTGAACAAGCTATCACCAAGGTTCACGGGACCGTTTAAAGTGATTGAGCGAATTGGAGTAGTGGCCTATCGATTGGACCTATTGTTGCGTAAGTGTCTATCAGTACCAGAGAAAATACTTGTTGAGCCACCAAAAACCTTGAGGAAAGACTTAACGTATAAAGAACGTCCAATACGTATTGTGAATCACCAAGTGAAACAGTTGAGGCGTAAGCAAATTCCGATGATAAAGATTGTATGGGAACATCATATGGTGTGGAAGGAGCAACATGGGAATTAGAGGAGGATATGAGACATGAGTATCCTGAGTTGTTTGAAAATGAGGTTTATGGTTCCTCCATTCATTGAATACAAATGATGCTGTAAGAATTGGAGATACAGAATTCGAGGATGAATTCCTTTATAGTGAGGGAGAATTGTGAGAGCCGTGATTTTAGAGGAAGTCGGTACCACCGATTTCTATATATATATATATATATATTAGGTTAAAAAAATACAATTTCTTAGCCACTTTTGGAAAACTCTATGGTCAGGAACTAAGTTATTGTTTTCCACGACATGTCATCCACAACGAAAAAAAAAGAAAGGGGAAGAAGAAAGAAGAAAAAAGGAAGAAGAAATTGAAGAAGGATCTTCAATTTTCATCGCGTTCTTCGTGGGTGGATTCTAATCGTGATTGTGGAAAAATTGATCGGTGTTGTTGCTAGCAATATTAGCCAGAATCGTCAAATCATCGGGAAGCTAAGGTGATGATTTTCTCCGCCCTAATTTCGGATTTGTGATCGATTTATGGAAGAGATTATATTTGTAAAATGAGGCATGATTCTGGTAGAATTTATAGGATCACAATGGGAAAACTGAGACGTTACGAGTGGAATTGGATTAAAACCCTAAATTTGTCGTATGAGAATTGATGATAAGTATATGAGTGTANTCTTGTTAGTGTGCTCGATCGGGTGATTTCACACTCGAACCTTCGGAAGAAGACGTGTGCGAGCGCGTCGGTGAGATTTGTCACGTGAGGAGTATCGGATCGATGACGTTAGTATTACGACACTTGGATCTGGGCCGGCGTCATACCGTGCTGGGGTTGTGGTAACCTTGCGAGCGATGGCGCGTCGAGTTAGTCAGATCAATGGATCTACCAGCGTCATACCGTGTTGGGGTTGTGGTAACCTTTCGAGCGACGAAGCGCTGTATGGTACTGATAGTTGGGGTACGTTGTGACCTTGTGAGATTTTCAGTGTATTGTACTGATAGCTGGGGTACGTTGTGACCTTGCGAGATTTTCAGTGTATTGTACTGATAGTTGGGGTACGTTGTGACCTTGCGAGATTTTCAGTGTGTTGGAGTCCTTTGGACTTTACGAGCGTATGCCCGAGCTAGAGTCGTGTGGACTCTGTGTGTTATGATCCAATGTGGTACTAGTCTTAGATTTTGTATACTCAGTCGGGTTGGGTAGAGTGATTTGTATATCTTTAGTTTAGACTTTGGATATATGTTATTTTATGATATTCAGTTCGAGTAGGAGAATACGTGGCACAGAGTACGTACACGTATTGATCTCACTGAGTGCGTATTTCGTACTCACCCTATTTTTGGGCTATCGTGGATGGACAGGATATGGCGAGGAGAAAAAGTAATGAGGTTGAGCAGCAACATGAAGGTTCACAGCGGACTGATGGAGAGGCGTGCACGAGGTCTCGATGAGTTTTATTTTGCATTTCGTATTTATTTTATTTATCGTGACTATCATATTTACATATTTGTTTTGCTATTTGGTCTGAACCACTGTTATTTCGGAATAAATCATTTATATTTATTTTATAAATGCGTTTGAGCGATGACACGTGTAGCCACCTCTTGGAGGTGATAGTGGACACTCCTAGTCTCGAGGTTGTTCCGGGATGGAGGGTGTTACACAGTGTTCTAGTGACTTCTTCTTCTTATCTCCATGTCGATCACTATTGGAAGATTCCACCCATACTTGATAGCTCCCCAAGTGTCTTCATTGATTCCACGAATGTTTGCATTCATCTTAACTTTCCAATACCCATTGGATGAGTTTACATTACCATTTTGCAATACGAGTAGATATCTAGTGTTATCTCTATCTCTCCTTCTAGATCTCTCACAGATGTGTGAGGTTAATTCCTCTGATCCGTTACAAGCTCTGATACCAATTGAAAGTTTAGAGAGTAGACATATAACGATTTCTCGTGATGTTCTCGCAACACCATGCTCAAACACTACTTTATTCATACTTTAAACGGTCACTCGGTACAACTCAGTTTTACCTAGATTACACGATTCAGACACTCCCTCCGCGTACAACACCCATCTTGAAACCGGATTACAAGCAAAACGTCTCGCAATAATAGGAGGTTCCCAAATGATTCTCACTCGAATCACTTACCCATAAACCTCCAAACTTTTATGGATTAAGGTTCATGTTACAAACACTCCTCTCGAATGCTCTCAAACGAACACAAAAACATTTTATTCACTCTTCTCTTTTATTCTTGAATTTCGACGCACCAACATAATTGAAAGAGTAGGTTGGATGTGCATCCACTTTTTTCTTTTAATACTAAGCTCCTTTCCAAATCTACTATTTCAATTCAAAATCAAAATAAATATTTTAAAAATAGTATTGTTATGTGGATTTTTGTAGGTGTTTCAAAATATATATAAGGTACATATGTACAATATAGAATGTATACATAATAGGGTGTATAAATTAAAGAGAAGACAATAATATATTTGCTACCTAACTCGATAGTATTTTATTGGAAGTGTGTGTCTCAATCTTAGACCGATTCTAAAAGATCAAATGTCAAAAAGTATCACAGAAATGAATGATAATAATGTTATAACCAACCATGATGAGCCACTCACGCGATTGGGATTTTGTCACGATAACAAAAGCATTTAGAATTTCCTTTATTTATTATTATTATTTCCGAGAAAATAAATACCTAAGAAACAGAAAAAAATACTAAAGATATGGTAATTAGAAAAATCAAATTTTGTTTAGTAGTTGTAATGTCGCAGTTGTAATACCAACATCTTTTAATTAACAGTGTATGAATACTCGTTTATTAAAAGTCATTTCAAGAAAGATAGAATTATTTATCTTCAATGCATTTTATATTTTCCCATATGAAGTTTGTGTTTCAAATCAATTGCATATTTCTTTAAATTGGGTATCAATAATTGTGAATACTTTTTTTTAAAAATTAAAATCTCAATTTGAGAAAAAAAAATACTTTGTTATTCGATAACAAATTGAGCCAACCATGTTAATGAATTTTATTATATCGCATTTTTGTATATTAGTTATGACAAAAAATTATAGATTTGTATATGATTTTTAAACTTTTGAATTACTTTTTTTATCCAGTTAGATCCAATCTCATTGGAAATAATATTAAAATATGTTATGTTATATTATCTCATATAAAATAGAATATGAATTATAGATTCATATATAACATTAAACATTCTTATTCAAAGATTAATTTTTAGGTTGAGTAATAAGTATTTTGTTAGTGCACACGTGGCGAACTTAAATGAATTGGAACTTTTTTATATTTTTTATTTTAAGATAATAAAATATTTTAAAACAAGAAAAATGGAAATATTGGGAAATGGCCGACAAAGTCTTCGTTGGTTGTAGGGTATGATTCCAATATTAACTCATTTAACTTTTTATTTATTTAAAAAAGATAGTCATATCATGTATTTGATAATGATTTAATGGACACACAGAAAATTCTGGAAAATACAAAAGCAAAAGCAGTGAGCTGTGTATGTTTTAATAACTAAATAATTAATGGGGCTAACTTCAAAAATACCCTCGTAGGGCTAAAACACTTCAAAAATACCCTTCCCGAAAAAGAAAATATTTCTAACTTCAAAAGTACCCGTATAAATGTTGATATTCCCAAAATACCCCTGCGACTTTACGACCCAGTTTGACCCATCGACCCAGTTTGACCCTGCGACCCTTGTCCCTCTGCGACCCTTGTTCCTCAAATCAATAAACCATTTTGTGACTCGAAAGCTTGCAAAACCCTAGAAATCGAACTACTTACACTTATTGACGCCATTGAAGATTGACTCGTGCTCTCTTCGTGCTCTCTTCGCCAGTTTCCTTCTCGCCAACTTCAAATCGTTCGCCAACTTCAAATCGTTCCCTCTCAAGTTCGAAAGCACTTATTTATTTCTTGCTATCAACTTTTAAACAGGTTTCACGGCGAAAAACTGTTCGGATTTCTCGTTTTCGGCAGTTTTTCACGTCGAAAAACTGCCGAACTTCCATTTTTCCACGTTCCAACGTTAAGGGCAAATTTGTCTTTTCCTCAGTTTTTATTTATCGGATTTAATAATTATTTTGGGGAAGGGTATTTTTGAAGTGTTTTAGCCCTTTGAGGGAATTTCTGATATTCCGCCTAATTAATGATATTCATTATTCTGATTAGGGTTTCATCGGGGCAGTGAAAAATACGTGTACGTGCATTCTACAATGTCACGTCAAGCTGGTTCAATTCAAACCGCGTTTTCATTTAGATTATAATCTTATATTTTAAACATCACGCTTTGACATCGTTATTCCCACTCTCACACATTCAACTCAATAAGTCGTGCCTATAACCCCAATTATAAAATTACTAAAACTAATTTGTTCAAAGTTTATGTGAAATTTTATATTTTTGGTCAAACATTGAATACATATTGTGACTCTCCTTCCTTCCCATCCATGGGTTGTTTCTTATACACACGTAAGTGTTTTTTCCCTCTAATTCTTATTACTAAAATAAAACAAGATTCTGTTGAAAAACAAATAAAATTTAATTCCAATTTAAAAAAAAAACAATACGTTCCTAACCGTTGAAGAGTGATTATTACATTTTTATTTGATTTCTTCCAAAATTTAAAATCACGAGAAATATTTCTTCTATATATTTTTGTCATATAGACAATAAATAATAATCACTAATATAACATTCAATGTCTATTCGTCCTTCTATCATCACAAAATATATATATTTACATGAAATTCTTCGGTCTTCGTCAAGTATACATATGTTGTCGCATGTTAACAACTTATAATTTTTTATTTTGTCATCAACAATTCTCTAAATGTATCGTACAAGCTCGGATATGAAACAAACCCTCGGTTCTTTAATTTAGTTTTCTATAACGATGAATAACCTTTGACATATGTATTTGTTTGCTTCTTGGCAATATTGTAGGCATCTATTTATACTAATCATAGCTTGACTTCTAATAATTTTCGACATCTCAATCGTAAGTCTAATTTTAACTAGGATAATAATGTTATTATAATGACTCGGCCATATTGTTATGCACATCACTCAACACCAATTGGATTTAATGAATGCCGAACACCGGTGTATGAATTAGTAGCCTTCATCAAATCATTAAAGATTGATTTATTAAACTTTTCAAGTTTTTATAACTACCGTAAAATCTATCTTTTTATAACAAAAAACAATATTTCACACAAAATGTTTCAAACCATTGGCCTTGGAGATTATATACCCTATACACATACGATGTTCTACATTTGATAATTCTTATTCTACTACATTCAACAATAACTGAAAACCTATTAAAGGAACACATAATACTAAGTCAAATTTTGAAAGCTAACATATTTAAAACCAAATAAACTCTTATTTGTGTTTATAAAAAATGATTGTTAACCTTCACCTGAATTTAGGTACAACTTATCCTTAATCTTGTGATAAACCAATACCAATTATTCGTAATTTTAACTTGTACAACAACTTAAAGTGATGAGGTAAATTTGGTTGTTACCATCCCAACCTACAACACACAAAATTTAACCTTTAATTGAACTTTTGGAAAATAAGTGGTCTAAACCAATTATAGACATACAAATTTGTCTACATGAAACTCGCAAAGCTTCAAACACACGTAAAACCAATCATGTATCATATTCCTTTCATTATCTCAAATGATTTGCACTTCTATTGAATAAACGCGATTTGAACTTATAATTTTAAACTTGTAATCCTTAATCTTTCCAAATAGTGCATTTTTTCTAATTAAAAACAAAAATCTAATGTTTTCTATGATATTTCTCTAGAGATATAATCAATTGATGTTTCTCATTTATTATTTGATGCATCTTTGATGGATTCATATTGGAATCTTTGGTTCACAAGTGTGGTCCATAATGTATATCTTTATTGTCCAAATATCTTATTCCATGCAACAATGAATCCACCATTTACATTATAACTCAAAGCATATAACGCTAGTGACATTATTATCCATCAGAAAATCTACTTCTTCCTCATACTCAACACTAATTCCATCATGGAATCCTTAAATTCTTTACCTGAATTAAAAGTTTACCGCAAATTTAATTTATATTCCCTTCACGATCAATAAAATTTTTTTTTGCACCTACTACTCTCTCCCAATTCAATTTCATTTCATTATCATATGAATCAATTATCAGTTTTCATCTTTATCCATACAAACTTCATCATAAGAATTACCTAATTCAATTTAAAAATAACAAGCTTCTATATGGTATACACGAACAAGACGCAATTCATTTACTTTGTTCTCATGCAATACACACACACACATATATATATATATAACAATATCATGGAAAAGAGAGATGATTGTCCCATTATAGAAAAGAAGTAAAATGTGTTCTATTTTATAATATGAATGGACAATTCGGATAATCCAGACCGACCCAAATTGAAAAAACCCAAAAAAACTCAACTCATAAATCATTTGGGTTATTCAGAGAACCCATATATAGATACCCAATCTAACATCCGTTTGAATTCTAGAGAACGCGAATAACACGAACAACCAATTTTTTTAAAAATATATCTACAACAAAACCTGTCATTTTGGCATTAGAAGTTTTATACTAAAAAGAATCGAATAGTTCATTTGAAGACAATTATTATGACTTCAAACTTAAACTCAATAACTTGGTACTTTGTGTCAGATTTTTTGCATGTGACGTTATTTTTTAAAGTTAAAACTTGAATTACCCAAAAATATCAGAATATCCAAATAATCCAAACGTAATTCGGAATATCCAAATAATCCAAAAGTTAAAACTCATAGACCCGAATTAAAATTTCATTTATCTGTAACTAAACAACCCAAATTATCCGAAAAACCCGAATTACCGAATTTCTTGTAACTAAACAACTCAAATTACCTGAATAACCCGAATTATCCCTAACTAAAAAACCCAAATTATCCGAAAAATACGAATTATTCAAAATATCCAAATAATCCAAACGTAATTCGGAATATTTAAGATTCAATGCTCTAAAACCCGAACAACTCGAACCCAAATCAAAATCGAAATCCGAATAACACAAACCGAAATACATTCGGTCCAATTCAATTTTTTTGCCCGAAAAACTTGAACTCCCGGATTGCCAACCCTGTTTTATAGTGCTGAATGGTAAGATATCACAGCATAAGTTCTACCATTCACATTTTACACAATTCAGAAAACACC
Source organism: Gynandropsis gynandra (assembly GCA_036759665.1). Lineage (NCBI taxonomy): Eukaryota > Viridiplantae > Streptophyta > Magnoliopsida > Brassicales > Cleomaceae > Gynandropsis > Gynandropsis gynandra. The sequence continues at coordinate 27,130,166 of CM071866.1, read as the reverse complement.
TCAGAAAGACTGGGCCTACTTGAGCCCATAAACAAATTGGCCCAATAAGAACCCAACCCATCGAACTGTACATCCTTGTCGGAAGAAAGAAATGCAGGTTTAAAATGTTATGATTTTGAAAGCATGCATATACCAGTGACAACTCAGTTTCCACGAAAACAGTCAATGCGATAGGGCTGCAACTGTCATTCATATTCTTAATAGTTGTAATAAAGTACTGATGAAAAAACATGTGGTCTTGAAAATATTGAACTTATACATATTAATAGGGTAAGAAAGTAATGGTGAGAAATTATTGGTTCACCACCTCAGGAAAAAATTATGGGAGGAAAAGGCAAAAACGCCCATACAAAACTCAGTTCATGACCAGAGATGGTCTTTGATTTATTTTATTGGTGAAAGAATTGTGGGGAATTAAGCTTTTTCACTATCAGAAGGCAAAAGCTAACACCAACCCCCATATCAAGCGGTGGCTTCCTTCAAATAGGAAATGAGATCAGCACGTTCTTGTGGCTTTTTCAGACCAGGGAACACCATTTTCGTCCCAGGAATGTACTGCAAAATAAAAGAACAATCAGCATCGTGAAAAAGCCATGACTACACATGTACAGAGATCACCACAACGAGTGCGAAACCTGCAAATCAACACAGGTTAGATCCCTTCTATGACATTATGTAAAAGATTCTCTCTTAGCCATTTCAGATTGCTCAACGATGCAATTTTAAAGCCATTTCTCTTGTTCAAGCCAGCTGTGTTAAATCTCAAAAGCCTACCTTGTGGGTTGATGTTATAAACACCACAGCCAAATATTTCGTAGATACAAGTGCAACTGTGCTTGAAATCCAGAAAGGGCAAAGCAAATACCTTCTTGGGGTTCAAAAGGTAATCGTATAGAGTCTTCTCCTCCCAGATCACGGCCATGTTCTTGTTAGCCGCAGAATAAGAGTATCCCGGGGTTGTCCCAGATTGCCTTCCGAACAACCCGTTCAAGTTCGGTCCTGTGCATATATATATATTTCCATCATACAAACATCAGAAATCTTAAACAGCTCCAGAAAATAGCCGATAAGAAAACGAAAACACAGACAATAACAATACATCTACACAAATCTCAATCACAACCCTGCAATTAGCACATTGAACTGTACAATCCTCCTCATGACAGCAATAAACGAAGGAATTTCGCTCCACGAATGACCTAAACATCAATTCGGAGACACCATAGAAAACGTCCAGATGCGCAAGATCCATACGCAAAAACACAAACAGTCATAAATCGAGGAGATAGAACACACAGATCTAAACACAGAAAATCCAAGTAGAGAGAGAGAGAGAGAGAGAAAGAGGACGGACCTTGTTTGTGACCGGCACCTTTTTCGACGGTATGACACTGCGCACACTTGATCTTGAAGATCTTCTCGCCGGCCTTAGGGTTACCCGGCGGTGCTTCGTCGAACGTGGCCATTTTCCTTACTCTCCGAAAGATCGAACGCGAGAGAGAGAGAGAGAGAGAGAGAGAGAGAGAGAGGAAATTTGAGATCGGTGGCTATTGAGAAATGCGCTTGTGGGGGGTTGTTAGAGGAAAATCGAAGGTTCGATAGGGCAACACATGCCACTCTTTCTATGCATACACGTGTCTACCTTATATTGGCTGAATCGAGTCGGTTGACTATTTTATTCTATATTTATACGTATCTATCTCCATTCCCATTTCGTCCTGCTTTTTGAATGGGCTCAAATTGGTCTAATTTGTACAGAAAGTCAGGCCCATACGTTTTTGTAATCTTCAACAACTTTTTCTAAGGCTTAACGAGGCCGGAATTCCGCGCCTTTGCGCTAGTTATTAATCATTAATTATTAATTCTTTTTTACATTTATTTTGCAAAGTTTATTGTCTTTGAAGTAGTATAAAATAACTGTTCAAAAATAAAATATATGTGGAGGTATATGTATATATTTATGTTATATGTTATATATATATAAGTATATATTATTATGATATAGTATTTATTAAATAAATGTTTATGTGCATATACTTATATTATCTATAAAGCATTATTATATATTATATAAATATTATGTACATATACATATGTTATATGTATAATGTAATATAATATAGATATGTCTGATTTGCATATGCATAATATAATAAAAATATAGATAAAAAGTTTTATATAATAAGATATTTGTATATAAAAATATATATAATACATAAAAGAAATTGTCAGAGAGAATAATAAAGGAGAAATCGAGAAACTTTTCTTATTTGTATCTTTACAAAAATGTGTCTTCTACAAGAGGTGGATTAAGGTATTTATAGGTAAATAACCTTTATTCAATATGAAGAACGGTCAATGGGCTAAAGGGTCAAAGTCATTCACCTATTTACAATACTCTAAAATAAAAATCTTATCATAAAAAAATTTTGTTGGAACAACAATTATTATGAGGAAAACGAGTACAATCGTTAAAACTTCTTATTAATTTCTCAACCGTTTTTTATTCATAAGCTTCACAATTGATACAATTTAATATTACGAATGTGTTTTCTAAATGTTGAAGTAGGAAAAACCTTATGAATAATACAAATTTTGTGTCTCCTCGAACTCTTAATATATGAATTTTTTTGGAAGATTTTTTTGTTCAATCCTTTTTAATATATCATTCTTTCGTTTGAGCAACACGTGTGATTATCTTCATATTGTATCGTTGGATTGATATTAGTCGACAATCCACGTGTTTCTTGTATGTGTCGAGTTATATTTCCGAGCCACACACGTTTTCTAAGTGCTTTATAAATGCGATGATTTCAGCATGATTTAAATATATTGCAACTAATTTTTATTTATGAGAACATCATGATATCGCTGTGCCCCCAATTATGAAAAGATATCCCATTTGTGATCCAACTTTATGAGATCTGATAAATCATCCAAATATGAAAAATGAACTAACTCATCTTTGTAATCCTTAAAATAAAATAACATCAAATCACTCTAACAAAAGATATGTTTAATCCCTATCAGATGAAGATGTGTAGGAAATAACTATATCGTGCTAAGAGATTAGTAGCAAATGTTATATCATGATGAATACAATTTTTATGATACAAGATGACCCCAATAACACTCATATATGATACTTTTGGTTCAAGTATCTATTTAATATATTAATAAAAACGAAATGGTTCTTTCAAAGTTTAGATATCTACGGATCATTGGAGTGCTTAATGAATTTGTCTCATTTATGTTAAAACGCTTAAAGACCATCTTTGTATAATTTGATTAATACACAAATATTTCACTCGTTAGATGATCTATTTGTAAACCAAGAAAAAAATTTGGTTTATCCAACATCTTTCATCTCAAATTCTTTTTAGATAGATTCGAGCATTTTCAATCTCTTTTAAAGTTCCAATTTTTACTGAATACAAATACAAATTGTCGAATATTCGCAAATATTCATTATTTGCCCAACCCTATTAAATATATATATATATATATATTGTAATTAGAATAAACTTTTTTTGTCTTCCCATGTCTTCTTTTCCCTTCGAAACACAGAATAACAGCTTCTCCATCGAGCTGCATCACCCATGTAATGCCACACCGTCGAAAACCGACGACCACCGTCGCCGTAAAACGCCAAAGGTTTGAGTCGAACCCAATTAACCACCTCCAAGCTCCGTCGTCGGTACAAAAGTCAAACACAAGTGAAAGAGGAACAAAAAAGACAAACATTCTCTGAGATATCAAATTTAATGAAGAAAGAACATTTTTGTGAAGGGAGTGAGGCAAGATCTACTACGGATATATAATTAGATTATAAAAATAATTTAAGTTGAATATGGAAGGAATAAAAAGGGAATATTATGGAAGATAAAAGGGTCAACGTTATCCACGGCTTGCACGCAAGTCTTGCCTAAAAACCTTTATCTTCTTCTCAATACCTGAACTTCTTCGTGTATCCATCCATACATGTCTATTGTGTCTATATGTGTAACGTGTATATATCTTGTAGGGGAAAATGACTATGTGTGTTCCTTTTTCTTCTATGCCTTTGTTCCACATAGCTTAGAAAACCAGATCTATTAAAAAGTATTTTTTAATGTTTTCAAAAAAAGGCCTGCGAGATGTTTTAAAATGAAATGGATTTTACCAAAGTTATTACGCGTGCGTTGTTGGCCGTGGCAGCCCGGGCTGGACACGCAACATCGCCTGCCCGCCCGGATTTGGTTAGATCCAATTTTCTGCTTCATCTATGATTTATTTTTAATTCTTTTTTAATTATTTTGAAAAATATCAACTTGAAAAAATCAAGAAAGCTATTCTTATGGGAGTGCAACATCTATCTCCCACGATTTTGGTGGATTTTTTTAAAAAGTTTTGAATATTAAAAAGGGTTTTTGGCTTGATCGAACGAGACATCTGAAAAACACACCTACGAAAACACATTTTTGGATATTTCGACTTCATTCTTTGGAGTGCACAAGTCTTTAAAGTCGTTGTGTTAATTTTGGAGAGAAAATAGAGTTTGCGATTGCACCATAGTTGTGCCAGAAATTTATTTTCATGGTAGTGTTCATTCCACACCACAACTTTTGTGATAATTTTTTTTAACAATTTGAAAGCAAAAATATTTACACATCCCGATGGTTGCTGTCATTATAAAAAAGCTGTCCGACCTCTCTAAGCTCGAACCACTTGATAGCATGAATTATTGTTTGTGGTCACAAAAGTTATTGATATTCTTCGAACAGTTGGATGTGATTACATCCTTTTTATCGAGAGTCCTAAAAAACATCCATATCCAATTGTTCCCTGTTTAAAAAGGACAACAAAAACTGTCCATGGACATCTTCTTAACCACAAGACGAACGCCTTGTTTAACATCTTTGTCAAATACAAGCACACGAAGGAAATACGGGATATCTTGGAAACAAGATATGACAATGATGATGATGCCCGAAAGAAGTACGTGGTGGGCAAATGGATACAATCCCAAATCGTAGATAACAAATTTATCATGGAGCAAATCCATGAGTACGAAAATCTGGTCGTAGAGGAGTTAATCGAAGGCATGAAAATGTGTAAAGTTTTATAGGCTAACATCTCGCTGAAGAAGTTTTCTGTCGTCTGATTATAGATGTCATCTCAAACACAACAAAAAGGACCTACCATTCCGGAAGCTTATCAGTCATATAAAAATTGAGGAGTTTAAGATAAAAGATAAGCTTAATATTGTCTCTTCAATTTCTAGTAAAGCTAATTTGATCAAATCTTCTATTGCTAAAAAATATTGTTTTAAAGCTAAGAGAAAGAAATTTAAGAAAGGAGGAAACCAAAAGAACTTCAAAGGCAATGGAGAAAGAATACAGAAGACAAAGTTTTACATTGTTAGGAATGTGAAAAACCATACCACAAATCATATCAATTCTGTAACAAGAAATACAAAAACCTGATCATAAGCCTAAAGCAAATTATGTTCGACAGGTTGATGTTGCTGAAAAAGATGAATTATAGTAGTGGTGGTGGATGAGATAAATTTGGTGGAGAACAAAGTTGATTGATTGCTAGACACTGGAGCAACAATGAACTTCTCTTCCAACAAGGATCTTTTCTAGGAATTCCACAAAGTCGTGGACATTGAACATGGCTTCATGGGTAATTTTGCCACCATTAGAGTTCTTGGTAAAGGAAAATTTCTCCGCAAACTTAAATTGTAAAACATTAACCTTGAATGATGCGTTGAATGTTCCATCACTGTGTAAGAATCTAATCTCTGGTAGTTTGTTGAATATGACTGATCTAACACTCGCATTTGAGGGTGATAAAAGTGATATTAGTAAAAATAGAGATTTTATGGGAATAGATTATTTGTCTGATGGACTGTTTGTCTTGAAGATTGTCTTTGTTGTTGCTAATGGAAGTAAATCTAGGTCTTTATATTGTTGAATCTATCAACTTATTGCATGGTAGACTAGGACATATGAGTTTTGGCTTAATTAAAAGGTTGATGATGGACGGAAATCAGAGGTTTTAATTTCTTAGACCACTCTACCGCAAGTATATGGTTCGTGTAGCAAAAGGGTCGAACTCTGGGGACTAGTGCAACGTTAGAAGTAAGATATCACGAGAAGAAGATCGATCAATAAATGGATATCGAACTAGAAAATAAAGATAAAGAAAGGTAACGAAGCTAGACTCGGCAAGATGGTGTATCATGGGTTTCGGAAATACCGGAACATGCAATGGATGTTTCTATGGATCATGAAATTGGTTTGTATCAATCGATGGGGAACTAATATCTAATCCTCTACCTAGAAAATCAACATCGCTCATCTTCCGATGTAGCGCGGAACGTCTAGATGCATTAAGAACAATAGGGAATTCTACCTCTAATGCTAGAAATGACTCTTCCAAGCCTAAATCTTATACCTAGGGAATCAACGTCACTCACATTCCTATGTAGAGCGGAACGTCTACATGCATGAAGAAAGATAGGGAATTCTACCTCTAATGTCGGATGGGAACTCAACCTCTATAAACGGAGATGACTCTTCCAAGCCTAAATCCTCCATCTAAGATATAAACGTACTCACCTTCCGATGCAGTAAATCTACACTTAGATGCATGACGAACAATGGGAATTCTACCTCGATTATTACCGTTCCTAAATAGATTAAACGATCGGTGAGATTCTCATTAATCTAATTCATTCGAAGGTTGATTCACGAGACTCAAGTCTGACTCTTCCAAGGCTAGACGAATCTCTAATCTCCCTTAAACGTGCCTAATCTCAGTCGAATAGATCTAGTCTTATCCAAACATGAAATCAACAACGTATGAAGGCATTACGTACATATCTATAACCTATCGAACCATTCAATTGAAAAAAGCCGAAATCAAACATTAATGAATCAAATTATCCATTACAATGGCATCCCTAACCCATGACAATAGATCTACTCAGAATACATAGGCAAACAAACAAGAACGAAGTAAGTGTTCATCTCCCCTATCATCTCGAGCGTTGGCTTCGGATGAATCCTTTGGGTGGCCAAAGTCTTCAACCGTGTTCTCTCCTCTTTTTGGTGTGTCTCTGGGTGTCTCCTCTGGTCTCTCCTTCGTCCCTTGCCCTAATCGCTTATTTCCTCTTTAATTGCCCGTTCAAACATTCAAATTAGGTTGTTCCAAGAAAGGCGGCCCGCGCGGGTACATCTTCCACCCGGTTGTGCAACAGCCAGCCCGAGCGTGTAGAGGTCTCAGCCCGAGCGGGCAAGGTTGCCCGACCATGTGCTCTACCAGCTCAAGTCGTGTTGTTGTTTTTGGTACTTGCGGTCCTTTGTGCAGCCCGAGCGGGTCCGTTACACAGCCCGAGCGGGTCCTCTTCCATGTCCGAGCGTGTAGTCTTTACTTACTGTTTCCGCTCTTTTCGCTCGATGCTTGAGTGTTCCATTTGGATCCGTGGTCGTGCACATGTTGTATCTTGTCACTTAATCACGTTTTCGGGGTGGAATTTCCGTAACCACTCGTATTTTGTTTCATGTTTTCGTTTCCTACACAAACACGAAATGGTAGATGAAATCCTCGAATAAACTCAATAAGTCGGTAAAGCCCAAGAAATCTAATCAAAACTAAACTTGAGAATCGTGAAAATACTATGACGGATTACATGTTATCAGTTGACAAATATAAATCTCATAAAAACATAAAATCACAAAATAAAAATTAAAAATGTGTTCTTTGTGTTGAAGCTAAATATGCTAAGAAATCTTTTAAACAAGTTACTTCGAGAAGTACTAAAATTCTTGAAGTGACTTAATCTGATTTAGCTTAATTTAGGAACACTTTGAAAAAGGGTGGTAAAAAGTATTATTGATGACTATATACATAAAAATGTTTCTATTAAAGTCAAAATATGAGGTTGCTTATAGAAAATCAATTGGATAAAAATATTAAAGAACATTAAAAGAAATGATGAATGCTATTTGTTGATATCTATATATTCTTAACAATGTTCCTCACAAAAGGTTAGCTAAAACTCCTTACAAATTGTGCAAATTTAACTTATTTGAAAGTTTAGGATTGTCTTGATAAAGTTGCATATCTAGAGTTTAGAAAATTTAATATCGGACCTAACACTTTTGATTGTGCATTCATTGGATATGCTCAAAATAATAATGAATATAGATTCATATGATTAAATGATAACTCTATATATGAATATACAAATTCTAAATTGTTTAACCATATCTGTCCTCTTAATCGATTTAAGATTTTTGGATACACAATTATCTTCTGATATGCATGTAAATGAACCTAGAAGGAGTAAAGGAAAAGAATTAAAAATAGATTTGGATCCGATTTTATCACTATTTTTCTTGCTGAAAACTTTGACAAAATCAATTAAAAATTCGTGGTGATGATCCTAAAATCTATAAAGAGACTCTAAAATCTATAAACTCTATCTTTTGGAAAGAAGTAATTAAAAGTGACTATATTTAATCATGATAAATCACATTTAGAATTTGGTTGATTTGCTAATGGAAGTAAACTTATTAAGTGTAAATGGATCTTTAAGAGGAAAACTACACAAGATGGATCAATTGAAAAGTATAAAACTAAATTAGGGGTAGTAAGATACAATCAAAAGAAAGGTATCGATTATTTTGATCCTTGTTCACCTGTGACTAAAATCTTTTCTAGTAGATCTTTCATTACACTTTCAACTATTGAGGACATGATTTTTTAATCATGATAAATCACATTTAGAATTTGGTTGATTTGCTAAGGAAGTAAACCTATTAAGTGTAAATGGATCTTTAAGAGGAAAACTACACAAGATGGATCAATTGAAAAGTATAAAACTAAATTAGGGGTAGTAAGATACAATCAAAAGAAAGGTATCGATTATTTTGATCCTTGTTCACCTGTGACTAAAATCTTTTCTAGTAGATCTTTCATTACACTTTCAACTATTGAGGACATGATTTTTCATCAGATGAATGTAAAAATGACTTTTCTCAATGGAGACCTTCCAGAAAAAATTTACATGGAATAAACAGAGATATTTTTTGTATCTATGTAAGATAAAAAGTATTTTAAGCTTAGAAATTTCTATACGGTCTCAAACAGACTACTAAACAATGATATACAAAATTTGATCGTACTTTAGTAAACAATGGTTATGTTGTAAGTGTATCTAATTCATGCGTTTACTCAAACTTGTTTGATCTGATTGTGGGATTAGATGTCTGTATGTTGATAACATGCTGATTTTGGTTCCAACATAGAAGTAATTAACAATACCAAGAGTTGTTGTCTTCTCGTTTTGACATGAAATATTTAGGTGAGGTTGACGTTATTCTTGGTGTTAAAATATATAAAAGTGAAAATGATTTTTCTATGTGCCAATCTATTACGTTGAAAAGATATAAGATAATTGGTTTAATATTATTTTTGTGCACCGATATATGTGAATAATTTTGGAATAAGTGTTGTCATTCGGTTTAGTCCAAATTAAATGTGATCAGATTTTAGTCTAATTGATTGGACTTCAGTATTGAATTAGATGTGGAAGGTTATATGTGCAGAGACCTTTGGATATATCGTTAAATTCCTTGATGCGCAGAAATAAACGATACAATTGAGAACCGGATAATTAACCAGTTAACTCTCGGTTTATAGTCTTTGATTCGCATGTATATACATATGAGATTTAATTTTTTTTTGTTCATTTTTACATGCACATAATTTTTTTATAGAACTCTCATTTTTATATGGGAGAATATGATGAACTTTTAAAATTCAGGAGGAAATAAAATAAGTAAGAAAAATTTATGGAGGATAGAATTTCAGGGGAATAATATTAAAATGGTAAATTTTAGGGAACAGGTTTTCCATTATTATTATTATTATTATTATTATTATTATTATTATTATTATTATTATTGTTGTTGTTGTTTTTAATAATAAAAAAGGAAAAGTGAAATACGAAAACTAAGGCACAAACGGTGTGGAAATTTTGAACAGTTCTTTTGTTTTTTTTTTAAATTAAGGATTTGCATATTAAAAACAACGGTTTGTTTAAAAGGTCTTTTTCTTTATATAAAAAAGGACCTATCTTACTTTTGCACGACCAAGAAAAGGCCCATTTGAACTTTAATGGCCCATTTCTTTTAAAAAGGACTTAGCCCATTTGTTTGCACGACCCATTTGATTTAATAGTTTTGGGCTCGGCCCACTTTAGAAAAAGACCCATTTAAATTTTTAATGAATAAAAACACGGCCCGTTAGAATTTAAAAAAAAAAATAGTCTGGCAAAATCAAGATTCGAACTAGAGATTTTTGTAGAAACAAAAGGAGATTCCTTGTTAGTTGTGCGAACGACTGTATCCGGTTATTTAGGAGCGCTTGGTTTTATGGTCTAATTGTGAAAATAATTCGGTAAATTTTGAATCGAATTCGCTGATTAAAACGTATAAGGATGAGTTTATATATTTCAATTAATTTGTGCAATTCATTTGGATTAGAATTGACACGAATATTATTTATATATATCATATAATAATTTCGGTGAATTTAATTTACTGTGATAGTTACCAATAAAGATAGTGTAATTATAAGGTTACATCATATATTTGGATAAAGGTTATTCACTGAATTATGATGATGATTATTATATCCTTTTATCAATGTATGCGATTTAATTAAATTTCTCAACATCCTACCAAAGTAGGCAATCTTGAGAAAAATAATTATTTCAATTACGTTGAGAAGGTTAAATAATATAATTCATGCGAACTTTGATAAACCCAAAGGTCATGGTTTGACAGTATTATATTGTGTGTGTATTGATAATTAGTGTTTATTTTTGGTACAACATAAATGTGATGGGTATGCCCAAATGTTAACCACTACATGAGATTTTTAATTTACACCATTTATTAATGCATTGAGTCCTCTATTGCAAGTCAAAATTAATATCCAAAGACTAAATTTTGGTGTTGCACAGATGTCTTGTGATGGGATAAGATCTCGTATATATTATCATTCAATTAAGGTCTTATTGAATATATATTTAACACGAGTTATCTTTTGTTTTACAATTGTGCAATTAACATCAAGTATCTCTACCAACATTAGTTCGATCCCTATGTTGAATGGGTCGAACTTTGCTGAATGGAAAGAGCACTTACTGATCGTTCTTGCTCTGATGGGTCACGACCTTGCGATTAGGGAGGTTCGTCCCGCGACAGTGGAATCAAGTTCTGTTGAGGATCGTACCAAACTTGAACGCTGGGAAACCTGGAACCGCACGTGTTTGATGATCATCAAGCATTCCATTCCTCCAGTTTTAGGGGCTCTGTGCCCAATGAAGTGACATTGGCTAAGGAATATATCGAGGCCTTGGAGAAATGCTTTGCCAGAAATGACAAAGCGGAAACAATCAAGCTTTTAGCGGAAATGATCTCCATGAGGTACAAAGGCAACGAGAGTATTCGGGAGTACATCATGAAAATTTCAAACAATGCCTCTAAGTTAAAGGCACTTGGACTTGAATTGTGAGAAGACGTCCTAGTATGCTTGATTTTGATTCTCTCCCTGCACAATATGGTAATTTTAAGTTTAGTTATAACTGTTAGAGGGACAAATGGGCTCTTAATGAATTTATTTCTCACCGTGTGCAAGAGGAACAGAGATTGAAGCAGGAAAATACACATAGTGATTTTGTCGCTACCACCGGAAGGGATAAGATCGAGAAAAGGAAAAAGGGTTAATAAAACGCTTATTTGGGAACAACTCATGTGCAAAAGAAACCAAATGTAGATCAGGCTAAGGTACAAAAATGTTTCTATTGTCACAAAAAATGGTCATATGAAGAAATATTGCACAAAGTATCATACTTGGCGTGCATATAAAGGTTTGACTCTCACTTTGGTTTGTTCTGAATTTAGCTTCTGTACCAAGTCATACTTGGTGGGTTGATTCTAGTGCTACAACTCACGTAAGTATTACTATGCAGGGTTGCCTCCATTATCGAAAGCCGATTGATGGTGAAAGAACATTTATGTGGGTGATGGTACAAGGGTGGAAGTGGAAGCGATCGAGAAATTTAGATTTTGATGAATATCAGTCAATTTCTAGATTTGAAGGGTGTTGTCATTGTACCGTCTTTTAGACGAAACTTGATGTCAGGAAACATTAGGATTTTCTTGTTCATTTGGAGACCCTAAGTTTACCCTTTCATTTTATTCGGATGTGATTGGAAGTGGTTCTTTATCTATTTCAGATAATCTTTATATGCTAGATATTATCCCTTCGTATAATGAAATCTTGCATGTTGGTTCACATGGTGTGAAGCGTAAATTGATGAATGAAAATTCCATTGTTTTATGGTATAAACGATTAGGACATATCTCGAAATCGAGAATGGAACGTTTAGTATCAGACAAAATAATTGAAACTCTTGATTTTTTTGAATTTTGACCATTGTGTCAATTGTATCACGGGGAAGCAGACAAATAAAGTAGGTAAAGGTACAAATCGAACTTTAGAGACTTTGGAATTGATATATACGGATGTATGCAGACCATTTCCTATTGCTTCTTGGAATGGTCAACATTACTTTGTATCATTCATAGATGATTACAATCGATATGGTATCTTTATCTTATTCATGAGAAGTCAGAGGTTTTGGATGTTTTCAAGGCGTTTAAGGCTTAAGTTGAACTTCAACATAATAAACGCGTTAAGACCGTTTGTTCTGATCGTGGTAGTGAATACTACAGTAGAAATGACAGATCAGGTGAACAATGTCTAGGACCATTTGCCAAGTACCTCGAGGAGTGTGGAATCGTTCCCCAATACACAATGCCGGGTACATCTAGATTGAATAGTATTGCGGAGAGACGAAACCGTACACTTCAAGAAATGGTGAGAAGTATGGTATCTCTCTCTATTCTCCCAAAATACCTTCAGGGTGAGGCATTAAAGACAACATTTTATATCCTAAACAGCTTACCAACTAAAGCAATAATTGAGACGCCTTACGAGTTATGGGTAGACGTCCTAACTTAAGGCATTTTCACATTTAGGGATGTCCAGCAGAGGCTCGATCTTATTGACCCGATGAAAAGAAACTGGATTCCAAAACTGTGAGTTGTTACTTTGTTGGATTCTCGGAAAGATCTAAGGGGTATAAGTTTTATGATCCCATGAAAAAGACGATATTTGAGACGAGAGTAGCGACGTTCTTTGAGGACATCGAACCTCGGAAAAGGGATGATGAATTCTGTTTTGGAGAGGATAAGGATAAAACTATTGTTTTACAAAGGATATTGATTCATATTCCAACTATTGTAGCTAGCAATGATTTGGAACATATTACTCGAGCTACAACTCAAGATACTCCAAATGCCGTTCCTAAAATCCATGAGGAACAAGTTCATGAACCTCAAGAACAGTTACATCCGAAGATTGTTCCACATAGGTCTACTCGAGAGAGGAGAAGTGCTTTTTTTGTGATGACTATATAGTATTTCTTCAAGAACATGAGGATGACATTGGATTGACGAAAGATGATTCAGTTAACGTTCGTCAAGCCAATCAAAGTGTTAACTCTCGAAAGTGGACTGATGCCATGATAGAAGAGATTAAATCTATGGATGACAATGGCTTTTGGGAACTTATACCTTTGCCTGAAGGTGCAAAACCCCGTTGGATGCAAATTGATATTCAAAACCTAACAAGATTCATATGGCATTGCAGAAAGGTATCAAGCACGTCTAGTCGCCAAAGGATTTACTCAAAAGGCATAGACTACAAATATACTTTCTCTCTAGTTTCATCGAAAGACTCTTTGAGAGTATTGATGGCATGAATAGCTCATTATGATTTAGAGCTGCATCAGATGGATGTAAAAATAGCCTTTCTCTATGGTGACATTGAAAAGACTATCTATATGGTGCAACCAGAACACTTTGTGGTCGGAGATCCAAAGAAAATTGTTTGCAAATTAAGGAAATCCATCTATGGTTTGAAGCAAGCGTCTCGTCAATGGTATCACAAGTTTAATCGTATAATCATCTCATATGGTTTTGAGGTGAATCAGGTAGATGACTGTGTATATCACAAGATCAGTGGGAGAAAATTTATATTGATAATCCTTTAGTGGATGATATCCTTATTGCTGCAAATGATGTAAGCTTTATGTGCGAAACTAAGAAATTTCTTTCAAAACAATTCGAGATGAAAGATCTTGCTGATGCCTCTTTTGTATTGACTATAAAAATACATCGAGACCGCTCTCGTGGTATATTAGGTTTATGACAAAAGAGTTACATCAATAAAGTTCTTGAGCGGTTTGGCATGAAAGGATGTAAAGGTATATATACCCCTATTTCTAAGGGTGATAAATTCAACCTTAGATAGTGCCTAAAGACTGAACTGGAGATTCAGGAAACGAGGAAGATTCCTTATGTTTCGAGTGTAGGGAGTCTAATGTATGCACAAGTCTGCACACGACCTGATTTGGCATACATTGTTGGCGTTTTAAGACGATACTTAAGCAACCCTGGGATTGATCATTGTAAAGCAGAAAACAAAGGATCATATGCTCGTGTACAGACGATCATACCAACTCGAGATTACTGGTTATATAGATTTAGATGATGCTTGGTGCCTCGATAGTCTTCGATCGAATTCAGACTATGTATTTCTTCTCGCTGTGATGCGTTATCAAAGTTAAACAAAAACCTAAACTACCCGTAAGTGCACGTCATGTGTGTAGTACTTCAGGTGTCGATCCCACAGGGAATACGCAACACAGCCTAAACTCAAACTACGAATCAAACATGCTAACAAACGAAATATGGTTTTAAGAATGAAATACTAAAAACAAATAAACAAGCTAGTTCTTAAGAATGAGACAAACGTTCCAGGAATCCAATTTCACCACAAGACAACCGAAACCAACAATCAACCTATCTATCATGCAATCCAAGTCAAGTTATCTAAGGTAGACGATCCTAATATGATATCTACCCTTTCTCGAGGCATAGACACGTGATCTAGTCAAGTTACCCCCTACTTTCGTGGCTGACACCTTGAACTAAACCCATAAGACCCGTGATTCATCCGTTTTACCCCCAAGAACTGCTACCATTCAAGACCTACACGCTCGGGTGGATTGGGAGTGCTCGGTCGGGCTAATTGCTACCAAACATCCCCGTAGCTTTGCACGACTCGGGCACTCAAGGAACACGACCAGGGAGGTGTGCCCGCTCGGGTGGATTTGGTGTGCCCGCTCGGGCCAATTACCATCCAACAATAGCC
>CM071866.1:27098691-27112789 GCA_036759665.1 Gynandropsis gynandra | reverse complement strand
GCCTAGGCACACACAACTCTTATCATGTATTGCAAGGAGAAACGCTCGCGTAGAGCTTCAACCGGCATTCATTCAAATGCTCTGTTACTACACGATCCGTATTCTTGCGGAAGCGTTAGTCTAGGTAGTATATTACTTGAGATAATGCACATCACTCTCCATTCTCGTGCCTCTCTATCCCTCGATCCGTTCGTCCGGACTGCAGACGAATAAGGCTCGAGATGCGTAGTTAGGGATGGATTACGTATGTCATAACATTTACGAATGGACATATCAGAGTCATTCGTAATTGCGGACGATAGTTTTAGAGTCGTCCGCATTTGCGGACGGAGATTTTGGACCTTCTATAATTAAAGATGGCTATCGTGAGCCGTCTACAAGCCGTCCATTAATAGGGACGGACTCAAGATGACACTTTGCCTTCTGGAAATTATGGACGAAAATCCTAAGTCTCTCCCTATTTAAGAACGACTTTGGGATAACATTTTTTTAACGTCCTCTATCTGCCCCTCTGTTCGTGCTTCTCCTTCCGTCCGTGTATCCCAATCTATCTGTCCGTTTGTCTGTCCGTCCGTGCCTCTCCGTCCTAGGTTTGTCTGTCCATCCTTCTATCTTTGCCTTTTCGTCCCTCAGTCTGTCCGTCCATCCGTCCGTCCGTCCGTCACCGTCCATCCATCCGTCCGTCCATCACCGTCCGACTGTTCGTCCGTCCCCATCCTCCGTTCGTCCGTTTTGTAGGTTAACTTATACATTATTTTTAGATACATAATATGTTACTAAGATTTGTTATATAGTTAGCTAGATTTAGATTAAGTTTTGTTATATTTGGAATAATTATAGTTAGATTTGGAATGTGTAATTTAAGTGTTTGTTGAAATGTCTACACGAGAGAGAAAAATTTTAAATAAATTATCATTAACTGAAAATTTGATTATTTAAAATTTGATTAAGTAAGTGTAGTCAAAAGTTTGATTAGTTTAGGGTAATATCACATATATTAAATTATATGTGTTAATGAGCTTGCTAAATTATTTTGGAATTTTTGTAAGTATAATTTTTAAGAGACGTTGAGAATTAAAAATTTAAATTAACAACGATTATAATAATTTAAATTGAAATTTTTAGTATGTCTCGTCGCGTTGGAAGAGGTGGTAACACGAGAAATCGTTCTAATTCGGATGAAAGTGTTAATGGTCCATCTCCCTCATAAAAAACGCGGCAATCTAATTCGACATTTTCGGATTTTATGAATCTGAATTTATTCCTGAATACTAGATCGACACAATGATGCACCACAAGCCTCAGATACATCACTAACCAACGGTGGAAGAAATTCTATCAATGGATTAGGAAAGTGTAAATTTCCTCGTTTTTGACCCGAGTCGTGAAAACGGCGCACAATGGTACGTATCACTAAATTCAAATGTAAATTTGTAAATAGTTAGTTAATTAAGTGTTAATTTATCTTAATATTTATTTAGAGGTTTGGTTACGATCAACTTTCTCGTTATATAACAAAGACGATGAAAGCTGATTACAATCGTTCATGTTATAATTGGATGTTATAATGAACATTGGTAGAAATCTTTTGTTGTAATTTTTATAATATTTATTTTAATAAAAAAATTCAAATAATAGTTTAAATAAAATAATCATTTCAGCAAAAGTTTTATGGGAACCCTGAGATTACTGGACTAATAAAGACTGAATTTGAACGGGTTGCGAGAGTTCGTCTCAAAGCTCTCATAAACGATTGTAAAAAAGATCGAGAGAAGTAAGGGAAACCCGTTTGGATGGAAGACAATATCTGGGAACAAATGTGCGCTTTATGGGATGATCCTAAAGTTTAACCAAAGAAGCGTGCGAGCAAGTCCATCTCGCTGTTCTGATAGAGAAGGATAAGGGATGAGTGCACATACCGCTTGTTATCATTCTTTTGTGGAAGTTTACGAAGATTTGGTAAGATTTATAAATTTTTTAGAAATTTATACAATTGAAATTTGATTAATATTAAAAATATATATTTGAATTTTTTTAGATGAAAGAGAAGGGATCCGAACCGTCATACATAGAATTGCTGGAACATCCGCACATTAAGAAATCTGACGGTCCCTGGGTAGATGCCAGAGCACTCATAAAATAGACGTAAATGCGTATGGCTATTAAAGACTCTTTAAAGGTATCACAAAATAGCAAAAATCAAGGAATTGATACGTGTTATCAGGGTCTTGATTGGAGCTTTTGAAATTTCAATAATTATTTCACTTTCATTAGCAAAAGTTGGTTTCTCACTCCATTACGCATCAAGTCAATCGAAAGATATTGATGTTTAAGTAACTTAATTCCTACATTTTCTTGTTTCTTGTGTTTTGTAAAACTAATAGTCATTTGTGGGGGATTGTTCAATAAATGACTATGTTTGTTCCTTTTTCTTTTATGTGTTTGTCTCACCTTGCTTGAGAAACCAGTTTATCTATTATATATTATAAAGCACTCCTTTGTATTTCCAAAAGACATTTATGAGGGGTTTTAGAATGAAGCGGATTTTACCAAAATGACCACACACGTGCACTGCCAGTCGGCTCAGATTGGGCTGGGCATGCGCGATGCCACTCGAACCAAGCCGAGTCTGATTTTCCACTTCATTTATGATTTATTTTTTTAACTTTTTTAAGTATTTTGAAAATGTCAATCAAGAGAGCTATTCTTACGGGGCAACTTTGGTGGACTTTTAAAATAATTTTGAATATTAAAAAGGGCTTTTGTCTTGGCCGAGAGAGACATCCACAAAATTAGGGGTTTAAAATGAGTTGTCGACTCCAATCTAATTCTAGGTCGGATCGTATTTGAACGAGTTGAGCTAGAAATGTTTTAGCTAATATAAAATAAACTGATGATCTAAGCCGGAACTGAATTAGAGTTCAGACGAGCTAGCTGATGAACTAAGAACAAAATCACATGCAAATCACATGTTTTTCCTATTTCTATATATTATTTTTATTTAAAAAAAGAATAGATTGCTTACATATTCTATTATTATTTTTTTCCTATTCCTACAGAAATAGTATATTTTTTTTATAAAATAAGGAAAAAATATTTTATTTAGTATTTTACAAACGACCAAATCTAAAATGTTTATGTTTTCGATAATTTATTTAATATTTGATAAAATTGTTTTACATTTAGTATTTTGATATTCAATAAATTTGTATTCGAACTAATGTTTTTACATTTTTACATATTTTATTCGGTTTGATTGTAATTAATATATAATATGTTACAACTCTTTTAAATTAAATGGTCTAGTTCGCGGGCTAGCTCATTTTCTCGCGAGTTAAAGGCGAGCTGAGTTGGACCGAGATTTTCCAGCTTGTTTAGAAAACGAGCTGAGTTGAGCCAGCTCATTACACAAAACATACCTACAAAACACATTTTTGACTGTTTCAACTTCTATTTTTCGAGTGCACGAATGTTTGAAATTGTTGTGTTAACTTGGGAGCAAACATCGCTTGCAATTGCACCAGGACATTCCAAAATTTACTTTCAGAAAAATGGTTATTCCATATCACTCGTTTCATGATAAAGTTTCCTAATATATATATATATATTGATACACATACAACAATACATTAATGACTCATGTATGTGTGATTTTCCTAGTTAAATAAAAAAATATGGAAAAAAGGATAGGAAGAGTGAGATATGATTAGAGGATAGAAATACAAGAAGAAAATAAATATAGTAAAGAGGTTTCATGGTCCATATAAGTGAAAACATCACACGAAGAAGAAGAATTAGAGACTTTGCATATTGTCCATCAACGGATTCCTCGTCAGATTTAGAAGAAGATGCTACATCTTTAGATGGGCCTTTCCATGATCTATTTGACCTTATGAATCAACTATATATCAAGTAAGAAAAATTTCCGGCGATGACACAGAGTGACCTACTTGATTCTAAATCAAAACTTTCGATTAGGTTGTGTCAGTCCTTTCATCCTAATCATCTGGAAACGTAAACTAGGCCCACACAATCAACGAAAACGACGATAGATCATAACCTTTTGAATAACTCAAATTACCAATGAACAGATGTTGAATTGCATTGAAAATATCGTGAGCAATTGATATTTGATAATCCGAAAACGAACTTTGAAATCACTCATAAAGTTGTAGTGCTATTACTAAGAAGAACTAAAAGAGGAAAACTTTCAAATAAAAATTCAAGTTGTGTTTTACAAGAAAAAAATTGAAGAATTTAAATAGAAAACTAAAATATAGAACTTAGCAAAGGCAAAAAAATCAAATTGAAATTTTTTTAAAACTAGGTAAAACTGTGAGATTTTCCATGATGGCATAGCTTCTCATGAGATTGTAGATTTCCATGTGGTTGTAGTTTTTCATGCATTGAAAATGATGCAGAATTGAAGTCATTTTGACTTGTCGATAGATAATAATTCTTCATCACTTTGGACATGAATAAAATGTACCGTTTTAAGTTCCTGTATTTTTTTATCTGTCTTTATCGTGTTGCATGAGGCATTGAATATTTTTGGCCACGTATGCTTGAAGTTGCTTTCCCCGAATTCTAGTGATTTTTCCATCAAAATCACATGGTCCAATTGACGTTTTGATGCCCTAATCATCATCCTCTTCTTGAAAAAAATTTATCCTCAAATCTAGTTCATTTGAAACATAAGGATCTAAGTCGCACACATTGAAAGTTTTACAATACGATACTCACTTGGAAGGTCGATTTGGTAGACACCATTGTTAATCTATGACAAGACTTTGAATGGATCAATCACTCTCAACATAAGCTTAGACTTTTACTAATTTGGGAACCTTTCCTTTCGCATGTGGACCCAGACCAGATCACCAATCTCGAACACAACCTCTTTTAGATTTTTTTTTGCGTGTTTGGAGTATTGTGTTGTTCATTTCTCAATGTGTTTCATTTTATTAGCGTGAATCTGCTCAACAAAATCAACATTTTTCTCTCTATCAAGGTTATCACGTTCATTCTTAAGTAATGGTATTAAATCTAATGGTTTAAAAGGATTAAAACCATAAACGATTTCAAATGGTGAAAATTTTGTCGCTGAAATGAGTGACTCGATTATATACAAAGTCAATATGGGGCAAATAATCTGCCCATGATTTTAAGTTTTTCTGGTATAAGGTTCGTAATAAAATAGACAATATTCGATTAACGATCTGAGTTTGTTCGTCGGTTTGTGGGTGACACGTTATGGAGAGCAACAATTTTGTTCCTAGTTTCGACCATAAAGTTTTCTAAAAATAGCTCAAAAATTTGACGTCACGGTCAAAAACTATGTTACTAGGAATGCCATGCAAATGAACTAAAGAAAATATTATTTATGTGTGATGCATCATCATTTTTGTGGTAAGCGATGAAATGTTCCATTTTTGAAAAATGATCAACTACCACAAAATAATGTATCATTACGAATTCAAGATCTAGGTAATCCTAACCCAAAATCCATTGGTATATCTATCAGGGATGATTATGAATAGGCAATAGAGTGTACAAACCTTGGGGCTGAAGTTGAGACTTAGCTTGTTTGCACGTGATGCACCTTGCCCATATTCGTTCAACGTCTCACTTGAGGTGCATCCAAATGTTCCTGCAAAATTAATTGTTGGCCACTCCAAAATTTCCCATTAGTCCGCCCTATGTGCCTCATGACCAAAAGCTCGCGTAATGAGCAGTTAGGCACACACAAATTATTTTTGCGAAAAAGAAGACTTTAATACCTATAGTAATCTCCAAAACTAGAACATTCACATGCTTTATAGGTATTTCCTAATTTTAGATAAGTTTCATATAAGTCTTTAATATATTCAAAACCAAGCAACATAGAATCTAACGTGATTATCAAATTATGCCTACGAGACAAATCATCGGCAACTATATTTTCCTTTCCTTGTTTATATTTAAAACATAAGAAAATGCTTCAATAAATATACTTATTTGGCATGACATTTTGTAAGCTTTTTTTACCTTTTAGATGCTTGAGTGCCTTATGATCTATATGAATGATGAATTCCTTTTGTCGCAAGTAGTGTTGCCATGTCTGAAGCGCTCGTAGCAAGGCATACAACTCTTATCATATGAAGGATGACTGAGTTTGGCTCAGTTCAATTTCTCACTAAAGTAAGTGATGAATTTCCCACAATGCATGAGTATAACACTTACACCAACGCCATAAGCATCACATTAAAAGTTAAAAAGTAGCTTCTTGAGCTTCTATCCATTCATTCGCCACATTTTTAGTGATAACCTTAGTGATTGGGGTAACGATCATAATAAAGTCTTTTTGCAAAATGTCGGTAGAAGCTTGCGAGTCCATGGAAGCTTCACAAATTTGCTGACGGATTTTAGGCTCAGCCAATCCTTGGTTACAATTATTTTATCCTTGTTGACATGGATTCCCTGTTCACTAACCAAAAGGCCTAAAAAGACTAATTCGTTAAAATTTGCACTTTTACGATTAATGAATAAGCGATGTTTCAGTAAGACATCTAAAAAATAATTTGAACATGCAAAATATGATATTCTAGACTCTTATTATAGACTTAGATATCATCGAAATAGACAACGACAAACTTGCCTATAAATTTCCTAAGTATGTGGTTCATTAAGCGCATGAGTGTTTCCTCTTTTGAGACCGTATGTTAATAGCTCGTCTTGCCACAAGAAAGTCTCCTTTGACGGGCTATTGTTCTTACATCTCTTCATCATCGTTATTGAAGGCATCATCCTTTGGCTCGATGTCTGTGTTTACTTCGATTTTTTCATATTCGCAAAAGATCATCATCCTCTTGTTGGGACACTTATTAACATAATGCCCCAAACCCTGATAGTTGAAGCCTCTAATATCACAAGCACGTGTATTAGAGTTTTCAGTTGTAGGAGGCTTAGATGGATTCGATGAGTTAAGCTTTCCTTCGGACTTTAGTGGGGGTTTTAGTCTGAAAAAATGTCGATCATCCTTGTTGAAAGGAGATCGAACACTAGAGGATCTGTGGCTGAATTTGTGGAACGTCTTGTCCTTCCTCTTAAGTTGTTTTTAAAATTGTAAAGCGAGATACAACAACTCTTCAAGGTCCTCGTAACGTCAGGTTTCCACCTCATCTTGGATATCTTGGTTTAGTCCACTAAGAAATCAATTCATTGTTGATTCGACATCCTCATCAAGTTGGCTCATAGCAAAAGAATCTCCTCCTTGTAATATTCTTCTACGCTTCGGTTGTCTGCTCCAATTTATCGAGCCTTTGAAGACTGTCTCGACGATAGTATCTAGGCATAAATTGCTTCATCATGGTTGTCTTCCTCTCATGCCATGTAGAAATACGCATGTCTTCATTCATTTGTCATGTTGCCGAGCTTTGATCCTACCATGCTAAGACATAGTCAGTGAAACGAGCGGTGACCAATTACACTTTATTTCTCTTTGAGTAATTATGTAACTCAAAGACCACCTCCGTGTTGTGCTCCCATTCTAGGTAAACATCAACATCATTTTTTCTGAAGAATGATGAAATTTGAAAATGTATGTTGTTGGCGTCATCATCCATTTTTTCTCGTCTTCTAAAGTTATTTCTTGGTATCCGTAGCTATTCTAATTCCCTTTCGCAATATGATTCTTTTCTTGTTGTCTTCGACCCATAGCAGGTCGCTCCTCCACTCTTGGTTCTAACCGCTCTAGTTAAGGCTCAATCCAATCTAGCATAAGATGCTCGAGGTGAGACGTCAAGGCTTGCATTTGAAGTTGGTTCAAACCAACTTCATTTGTTTCACGAATTTTGTCATGATTGTGACTTTGCTCCTTGGCCATTGTATTTTTACACAAGAAACTTCTTATTAGGTTGTGGAAGTCCGTTCACCCCTAATCAACTGAAAACGACAAACTACGCTCACATAATCAACGAAAACAATGATCGGTTCTAGCCCCTCGAATAACTTAGATTAGCAACGAATGAATGCTAAATGACGCCACAAATATCATGATACTTGATAAGAGAAAATGAACTTTGGAATCATTCACATGTGATTGTGTGATTTTCCATGATGGTGTAGGTTTCCATGTGATTTTAGATTCTCATGTGGTTTTAGTTTCCTATGCGTTGATACTGATGAAGAATTTAAATCATTTTGATTTATCCATAAATAATAATTCTTCATCATTCCGGACTTGAATAAAATATACCATTGCAAGTTCTTATCTTTGCGGTACCCCGTCAACATTATCTTGTTGAAGTTGCTTTGCTCAAGCTCTTGTGATTGGTTTCATCAAATCAACATCGTCCAATTGACTGTTGATATGGTTAACATCAGTATTTTTCGTTCATCAGAGACTGTCAACAGATGAATTGACGATAAATTCTCTGTGTTACATTCAAATTTCCTTATGCATTTCCCTTTTCATGCAGATTCAGATTATTCTCTTGTAAAGTGTTATTTTTTCCGATGGGTCTTGAAAGAAACGACGTCGTCTTGTTGGGTACCTCCAGGAACAGAAACCACGACATTGTAGGAGCTTCTCTCACACACTTCAACCCCAGAGAACGACCGTTGTTGTTGTCATGAACCCTTCCTTTGTTCTACATCATTTTTTAGAACTTCATCATATAATGTTTTTGTTGCTTTAGCTCATGTAATTGTCCTCAGACACAGAAGTAAGATATCAGACTAATTAAATTTGTAACCGGAGGGAGAGGGATAGTGGAGAAAAGTAGCGTTAACGTGAACGTTTTTTTAAATAAAAGTGATGTTGTAATAATTTGGTACATTATAAAATTTTTTATGTTATGTAATAAAAAATTAAATGGGATTAACTTTTTTTTCAAGCTTACTTGTCGTTAGAATTGTTGAATAAATTGATACGAAATTAGAATGTTTACGATAATTTTTGTTTGTTTAAGGAGATTCATGTGTTTTGCTAAGATCAAAGAGTAAAATGAAAATTGAAAGGTGATCTCGGGATTTTCAAAATGATTTAAGATTGAACGAAATCATGACTTTGACATGGAAAATCATATCGTTTTGGGGTAGTTACTATTTTTTATCATAATGTTCGTCAGGAATATGTTTTATGGGCTACATTGGTCGAAAATAAAGCCTTTTGATTGGTGGATGTAATGTGCATTCTGATGAGCCGATGAAATGTGCAATGTTGTACAACGTGTGGTGTCACGTTCGTGGATAAACTTAGCATGAACGTTTTACACAAAATGTGTGTACAATGTTCGTGGTTGTAGTTAGCATGAAGGTTGTACACAACATTAATGTGCAACTTTGTGCTATGTTTGTCCCCAAATGTTGTACAAAACATGTATGTACAACGTTCGTGCTAAGCTCGTTCACGAACGTTGTACACAAAATGTGTGTATAATTTTCTTTCTAGTATTTAGCACACACATCATACACAACATGTGAATACAACGTTCATGCTAGTACTTAGCACACATATTGTACACAACGTGTGTGCACATGTTCGTGCTAGTACTTAGCACACACATTGTACATAATATGTAGTGCAATGTTGATTGATGAATTTTGTGACATTTCATTTTGTTGTGTAGGATGAATTTTGAAGGAGCTAATGAGTGATTAGTAATTCATTTTTATTGTGAGGTGTTTTATCTGAAGATCCCGAATGATGAAGCAACACAATGAGTTTCGAAAAAAGGATGATGTTTATACAATAGTGATGAATAAAAATTTTCAAAGTGTGAAATACAAATGATCTTGTTGATCACATCAGTAGGAAGATTGATATGGATAAATATATGAAGAAGATAAGATTTAGTTATGTACCAATGATTGTAGGACAAAAGAGGCCTTCATACATCTTAGATGATAAAGATGTTATTGGCTATTTTTTAGAAGTTGACAAGGATGGATGCAGAAATATCTTACATGTTAAGATCATTGATGAAATCCAAGAAAATGGAGATGTTATGAGCTATTTGTTGAAAGTTGAAAATAAACATGTTGAAAATAGAACAATGTGTTAAAACCAGAGATGAAGTCGAAAATGAAGAACGTGTTGAAGCTAGAAATCGAGAACTTGATGAATTTCGAATGGAAAACCTGATAAACCCAACTAGTGAAAATGATAATGAAGAATGTGTTTAAGCCGAAAAAGAAATGTGCCTTGATGATTTAGTGATTGTTTGTTTTTCAGATTTTGATTGAATCGATGGTTTAGACATTAACATGGTTCAAGCATTTGAATGCAAAGACGACGTATTTTTGTTGCTTAAAAAGGCTGCATACATTAAATTCTTCCGATTAACGTAGTGAAGTCAACAAAGACGTTGTTTTGTACACCATGCAAACAAAGAGATTCTGGTTGCAAATGGTCTTTACGTGTGGCTATACACAATCTTTTAGTTGTTTTGTCAGTGATGGTACACAATAAGACTCATACATGATCCCAATAATGTTGACACACCAAAAATGATTGAATGATTTTAACAAGATAAAAATGAGACTCATACATGATCCCAATAATATCCTTATGCTCATATTATTGGGATCATGTTTAAAATGATAAATATGAGCATAAGGATGTTCAATCAGTATTCAATTGACTAAAATTTTTAATCACATTTTATAAACTCGGGTTTTACCCTAGTTGGATATTTGATTTTTTAATTGAATCTTAGTTATTAGTTAACCTGATGTATTATTTCACATTTATATCAAATCAGAATTTAGAATTCGATTGTTATAATGCTTAATCATGAGTCATAAGCTAAGACAATGTATAATATGAGGTTTATGTATAATTTACATGTTTTAGCACACAATAGATGATTTGTTGCTATAAACAATTATAATATATCATTTTCAGTAAATTAAATGTGTATTATGATGAAAAAGTCATGATAAACACGAATTTAACAAGTTTAACCCAAAAATTTTAAGCTCAACCACATTATTTAATTTATTTTATTTAAATAATTGATCATTGAGAAAAAAATCATTTTTACACTATTTGGGATCTAAGTTGTAAACATTAATTTTTTTTTTATTTTGGGATCTATGCTTTTACGAATATTTAATGTCTTTTTTTTTTCTCTTTTGGGATATGTGCTTTGAAACACGTGCAAATTTAAAATTAAAATGTTTATATATTTTCCAAGAAATTTTATAATTAAAATGTGTCTGCTAAATATTAACACGAATGTTGTAACTTTCTTTATTATTACAAATTAAAACTTTTAAAATGCAATAGAATGTATGAAAAAAGCACTTTATTATTACTAAAATAAAAATTACAAGGCTTTTTAAGTAAAAAGTTAAAACAACTACAAATAAAAAAACTACAAAAATTGACAAATAAAAAGTTTACAAATAAAACATTACAAAAATTTACTAATACAAAATTACAAAATTTTAGAAATAAAAAATAAAAAATAAAAAAATAAAAAAATAAAAAATTTCAAAATTTCAAAATTATAAATTATATGACCCCTACCATGCAAGTTTGTGCATCCTTGTGTCATGGGTCGTAACAATCTTCGACCTCCTAGATTGTCTTCTTCAAACTTCTCATGGGTATTTGACCTAGAAGGGATTGTTGAATTGTATAAATCCGATTAGGACACGCATTTGTGGCAATCTAGTTCCCCTTTAATCTCTAAAAAGCAAAACATGTATGAGTGCCTAATCTTAATAGCCCACTATTGAAATGCTTTTTCACGTGACGAAAGGAATTTCGTTGAGAAATTTTTAACCGGAGCGCACATAATTTTCTGAATGCAGAGAGGAATTTGCACCGATAGAGGACCATTCAAAGAATCCATGTTGTTGAAGAGCTAGTAATTTTAAAAGGCGATGGCGTATAAATGCATGTCGTGGATGACAAATGTCACTAAGTAGTTCCATGATATGTCCATTATTAATGGCTCTTAAAATGTTGCCTTAAGATACACTACGATAATCTACGTTGAATTTCCCACGTTGCATTAGTATAACACTTACACCAACGCCATAAGCATCACATTTAGAATAATTGTGAAAAATCAGGGAAAGACAATAATGGTGATTTGTCCAGTTTATCCCTTAAAACTTAAAAAGTAGCTTTTTGAGTTTCTCTCCATTCATTCGCCACATTTTTAGTGATAACCTTAGTGATTGGGGTAACGATCGTAATACAGTCTTTTTGCAAAATGTCGGTAGAAACTTGCGAGTCCATGGAAGCTTCACAAATCTGCTGACGGATTTTAGGCTCAGCCAATCCTTGGTTACAATTATTTTATCCTTGTCGACATGGATTCCCTGTTCACTAACCAAAAGGGCCTAAAAAGACTAATTCGTTAGTACACAAATTTGCACTTTTTATGATTAATGAATAAGTGATGTTCCAGTAAGACATCTAAAAAATAATTTGAACATGCAAAATATGATCTTCTAGACTCTTACTATAGACTTAGATATCATCGAAATAGACAACGACAAATTTGCCTATACATTTCCTAAGTATGTGGTTTATTAAGCGCATTGGTGTTTCCTCTTTTGAGACCGTATGTTAATAGCTCGTCTTGCCACAACTAAGTCTCCTTTGATGGGCTATTGTTCTTACATCTCTTTATCATCGTTATTGAAGGCATCATCCTTTGGCTCGATGTCTGTGTTTACTTCGATTGTTTCATATTCGCAAAAGATCATCATCCTCTTGTTAGGACACTCATTAACATAATGCCCCAAACCCGGATAGTTGAAGCTTCTAATATCACAAGCACATGTATTAGAGTTTTCAGTTGAAGGAGGCTTAGATGCATTCGATGAGTTAAGCTTTCCTTCGGACTTTAGTGGTGGTTTTAGTCTGAAAAAATGTCGATCATCCTTGTTGAAAGGAGATCGAACACTAGAGGATCTGTGGCTGAATTTGTGGAATGTCTTGTCCTTCCTCTTAAGTTGTTTTTAAAATTTTAAAGCGAGATACAACAACTCTTCAAGGTCCTCGTAATGTCAGGTTTCCACCTCATCTTGGATATCTTGGTTTAGTCCACTAATAAATCAATTCATTGTTGATTCAACATCCTCATCCAAGTTGGCTCATAGCAAAAGAATCTCCTCCTTGTAATATTCTTCTACGCTTCGGTTGCCTGCTCCAATTTATTGAGCCTTTGAAGAGTGTCTCGACGATAGTGTCTAGGCATAAATTGCTTCCTCATGGTTGTCTTCATCTCATGCCATGTAGAAATACACATGTCTTCATTCCTTTGTCGTGTTGCCAAGCTTTGATCCTACCATGCTAAGACATAGTCGGTGAAACGAGCGGTGACCAATTACATTTTCTTTCTCTTTGAGTAATTATGTAACTCAAAGACCACCTCCGTCTTGCGCTCCCATTCTAGGTAAACATCAACATCATTTTTTCTGGAGAATGATGAAATTTCAAAATGAATGTTGTTCAGAAACAAGCAGACACAAGACAAGATAGAGGAGAATCAAGGAAATATTTCAAGAGCAAGAAGGAGAGTTTCACATGTGGTAATGTGAGACATTTCTCTCGAGAGTGTAGGGTTAAAAGACCTACATCAAACAAAGCACAAGTCAATCAAGAATAGGAAGAAAGCTCTCTATTTACTGCAACACACTTAAAACATCAAGTGTTTGAAGACGATGTGTGGTTGGTGGACAATGGAACAACCAATCCTATGACAAAGGATGAGAGTGATCATCTCGTTTTCATACGTATTTCTTGCACGATTTAATTGATGTTTATGATATATATGTGTTGCTTTACGTATGATTCCGTATCCGTTTTACTTGTTTTCGTGTTTTCATGTTCTTACAGGTTTTTACGCGTATTCGGTTCATTTGGGAGCTAAAGGACATGCACAAGCCTAAGGATCAACTTCGAGGAATCATCACGGGACAAACGGGACGAGATTTAGCAAGAGGAGCCACCACCCGATCGGGCACAACTCACATCCGACCGGGCAAAGGCTACGGCAAAATTTGGTGCGCATTCACGTACGACTCTGGCAACGAAACGCCCGAGCAGATGCCTCACACCCGACCGGGCGCACATCATGCCCGATCGGGCACCCCA
>CM071866.1:27060929-27074437 GCA_036759665.1 Gynandropsis gynandra | reverse complement strand
TCCATGGCCTTGCACAAGTTGAACCTTGTCATTTCGGGGTTAAATTGCCATAATCTCTCGTGTTTCTCCTCATGTCTTCGTTTCCTACACAAAATACGAAATGTAGATGAAATCCTCGAATAAACTCGATAAATGAATGAAATCTAATAAATCTACTCGAAACTAGACCTAAGAATGATATAAAAACTACAACGGATTACGTGTTATCAAAGGACATGGAGAGGTGAGAGTAGTTGTAACACATGTTAGATATTGTTGTAGAGATTGGTAGCGAGTTATATATTACCTTTGGAAATCATTTTATTTATATGGTATTATATTTTTATCATTTTATGATTGTCATAGGTGTATGATAGAGGTCATAATAAAGAGAGTCAAGTTTCGATAAGACTTAATCTAAATTGTTCTTGTTCGTTGGATCACTAACTGGACTTTAGTGATTCGGAAAGAATAACATGTATGTGATGATTTGTATGGTGATAGAAATTAGTCGATCTCTTTTACTAAATCGCATGTGAGTGATGCACATTGAGACGTGATCACTGAACTGGCCTAAAGGGAGAATTATTAATGGTTAAATTACCAAAAATCTATCAATTAGATTTCCCTAGAGGATCAAAATGTTAGATCTTTCCTTAGACATGAGATCAACATAGTAACTGGTATTCTATCTATTATTCTTTGATTCTAGATACCTATTATTTTTCTGTACTAGCTCGATAGATATTGGGAGTAATTAGATGCTTAAGTAGTTAGTGACTGATCAAGATGAGTATTGTCAACTCTTGGTTGAGGAGTGTGCTAGACCCCAACATCGATTAGTTAATCAGTGAAAACTAATTAGCTATCGATTTAGTGATGAACCTATGAGGTCATACACTTACGAGTGTTTCGGTCTTTGCTTATGATTGTAAGACAATCATATTCGTTTGCTAGCACCGACGAATATTATCGTATTTGATTTTATAAATGAGAGTTGTACATCGGATATACGAACAAATATGTGTATGGAGATACATGTACTTAGAATATTACATTAAGATAAGTGGGAGATTGAAAGTATGATGCCAAAACATAATATTAAATAGTCATGGAGTTATTTTATAAATATCTGAAAGTTTGGTATAATCCAAGGAAAACAAAAAAATAGTCTTCTGAGGACAATTCATTTTTTCTCTGAAACAAAACCCTAGCCCCAAACAGAGACGAAGAAGAAAGAAAGAACCATTCTCCATTCGTGATTAGATTCACATCAAAAGTTGAAAGCAAAGGTAGATCTCGGTGTGGATACTCTAGAGGCTTCATACGTTTACTCACATCCTACACTTGTCTGTATTCACCAAAACAGGTAACTCTAAGAATCATTCTTCGTGTTTTGGTAAAGCCCCGCAATATCTTTTCCTGAAACATGACTAGATCTGTATTCGGGTTGTTATAAAAAAGTTTCCGCTACCCCTTTAGCAACCCTATAGATACAACCTCGGTACTTATCACTAATACAACGAGGAAAAATTGCACATCGACCTCCCACGTTCTCGCCTCTCACAAAAGACAACACGAGCCCCACACATCGAACTCATTATGACCTACACATTGTCTTGGACACCTACAGAAAGTTGTTGGTGCACATTTCCCAAGAACCATCTCAATTACTAGGTTTAGACTTATAAGATGTGATTATTGAGTTCAGCCTTATAATAGCACATTTTGGATCATTTTGGTAATGTGATGGTTTATTCTTTTATGGTTGTTGGATAGAAGTGTGTTGCTTGATCGATGATTCATGATCGTCCCATCCGCTCCTCAGTTTTGGATTTGGATAAAAAAAATGCTTGGATGGCATGGCAGATGACTAGTGACTCTGATTCATTACTCGATTTTAAATCTTGATATTAATGAAATGGTAACATCCCAATCATCCGATGAAGAATGAGATTTTTTGGTAACGTGGTAACATATCAAACATTCGTCTAGAGATGAAATATTTTCATGTCTTTCCCTTCACGTACAAAATGAACAGTAACTCATGGAATGATATGGCAGCGTACCAACCATGGGTTGAGATGAGATTTTTGGCATTGTGGTAACATATCTACCATCCAATCAAAGATAGATTTCTTTTTTTGTTTCTTCTTCGCACGACATATCTCCTATTTCTTTCCAAGAGAAAAACATATAAATATATACAAATTCCTGTATGTAGATATGTATATAGGCTGTTTAATTTTATGTTTCATTTATTTCAAAAAATGTCTACAAAAATATGTTTTCAAATATATCATTTTATAAACAAAACTAATAACTTGATTTCCTTTTATTAATTTTAAAACATTTTATTAAAAAAAATTCAACAAACATTACAATGATAATTGAATCTTTTTTTCTTACCAATTTTAATTGAATTCATCAACTCCAAAATATAATTTTGAAAAGACGTAATAACTAAATTATTCATATAACAACATTCTAAGTGTAAATGGTATTTATTATATCAATTAGGTTAAACCTAATTACTAATTTTCTATTATATGTATCTAATGATATCAATAATATTCATTGAATTCATTAATCTCATACGATATTAGAACAATCAAATTACAAACCCTAACTTTTTCCTCTCTCCCAATCGACGTCAATTTTCTAAACCCTGACCCTTGTACAGTTGAGCATCGTCCTTCTTGCTTTTCGTGAACACAGCATCGCGCCCTTGTCGTTCGGCCTTCACGGCGATGTCACCCTCGTCTTCTGACCCTCATTGTGTCGCGCTTTCAAGATCTATCGAACTCCCATATCACGCTGCTCCAATCAGTTGTCTGCCCACGTCGCGCCCCACCGCTCCAGTCCTGCTTATACATTGATGATATAGTACTATCTGGAAATAGTTTTAAAATGATTGAGGAGTTTAAGGTGAAGCTGAGTTCCACGTTTTATATGAGTAACTTAGGGTTACTCAAATGTTTTCTGGTTTTGAGGTTAATTACCTCGAGGATGGTATATTCTTAAGTCCGAAGAAGTATGCAACCCAACTTCTTTCGAAATTTGGTATGCTTGACTCAAAGGGAGTAAGCACTCCCTTGGCCCTAAAATGCAAAATAAGAGAGGATGACGAAGAGCTTACCGGTCAGACGATTTACCGGAGCATGGTAGGAGGCATTTTATACCTTGCATCCACGCGTCCTGATCTCGCCTTTGCTGCTTCGTACCTGTCACGAAGCAACGTACATCCGGAAGTACACAGTCTACAAAATGCTAAGCGGGTGTTAAGATATATCAAAGAGACCAAGGACTGCAGTTGAAATTTAAACGGGTTGAATATGCAGAGCTCATTGGTTATGCGGATGCAGACTTAGCAAGCAGTTTAAGTGATATGCAAAGCACGAGTGGTTTTTGCTTCACAATCGGAAGTGCAGTGAATAGTGGCACAATCGATCACCGAGGCCGATTATATGGCCTTAAGCACAACAACCAATCATGGAGCATGGCTATCGTGACTATTTGATCATCTCGTTTTTATACGTATTTCATTCACGATTTTAGAGATGTTTACGATATAGATGCGATGATTACGTATGATTTTGTATATATTTTACTCGTTTTCGTGTTTTCATGGTCTTACAGGTTTTAATGCGTATTCGGTTCAGTTTGGAGATAAAGGAAAAAGGAGGAGAAAAGGTACCAACATCGAGGATCATCACGGAACAAACGGGACGAGAATCGGCGAGGAACAAGCTCAGCCCGCACGAGGTACACCTTTGCCCGCGCGGGGCATTTAGTTCGGCAATTGGTCCACAAAATTGAGCACGAGTCGGGCAAGCCATCAGCACACTCGGGGCTCCAGCCCGCGGGGGGCACACCTCAGCCCGAGCGGGCACTCCCTAGCCCATGCAGGGAGGCCTTATTTTCCATCGCGATCGTTGCGCCGCACTCGCGCAGGGCACACACTCAGTCCGCACGGGTCGCATCCGTCACCTTCAACTAACATATAAGTTAATTTGTCTTAACACGAAAACGAATTTGTTGGTGACTTATACAAAAAAGAAAACGACTTTAGAGAAGAAGAATGAAAGATATTTTGCTGGAGAAAGTAATGGAAATGTTTCGCAACTTAATCAAGAATGGAAAACTCATGAAAAAGAAAAATCGGTGGCTGCTGCAACAAAAGGAAAAGAACTGAACGGCTAAAAGGAAAAAGGAGGAGAAAAGGAAAGAAAAGGAGAAGGAACAGGAAGAAGAGGAGCTAGGGGTTGAGGAGCTGCAGTTAGAGAGAGTTAGTTTGGAGTTTTTCATTGAGGAGAGAGAGTAGAGAGAGAATCAAAGAAGGAGGCTTTGGCGAAGGAGACATTCAAGGAGCATTGGAGATCAATTTAAGATTTCGGTTTCGTTTGGCTTTCATGTTCCTTTGACTTTCTACTTCAATTATGTTGTTTTCTTTTGAACGCATGAGCGAGTATTTTGTTTTGTTCTAGGAGAAAGGATTAGCCCTTGGCCACAAAAGTAGGGTAGCAGCGGTTGAGGGTGAAACGGATGAATCACAGAACTTATGGGTTTAGTTCAAGGTGTCAGCCATGAACGTAGGGGATAACTTGACTAGATCACGTGTCTATGCCTTGAGAGACGGTAGATATCATATTAGGATTGTCTGTCTTAGATAACTTGATCGGGATTGCATGATAGATAGGTTGACTGTTGGTTTCGGCAGTCTTGTAGTGAAACCGGATTCCTGGAACGTTTGTCTCATTGTTAGGAACTCGTTTGTGTACTCGTTTTTAGAATTTCATTCTCAAATCCCATATTTCATTCGTTTGCAAGTTTGATTCGTAGTTTGAGTTTAGGTTGTGTTGCGTAATCGCTGTGGCATCGACACCTGAAGTACTACACACGTGTCGTGCACTTGCGGGTAGTTTAGGTTATTTGTTTAACATTGATACGCATCACTATTCGAAGAACTAGGGTTTCGCTTGTAATCAGGGGTACCAATCTATAAGGACAGTACAACCGTAATCGCTATTGGAAAGAATCTAATAGACCATAAACGAATTAAACACATCAAGATACGATTTCATGTGGTAAGAGAAGCTCATGTAGAGGGGAGAGTGGACTTACGGTTTGTTCAAGGAGATGTGCAATTGGCTGATGTCCTCACAAAGCCACTGCCTACCTGATGGTTTTGCGAGCCAAGAGGGAGACTGAAAGCAGTGACCCGTGGAAGTGTGACACGAAGAGGAGAGAGCAACATCGTGCAAAAGGTTCTGGAATGGAACTTGAGAGAAGCCAAGACCAAAATATCTTCTTCGGTGGGCTTTGTCTCAGTTCCGACCTAGAAGAGAAGATCCAGCGAAACCCAGCAGCAACAGCAGCGACCCAGCAGGCAGCAAACCCAAACAAAATTAAGCCTAGCACGTTGAAGCCCATGAACAACCCAAAGCCCATGCACATGTGAAAAATAGAGGTCAGAAGGCAGGGGAGGCAAAAAAAAATTGTGATTTCGGGCAAACATTTGTAGCAGAATCACAAAGTCAAGAACTATGCTTTATGTCTATTTTAGAACCTATAGAACTGAACATGTGGAATAGTTTTTCTGGGATAACAAACTATTTTTTGTAATTTTAATATTATATGCTAAGTTGGAGGGTGTGAACCGAATCATACTCATTAGCAACATCATGCAGAAACTCACCAAAAACACTAGAATTGTAAAACACTTTCACAGCCATAATCATACAACCACAACTCAAGCATAAATCCATTGTTTACTTTTCAGTTTGCAAAATAGATACAAGGGTATGGAGATGCTCATGAATATCACAAATTAGTTTCATGAGCGTAAGAACAACAATTGGTATCAGAGCCTCTGGTTCTAAAGACCGAGAGGGAGCACAAGCAGTACAACCAGCACAACGTTCAACACAACAAACAACACAAGAAAATCAGCACAAGCAACACATAACAACATGTAGACTACACCTTTTATTCCTGTTTTTTACAACAAAAGTTACAATCTTTGAGTGATAAAGATGAAGGCTTTGTTGAGATCAAAGCAACTGTGGAAGGTAGTCATAGAAGGACTACCCGAGAAGCCCGTGATGGGGCAGTGCCATTGGAGGAGGAGTTACAGAAAGCAATACAACTTTGGGAGGAGACAGAAGCTAAAGATCAAACGACTTTACAACTGCTATATAGTGTAGTAACAGATGACATTTTCGCAGCTCACTTATCTGTGTGTGAGTCTTCAAAGGCTGTCTGGGATCTACATAAGGAGAGATTCCAAGGAGACCCTAATACAGTAATGATAAAAATCCAAAGATTCATGAAAAGTTACTACACCTTGAGGCAAGGTGAGAAGGAAAGCATTAAAGATTTTCCAAATAAGGTCATGGAATTACGTAACAAAATGTAAACGTTTGGAGATGAGATTAGAGAAGACACTCTAGTCTCGAAAATTATGTGTTCATTACAAGAAAAGTTGGACCTATATGTTGGGGTCATAGAGCAGACCAAGAATCTCACAACACTCACGGTGGGAGAGTTGGTCAAGAATCGAGGTTAGATGATAGGCATGGGGTGGCTTGGAAGGAGCATTTCAAGAAACGTTCAACGGACTCAAGGTCAGTAACAAAAGACTTGAGTTGAGTAAGAAACCATTTGGAAAAATAGATTACAAATCTAAGAGAAAGAAGGCATGTAGTATATGTAAAAAGGATAATCACATAGAGAGCCAGTGTTTCTTCAGAAACAAGTAAACCCAATACAGTGGTGATCAAAGCAGATAAAACAAAAGCAAGAAGAAGTGCTACACATGCGGAAAACTAGATCATTTTTCTCGTCGGAGCGGAAATAATAGACCTACTCAAAACCAAGCACAAGTAAATAAATAAAAAGAAGAAGAAAACTCGTTATTCACGACAGCACACTTAACGCATCAGGTTTTTGAAGATGATGTGTGGCTAGTTGACAGCGGTGCAAAAATCATATGGCCAAGCAATAAAATTATTTCACAACGCTAGATAGGTACTTTAGAGTACCTATAAAGTTTTGAAATAGAGAAGTTTTAACTACTGCCAGTAAGGGAAGCATACAAGTTCACACGAACAAAGGAGTTAAAACCATTAAGGATAGTG
The DNA here is from genome assembly GCA_036759665.1 of Gynandropsis gynandra. NCBI lineage: Eukaryota > Viridiplantae > Streptophyta > Magnoliopsida > Brassicales > Cleomaceae > Gynandropsis > Gynandropsis gynandra. Next base: position 27,067,319 of record CM071866.1, on the reverse strand, counting down.
CTGGGGTTGGACAAAAACTTATTATGTGTGCCGCAAATGGTTCGAAATGGTATGAAGTTGTCTTCATCGAAGACAAGTGTCTCATAAAAGAAAAAGATGGTGCAAGTTCATAGAAGTTCCTATTGTCAAGATGGCGTAACCTCTCAAATGGAGGATAGCCAAGGAAGAAGCAAGAGTAGCTGAAGAGAAATTTGGAGTATCTGACCTATGGCATAAACGGCTAGGTCATACGGGTATGCTCAATTTGGAGAAGCTGCAAAACGATAACATGGTGAAGGGTTTACCACAAATCATAGTGGTGAAGAAGGTCTGTGAAGCTTGTGCAAAAGACAAGCAACACACAGACGAAATACCGAAGAGTTCGGAGTACAAGGCAAAACAAGTGCTCGGTCTGATACACACGGACCTGCGTGGACCTATGGACACACCCTCGCTAGTTGGGAGTATATATCTGTTAACCTTTACAGATGATTACTCCCTCATGACTTGGGTATATTTCTTAAGACTCAAGTTTGATGTCTTCGCAATATTCAGAAAATTTACGAGTCAAGTTGAGAATCAGATGGACAAGAAGATTAAGAAGGTGAGATCTGATAGGTGGACGGAGTTCAACTCTAAGGAGTACTCAGTATATTTGGCCAAGAAGGGGATCCTAAGGGAGCTAAATGTGGCATATACACCCCAACAGAAGGGGGTTGCAGAAAGGAGAAACCGGACGTTAATACAGATGACACGATGTATGCTTAAGGATAAGAAGATGCCCAACCGATTCTGGGCAGAGGGAGTTCTCACGGCGGCATACATCCAGAACCGATTACCCACGAGGGCATTACAAGATAAAACCCCTTTGGAGGCATGGACCGGACACAAACCCTCTATTGGACACCTAAGAGTTTTTAGGTGCTTATGCTACAAGATTATACCTACGCACAAACGAGAGAAGCTGGATGATAAATCCCAGACTTGTGTGTTCGTGGATTATAGCAGCAAGAGTAAAGGGTAGAGAATGTATGTCATTGAGACGAAGAAGGTTGAAGTATCAAGGGATATAATATTTGATGAAGAGAAGAGCTGGGATCGGGAGACAAGGTAGGAGGAGAAGGAACTATTTGTTCCAACGTTTTTCCTAAATCCGCAAAGTTCTAACAACCAAGAGGGAGTACCTACAACTACGTTTGAAGTGAGGAGTACCTCTGGACAGCCAAGTTCAAGAGACAGTGAGAATAGCATAAGGACAACACCACCTGGAACTCCTCTGCAATTCTCATTGTCAAACACATTGTCGTCTCAAGAGCCAAGCACTGGTAATACCAATTAGTCATCCTGAGACATACACAGGACACAAAGACTAAGTGATTTATACCGGATTAAGGAAGACACAGAAATGGTACAGACTGAAGAAAGCTGCTACCTAGCTGTGGTGGAACCTACATCATATAAAGAAGCACTAAAATATCTGGATTGGAAAGAAGTAATGGATATGGAAATGGAGATGTTGCACAAGAACCAGACTTGGTATCTCACAGAGAGACCCTGAAATCAAAAAGTTAAAGTCGATATACAAGGAAAAATTAAGAAGTATAAAGCAAGGTTGGTGATGTGGTTAATCTCAAGTACTAATTACCTAGACTAACGCTTCCGCAAGAATACGGATCGTATAGTACCAGGGCCGAACATGAGGAATCGATGCAACTCTAAAGCTAATAACTAATGAATAGAACATGTAAAATCAATAGGTGAATGGAATGCGAATGAAGATAAAAAATCTAACTAACTAACGGATTAAACTCAATATACTAAACACCACAGGTGTCGAGACGTGCACGATGATGCAACGAAGTTCTAACAAGATCATGGTCTCAGATATTATTACGAGTTCAGGGAATTCAAGTTCTAATATAGGAACTGACTGGCGTAGACTTGTCCACTATCTAGCATGCATATACCAACCTCCCAATTGCGTATCTCACCTACTAGACGCATTAAGACCGCTATCCTAATTCCTAGATTCAATCGATCGACCTGGCGTAGATTCTAACCGATTTAATCCTAAATCATGGCTAAGTTCCAAAGTCTAATCCCCTGGCTTAGATTCATTAAACTTCTATGATCGTTCATTCAAGTGGCGTACAAGAATGAAAGAATTAAGAACAACCAATCAATCTGAAAACGATCAAATACCAAAATCATTCATTCAAGTGGCGTTCAAGAACAAAAGCATTAAGAATCACCAAGCGTTAAGAACAAGACTTCATTACATATCGGCCAAGCTCTCTAACCTATGGCTATGGACCTACTTGGACATGAACTTAGAAAACAAAACACAAAAGATAACTATATTCAACATTGATAACGAATGAGATTCCTCCCTATTCAATTATCGACGTCTTCAACAGCTCCTCCGCGCTCCGCCTTCGTCGCTCCGTCCTTGCCCTTGTGTGTGCGTTCGACTCTCCTTCTCCCTCTCGTGTGCTCTCTCTTCTCTCTAACTTTCTGTGCGAATTTGTCCCTCTAAAGCTCTCCCTCCTTCGTTTCAGCAGCCACCTCTCTTTGTTTCCTTTTCATGAGTTTTCCAAATGTTGATTAAGTTGGCCACGTTTCCCTTACTTTTCCAGCAAAATATCACTTTATTCCTCTTCTCTAAGGGCATTTTTTTATTGTATAAGTCCCCCACGAACTCCCACTTGTTTTAAGTCAAATTAACTTATTTGGAGTTGCAGGCGACGGACGCGACCCGTGCGGGCAAGGTAAGTGACGCGCTCGGGTACAGCGCAGATGATCGCGCAAAAACGCGATGAAAAAGGGCAGCCCGTTGGGCTGAGGTGCTGCCCGCTCGGGCTGAGCTGCTGCCCGCTCGGGCTGAGCTGCTGCCCGCTCGGGCTGGTTTGCTGCCCGCTCGGGCTGAGGCCCTGAGCGTGGTATTTCTTGCCCTACTCGTGCGCAATTTGCTGGACAAAATCGCCGTAACATTTGTCCGCTCGGTCTAGGGAAGTACCCGCGCGAGTAATGGCTATTCCTTGCTGATTCTCGTCTCGTTTTTCCCGTGATGATCCTCGATGTTTGCACTTTGTCTTGGCACGTCCTTTAGCTCCAAAATGATTGAAAACGGGATGATAATGATGCTTAATGTTTGGTACAATCAAATGAATGATGAAACTAACTATGAAAATATATGAAAATACTAGAACAAAATAGACGTTATCAAACTCCCGCAGACTTGAACCTTTGTTCGCCCTCGAGCAAGACTAGAAAGAAGTAGGAGAGGAGTTAGACAACAACCGAAAACTAGCACAATCAACTCGAAAAGTCAGCCACCTTACACAACAACGCGTCACACGAACATAGATCTAAGCGCACCGAATTTAGACCCCTATCTACCGAAAGCCACTAACCGTGCAATCCTACACATGTCCTGAGTTCATTTCACTAACCCCTAGGCAACATCCAAGCAATCTCCATACCTATTCTAATGCACAAATAGTTCGATACCATTCTTAAGATAATTATTTTTCTTCTTTTTCGGTCTCTTTCTTATTCTTTTTTTCGATTTCAACACATTTTTTTGAAGATTCGCACTCGGTTTCTAGGACGTCAGAGTTGAAGAGGACAGCCTTCTACTTTGACCCAGTTTGCCAATTGGCACACTCATAAGGTTTCGTAACCTTAGTGGAGTGAAGAGGTTGCGTTTTTGCTGATTTTTTTCTTTTTTTTCTTTTTGATTAACTAGTGTGAATACGCATCGACTCTAACCCTTAGGACGTAGAAAAACGGCCTCGACCCACCACTTAGACCCGAACCATCAATATTGATGAACTCATGTCAATGTAGGGCTGAAAAATTTAAAGAACTTAGTCTATTGACAGCGGAGTGTAAGTGCGTGGAAATATAATGATCGAAACAAAACAAGAAATGCAAGGTACGCTCGGCGATATAAGTGCTTGGGATTGAACCCTAAGGGAAGGAATAAAACTATAGGCTATGGGTTCATGCACGACAACTAACAAATCGATATCTAAAGGTATGTTTCAGCAAACCTAGACTTTTGTTCCCGATTTGACAAAGTTGCACAAGGTGAATAAAGTTCGAAATTTTTCGTACTAGATATCCGTCCGTATAATCCTAGAAAAACAAAACGAAGAACTCAACATCTAAATCCTAATCACGATCATGACATTCAAAGAATACCCCCCCAGACTTGAACAGAACACCGTCCTGGTGTTCAATACCTAAGAGAAGGACTAACAAGCAAAAACTCGGGGAAAAATACTATATTTAGGAATGTGTGCACCTGATGCGTGCTTGCTGTCCCGAGTTGATGCAGCTGGACGTACGTGTCTTTCCTTATATTGTGGATGATTTCAAAGTGGAAAACCTGTAACAAAAGTCACACAATCCAAAGGAGACAGTACGATACATCGGGTTGTTGGTAAGGAGCATGCTTGTGAAAAGAATAAGAGTCGAATTCTAAAAAAACTAAAACGAAATAACTAAAGGATATGGGGCTTGGGTTGCCTCCCGAGAAGCGCTTGTTTAAGGTCGTGAGTCTGACCAAAACACTCTTACTCATGTGTTGGCTCCGAAAGAGCGAGTGTAGCTTGAGTGTAATCCGTATTATCCCATTGTAGAGCTTTATGCATTGGGCATTCACTTTAAATGGACCATTGGTTCCTATTAACTCGATTGCTCCGTGTGGTGAGATGCTTTGGATTGTGAACGGACCGGACCAGCGTGACTTGAGTTTTCCTGGAAAAAGTTTCAAACGTGAATTGAAAACAAGTACACGATCACCTACCTCGAATGTTCGCTGGACTATGTGTCTGTCATGCCACTTCTTCATGCGCTCCTTGTAGATCTTTGAGTTCTCGTACGAATGGAGGCACATCTCCTCTAGATGATGGAGCTGTAGCATCCGTTTCTCAGCAGCTGACTTGTAATCATAATTAAGTGCTTTGATTGCCCAATACGCTCGGTATTCTAACTCGACCGGTAGATGGCATGCCTTACCGTACACTAGCTGAAACGGAGTCACTCCGATTGGCGTTTTGAATGCTGTACGATAGGCCCATAATGCATCGTCGAGTTTCAGTGCCCAATCCTTCCTAGACTTAAAGACTGGCTTCTCCAAAATCGAATTGATCTCACGATTAGAAATTTCAACCTGGCCGCTGGTTGAGGATGATATGGCATTGCTATCCTATGTCGAACACCGTACTTCTTCAACAACCCTTCTATGATGCGGTTCACGAAATGCTTGCCTCCATCGCTGATCACAACCCTCGGGACTCCAAAACGTGGGAATATGACACGTTTGAACTTCTTAGTTACTGGTTTGGAGTCGTTTGTTGGACTTGCCAAAGCTTCTACCCACTTCGTTACGTAGTCCACCGCGACTAGTATATAGAGGTTTCCGCACGAGGACGGGAAGGGGCCCATGAAGTCTATTCCCCATACATCAATTGGCTCAACCTCTAGAATATATTGTCGTGGCATTTCATGGCGTCTAGAAATATTACCCGTCCTTTGGCAATTGTTGCACGATGTGACGTAGTTGTGGGCGTCCTTGAAGAGTGTAGGCAATAGAAGCCCGCTTGCAGCACCTTTGCAGCTGTCTTGGTTGCAGCAAAATGTCCTCCATAGCTTGAGGAATGGCAACGTGACAGTATGTGTGGAGCTTCTTCTTCGGGGATGCAGTGCCTAAAGACTCCGTCTATGCCTCTTTTGAAAAGATACGGCTCATCCCAATAATACGCCTTGACGTCATGGAGAAATTTCTTTCTCGCATTGTAATTCAGCCCCTCCGGTAATACTCGACAAGCTAAGTAGTTCACAAAGTCAGCATACCATCGTCGATAGGAGTGCGCTCGGGGATTTCAAGACGTGAAAGATGATCCGCTACCCCATTCTAGGTTCCTTTCCTATCCTGTATTTCAAGGTCAAACTCTTGCAGCAATAGGATCCATCTAATGAGCCTAGGCTTTGCATCTTTCTTGGTGAGTAGGTAACGTAAGGCAGCATGATCCGTGTAAGCTATTACCTTGGAGCCCACTAGGTACGAGCGGAACTTTTCAAACGCAAAGACGATTGCAAGTAAACCTTCTCGGTTGTGGAGTAGTGGCATTGGGCGTTGTCTAATGTTCGACTAGCATAATAAATGGCGTGCAACATCAGATCTTTTCGCTGACCCAACACTGCCCCAACCACATAATCGCTTGCATCGCACATGAGCTCCAACGGAAGCTCTCAATTCGGCTGTTGTATGATGGGTGGAGAAACCAACGCCTTCTTCAACTTTTCAAATGCATCTCGACATTCTGTTGTAAACTAAAATGGTACGTCTTTGCCTAATAGATCAGTGAGGGGTTTAGATACCTTCGAGAAATCTTTGATGAA
>CM071866.1:27014117-27050765 GCA_036759665.1 Gynandropsis gynandra | reverse complement strand
TAACGCTTCCGCAAGAATACGGATCGTATAGTACCAGGGTCGAACACAAGTAATTGATGCAACTCTAAAGCTAGTAACTAATGAATAAAACGTGTAAAATCAATGGGTGAATGGAATGAGAATGAAGATAAACTATCTAACTAACTAACGAATTAAACTCAATGTACTAAACACCACAAGTGTCGAGAGGTGCACCATAATGCAACGAAGTTCTGACAAGATCATGGTCTCAGATATTATCACGAGTTTAGGGATTTCAAGCTCTAATATAGGAACTGACTGGCGTAGACTTGCCCACTATCTAGCATGCGTATACTAATCTCCCAATTGCATATCTCACCTACTAGACGCGTTAAGACCGCTATCCTAATTCCTAAATTCAATCGATCGACCTGGTGTAGATTCTAAACCGATTTAATCCTAAATTATGGCTAAGTTCCTAAATTATGGCTAAGTTCATTAAACTTCTATGATCATTCATTCAAGTGGCGTACAAGAATGAAAGCATTAAGAACAACCAATCAATCTGAAAACGATCAAATACCAAAATCATTCAATCAAGTGGCATTCAAGAACAAAAGCATTAAGAATCACCAAGCGTTAAGAACAAGACTTCATTACATATCGGCCAAGCTCTCTAACCTATGGCTACGGACCTACTCGGACATGAACTTAGAAAACGAAACACAAAAGATAACTATATTCAACATTGATAACGAATGAGATTCCTTCCTATTCAATTACTGACGTCTTCAATAGCTCCTCCGCGCTCCGGCTTTGTCGTTACGTCCTTGCCCTTGTGTGTGCGTTCGGCTCTCCTTCTCCCTCTCGTGTGCTCTCTCTTCTCTCTAACTTTCTGTGCGAATTCGTCCCTCGAAAGCTCTCCCTCCTTCGTTACAGCAGCCACCTCTCTTTGTTTCCTTTTCTTGAATTTTCCAAATCTTGATTAAGTTGGCCACGTTTCCCTTACTTTTCCAGCGAAATATGACTTTACTCCTCTTCTCTAAGGGAATTTCCCTTATTGTATAAGTCTCCCACAAACTCCCACTTGTTTTAAGTCAAATAAACTTATTTGGAGTTGGCGAACAATAATGCATTCAACATGTAAGTCAATGCACAATTATTTAGATGTTGGATAATTAGATGTTGGATAGGAATATTGTGAGAGCATATAGGTGATGTGCGGAAATTCAAGTTAAAATATTTCCTAGACCACTTCACCGCAAGTATACGGTTCGTGTAGTACCAGGGTCGAACTCTAATTTCTTTCCCGACTTGTGCACAATTTGATGGACAAAATCGCCGTAACATTTGCCCGCTAGGGCTAGGGAAGTACCCGCACGGGTAATGGCTATTCCTTACCGATTCTCGTCTTGTTTGTCCAGTGATGATCCTCGATGTTTGCACTTTGTCTTGACACATCCTTTAGCTCCAAAATGACTGAAAACGTGATGATAATGATACTTAATGCTTTGTAAAATCAAATGAATGATGAAACTAACTATGAAAATAGATGAAAATACTAGAACAAAATAGACGTTATCAGTTGGTGGCACGGGGATTTACTTAGACGTATGGTCTTGATTATGGGGAAACATTTGCCAATGTTTCAAGACACGACACAATTCAAACACTAATTGCTATAGCAGCTCAGGAAGACTGGCCATTACACCAGATGGACGTTAAATCAGCGTTCTCAAATGGGGAGATTAAAGAAGAGGTTTACGTGGAACAACCACCAGGATACAAGGTACACAGTTATGAACACAAAGTTTTAGGATTGAATAAAGCTTTGTATAGATCAAAACAGGCACCCTGGGCCTGGTACAAGAAGATAGACACCTTCTTGCAAGAAGAGTGTGTTCGAAGTCACTGTGATGCAACCATGTACATCAAAGTGACAGGAGGTAACATTCTGGTGATTTGCTTATAGGTTGATGATATAATACTATCTGGAAATAGTTTTAAGATGATTGAGGAGTTTAAGGTGAAGCTGAGCTCCACATTTGATATGAGTGACTTAGGGTTGCTCAAATATTTTCTGGTTTTAAGGTTAATTACCTCGAGGATTTTATATTCTTAAGTGAGGAGAACTATGCAGCCCAACTTCTTTCGAAGTTTGGTATGTTTGACTCAAAGGGAGTAAGCACTCCCTTGACCCTAAACTGTAAAATATGAGAGGACGGCGAAGAGCTTGCCGAGCTGACGGTTTACCGGAGCATGGTAGGAGGCATTCTCTACCCTGCATCCACGCATCCTGACCTCGCCTTTGCTGCTTCGTACCTGTCACGAAGCAACGCACATCCAACAGTACACGGTCTACAAAATGCTAAGTGGGTGTTAAGATATATCAAAGAGACCAAGGACTACGGGTTGAAGAAATTATCAGGTTGAATATGCAGAGCTCATTGGTTATGCGGATACAGACTTAGCAGGCAGTTTAAGTGATATGCAAAGCACGAGTGGTTTTTACTTCACAATCTGAAGCACGATGTTTAATTGGGGAACACAAAAGCAATCAATACTCGCACAATCAACCGCTGAGGCCGATTATATGGCCTTAAGCGCAGCAACCAATCATGCAACATGGCTATCGTGACTATTCGAAGAACTAGGGTTTCGCATGCAATCGGGGGTACCAATCTACAGTGATAGTACAACCGCAATCGCTATAGGAAAGAATCTAATAGACCATAAATGAACTAAGCACATCAAGATATGATTTCATGTGGTACGAGAAGCTCATGTAGAGGGGAGTGTGGACTTACGGTTTGTTCGAGGAGATGAGCAACCAACTGATGTCCTCACGAAGCCACTGCCTACCACACGATTTTATGAGCTAAGGAAGAAGTTCGGAGTTGCACCACTGCCAGCCAAGAGGGAGATTAAAAGCAGTGACCCGCCGACACGGAGAGGAGAGAGCAACATCGGGCAGAAGGTTCTGGAATGGAACTTGCGAGAAGCCAAGACCAAAATATCTTCTTCGGTGGGCTTTGTCTCGGTTCCGACCCAGAAGAGAAGATCCAGCGAAGCCCAGCAGCAACAGCAGCGGCCCAACAAGCAGCGAACCCAAACAAAACTAAGCCCAGCACGGTGAAGCCCATGAACAACCCAAAGCTCATGCACAAGTGAAAAACATAGGTCAGAAGGCAAGGGAGGGAACGAAAAAATGGTGATTTTAGGCAAACATTTGCGACAGAGTCATAAAGTCAAGAACTATGTTTTATGTCTATTTTAGAACATGTAGAACTGAACATGTGGAAGAGTTTGTCTGGGATAACAAACTCTCTTTTGTAATTTTAATATTATATGCTAAGTTGGAGGGTGTGAACCGAATTACACTCATTAGCAACACCATTGTAGAAACTTTCCAAAATCACCAGAATCGTAAAACACTTTCATATCCATAATCATACAACCACAACTCAAGCATAAATCCATCATTTTCTTTTCAATTTGCACAATAGATACAAGGGTATGGAGATGCTCATGAATATCACAAATTAGTTTCATGAGCGTAAGAACAACGAGATCTGTCCAAAATCACCAGGTCTTTCGTGTCGTCATCCTTGCCTCATTCTCATCATGCCATCATCATCGAGTTATCCTCATTGCACCATACTCAACCCTACGAATCTATCATTGTCCATCATTGTTTCACCGATCAGTGACTCATAGCACATCGGCGGTCATCTATCGTTCGTCTACGCTCGTCTTGGTCATTCTATGGTCACTGAATCTTCCTCATGCACAACTCCTCAATGTCCATGATTGCAAGTTTCTCTTCACGCACTGATGCCGCAATAATGTTCAATCCTCGAGAACCACAACGGGTTACTCTTTTTGTCGACATGTTCAATATTATCAAAATCATCGCCCACAATTATCTTACCTAAAGTATTCAAATCTCTACAATTCTTAAAGTACATTTTCGTCATTTTTTTTCTTGACAAGGGATCTACAGTTCTTGATGCTCATATTATCGTTAATGGGATTAAGATCTCAGTTTCAGTGTTTGCTCCTTTCGAAAAACAAGATCGGTTCCTTTTAAGCTCTTCTCGGGGAAAACTTCGTGCCATTTCAACCAATGGTGGCTAGATCGACTTCGAACTGAGATGCATGAGAACTTCTTGCCAACACTTATGGAAAAAACTTCTCATGGTCACCCGCTAAATCTCTGATAAAATCAAACGTACTTTCAAGGGAACTCAATCAATGGATGAATACACTCGTTTTATAACGTATAAAGTAGATGAACTTGTTATTTTTGGGAAGCCCAATGACCATGAAAATCTCTTAGATCATATTCTTAATGGTTTATGTGATAACTTCAAACCAATTGTTGATGGTATCAACGCTCAAGACACGTCGATCTCCATTGATGAGCTTCATGAGAAGCTACTCAATCATTAAGCTAAGATCCAAACACTCACCTCACAGGTGTCCTCCTCCTCGGTAACAGCACATTATACGCATGGCTACTCTGTCTCGAATCATCGGAATTATAATTATCGAGATCTTATGGTGATGTGAATTTTAGATCTTTGTCGGCACATCTAGAAGATCACATGCCTAAACCCTATCTTGGTCATTGCCAAACATATGGCAGTGTGAAGAAGTGCCCTAAATTTTGTCTGAACAACGCAATGGAAACTCCTTTTTCACAATCGTGGCATCCGTCTTCATCTAACTCGTGGTGTCCATGAGGTCAATCATGGCAGCCTCTAAGCGTATTACACGACCAGGAGCACTATATGACTCTTGACCATGGAATCTTGATAGTGGAACTTCACATCACATCTCAGTGGTGACGAATTTTTTGTAAGCAATAGAGCCATCCTACCATTTTGTTCCTTCCATACAAATGAATTTTCTCTAAGTTAATGAATTGTTTAACTCTAATGATATTTCTATGAAATTTTTTCCCTTGGAATTTCATGTGAAGAATCTACGCACGGGAACATAACTCATGAACGGTCAAACTAGGAATGCTCAATACGAATGGAAATCTTAGTTAAACTTCCGGTATGCCTTGTCTTCTTCTTTAAATTTTTACGCAATATAAATAACTCTCTCTTCATGTCTAGGTCATTTAGTTTTACCTCTCTTAAAAAATTTGTTTTCTCAGTTTTCACTTCCAAAATCTTCCTCAAATTCTTTTCTTTGTAATGCATTATCGAGTAATAAAAGTCTTAAGCTTTTATTTTCAAATTTTACCATTCGATCATCTAAACCACTTGACTACATATTTTCCAATGTTTGGACCCCACCTATTATTTCTTTAGATTACTGATATGGTTAATCTCAAGTAATAATTTACCTAGACTAACGCTTCCGCAAGAATACGGATCGTATAGTACCAGGGTCGAACACGAGGAATCGATGCAACTCTAAAGCTAGTAAACTAATGAATAGGTCGTGTGAAATCAATAAGTGGTGGGAATGCGAATGAAACTAAACTAAACTAATTAACGGGATAAACTCAATGACTAAATACCACAGGTGTTGAGAGATGCACGATGATGCAACGAAGTTCTAACAAGATCATGGTCTCAGATATTATCACGAGTTCAGGGATCAAGCTCTAATATAGGAACTGACTGGCGTAGACTTGTCCACTATCTAACATGCGTATATTAATCTCCCAATTGTGTATCTCACCTACTAGACGCATTAAGACCGCTATCCTAATCCCTAGATTCAATCAATCGACCTGGCGTAGATTCTAAACCGATTAAATCCTAAATCATGGCTAAGTTCCAAAGTCTAATCCCCTGGCATAGATTCATTAAACTTCTATGATCATTCATTCGAGTGGCGTACAAGAACATAAGATTCATTAACTTCTATGATCATTCATTCGAGTGGCGTACAAGAACGAAAGCATTAAAAACAACCAATCAATCTGAAAACGATCAAATACCAAAATCATTCATTCAAGTGGCGTTCAAGAACAAAAGCATTAAGAATCACCAAAAATTAAGAACAAGACTTCGTTACATATCGGCCAAGCTCTCTAACCTATGGCTAATGACCTACTCGGACATGAACTCAGCAAAATAAATACAGAAGATAACTATATTAGACATGGATAAAGAATGAGATCCCTCCCTATTCTATTACCGATGTCTTCAGTAGCTCTTCCATGCTCTGGCTTCCTCGCTCCGTCCTCCGCCCTTGTGTGTGCGTTTGGCTCTCCTTCTCTCTCTCTTTGCGTGCTTTCTTTTCTCTCTTCGTTTCTCTGTCTAATTTTTCGTCCCTCAAGCTCTCCCCTTGTAAGTTACAGCAGCCACCTCTCTTTGTTGTCTTTTCTTGAGTTTTCAAATCTTGATTAAGTTGGCAACGTTTCCATTACTTCCTCCAGCGAAATATCACTTAATCCTCTTCTCTAAATGTGTTTTCCTTATTGTATAAGTCCCCAAATAACTCCCATTTGTTTTAAGTCAAATTAACTTATTTGGAGTTGCAGGTGATAGACGCGACCCGCTTGAGCAAGGTAAGTGACCCGCTCGGGTACGGTGCAGACGATCGCGCAAGAACGCGATGAAAAAGGGCAGCCCACTCGGGCTGAGATACTACCCGCTCGGGCTGGCTTGCTGCCCGCTCGGGCATGGCTTGTGCCCGCTCGGGCTGAGGCCCCGATCGTGGTTTCTCTTGCCCGAATCGTGCACAAATTGCTGGACAAAATCTTCGTAACTTTTGCCCGCTCGAGCTAGAGAAGTACCCGCGCTGGTAGTGGCTTTTCCATGCCGATTCTCGTCCCGTTTGTCCCGTGATGATTCTCAATGTTTGCATTTTGTCTTGGCACGTCCTTTAGCTCCAAAATGACTGAAAACGGGATGATAATGATGCTTAATGCTTGGAAAAATCGATTGAATGATGAAACTAACTATGAAAATAGATGAAAATACTATTTGCTTGCCCTCGTGCACAATTTGCTGGACAAAATCGCCGTAACATTTGCCCGCTCTGGCTAGGGAAGTACCCGTGCGGGTAATGGCTATTCCTTGTCGATTCTCATCCCGCTTGTCCCGTGATGATCCTCGATGTTTGCACTTTGTCTTGACATGTCTTTTAGCTCCAAAATGACTGAAAACGGAATGATAATGATGCTTAATGCTTGGTAAAATCAAAAGAATGATGAAACTAACTATAAAAATAGATGAAAATACTAGAACAAAATAGACTTTATCAATTACTACAAATACTATGTTAGTTTTGTAGACCATTACACCCGGTACACGTGGCTCTTTCATCTCAAACACAAATCTAATGTTTTAGTCACATTTAAACACTTCAAAAAGCTCGTTGACCAAATATTTTAAACAAAAATTTATCCATTTTTATTTCGATAATGGTGGTGAATATATTTCTCTTCGTCTATTTCTTACATCAGAAAGTATCTCTCACTTTACTATCCCACCCCACACCCCCAAACATAATGGGATATCCGAACATAAACATCATCACATTGTTGAAACTGGACTCTCATTTCTCATGCATGCCTCCATCCCTGTGTTTTTTGGTCTTATGCAATGCCCACTGCGGTTTATCACATTAATTGCACACCCACTCCATGTCTTTCTAGGTTTTGTCCATTCGAGTTTCTTTTTAAATTCCCACCAAATTACACCAAACTTCGTTTTTTTTGTTGTCTTTGTTATCCATGGTTATGACCTTACTCTATTCATAAATTAGCACCTTTTTACTCCTTGTATTTTTCTAGGGTGCTCCAATACTCAAAGTGAACATCTTTGCCTTTGACTCGATCACATTTCGTCTTTATGTATCGAGTCATGTCATCTTCATGAATTTCACTTTCCATTCACTATCTTAGCATCTTCGTTGACTATGTCCTCGACCATTGATCTATCCTTTCCAAATCTTGAGTCATCCCAACCTTCTGTATTATGTGTTCCAGTGTTTGAGCAATCACTTGTCCAAACATCTTTGTTGCCCCCATGTAATGACCATTCACCATCTAATAACGAGACAACATTTTTGGATTCACCGAGTAGTTCTTTCTTGCACAATACTAGGGACATGAAGAATATTTCTACAACTCATGCAACTTCAATGTTCATACAATGATAACAAGATCAAAGAACAATAATGTGCAGCCATCTACGCGATGAACTTATCATACGACAACAACTAGAGATGTCAATGGGTTGAGTTATACCCAACCCACTAAAATTAAATGGGTTTTATAGTATAATTGGGTTGGGTTCAACCCGACCCATTTAATAATGGGTCATATAGGTCGAGTTAAACGGGTTAAATGGGTTAAACGGGATTATTCATATAATTAACATTTTGTATATATATTTTTATCATTTAACATTTATGATATATACTTATATATAATAGATATTATAATTAATGTTTCAATATTCAAACGAATAATTTATGAAACCGATTTCACCCCATTTTAACTCGATTTCATATAACTTCACCAAATTTTAACCTGATTTCATCCAATTGTAACTCGATTTCACCAAATGTTTCCGAATTTTAACTTGATTTCACCGAATTTCAACCCAATTTCATCTAATTTTGACTCAATTTCATCTAGTTTTAACCCAATTTCACAGAATTCTAACTCGATTTCACCTAATTTAATCTGATTTCGTGTGAAATTGAGTCAAAATTGGATGAAATCAAGTTGAAATTCGGTGAAATGTGATGAAATCGAGTTAAAATCGGGTTAAATTAGGTGAAATAAATTTGAAATCCGGTGAAATTGGATGAAATCGAGTGAAAATTGGGTGAAATTGAGTCAAAATTGGATGAAATCGGGTTGAAATTCAGTGAAATGTGAAGAAATTGAGTAAAATCTGAGTAAAATTGGTTGAAATAAATTTGAAATCCGGTGAAATTTGATGATATTGAGTTAAAATTGGGTGAAATCGGGTTAAAATCGGTGAAATCGAGCTACAATTGGGTGAAATCGGATTAAAATTGGGTGAAATAAGGTTGAAAGTAGGTGAAATCGAGTAATTAGGTGAATTGGGGGAAGTTGAGTGAAATCTAGGTAAAATTGGGTGAAATCGAGTTAAGGTTGAGTGACGATTTGAAATTCGATTAAATTGGGTGAATCGGGTTAAAATTTAGACAAATCGAGTAAAATAGAGGTTAAAATCGGATATTCGGAATGACGGTGAATATGAAGTGAAAGATAAACAGGCTTAATGGGCTAAATGAGTAAAAACCATTAAAATGAATGTAAATGGGTTTTAAACTCATTAAGCCCATATAAATTTAGGCCCATTTATAAAGAACCCATTTATATTTTAAATGGGTTGGGTTGGGTTAACCCACTGAACCCAACCCTATTTGACAAGCATAACAACAACTTCACCATCACACGAACCATCCACTGCAACACAAGCTCTCAAGAATCCCAATTGGCAACAAACTATGTGTGAGGAATTCAATTCTCTAAAAAATACTTCGGACTTAGTACCGGCAACGCAAGCTACCAATGTCGTTGGTTGCAAATAGATTTTGTATCAAATACAATCTAGATAGCTCAATCAATCGATACAAAGTAACGCTAGTAGCGAAGGATTTTCATCAACGTCCAGGTATTTACTTCCATGAAACATTTAGTCTAGTGGTTAAATCTACTACAATCCAAACTATCATTAGTCATGCAGTTTCAAAGAGTTGGAATATACGAAAATTGAATGTTAATAATGCATTTCTTCAAGGTCGTCTCGTTGATGAGGTTTATATGATACAATTGGTTGGATTTGTTGATCGTACCCACTCATGTCTATTGTCTCACAAGGTTTTGTATGGTCTCAAGAAAACTCCACATGCATGGTATTCAGAGTTGCAAAATCATCTTCTATCTCAAGGCTTCCACAATTATATGGCTTGATGATTCACTCTTTGTTCTACAAACTAATGATGTCACCATATATGTTCTTGTTTATGTTGATAATCTATTGGTTACACGCAACTCCTGTTTTGCTATTCAAGAGGTCATCACCAGACTTCATGAGAGATTGTCAATCAAAGATCTTGGAAAGTTATCTTACTTTTTGGGAATAGAAGTTACATGACCTTTTAAAGGATTGCATCTTTCTCAAATAAGTACATCATCAACATTTTTAAACGAGCCAAGATGCACGATGCTAAGCATGTTCCTACTCCAATGGCGTCTATCACTAGTCTTTCCATTAGTGATGGCACACCACTCACGGATCCGACAGAATATCGTGCTCTTGTGGGAAGTCTACAATACTTGACATTGACTAGAACTGATATTTGATTTGTGGCCAATCGCTTATCTATGTTCATGTAAGGACCTGCACCTAAATATTGGAAAGCTACGAAACGGGTTCTACGATATCTAAGTGGTACAGAGAATGTCGAAGTGTTCTATAAGGTTCATAATTATCCATATTTATATTGGTTTAGTTATGCAGGTTGGATATGTGATTGTGATGATTGGACATCTACTAGAGCATATATTGTTATCTTGGGTCTCATTGATCATCCAAAAAGATTAAACACCAGTTTGTTCATCTAATGAAGTAGAGTATCGATTAGTAGCTTCCACTGTTGCAAAAAATACGTTGGATATCTTCACTATTGACATAACTAAAGATTCTTCCTACTGAACCTCCTATGATCTATTATGATAATGTTGGAACAACTAAACCCAGTGTCATCCATTTTTGCACTCTTGGATGAAACATCTAGCATTGGATTATCATTTCATCCGTCATCAAGTACAGATGGTTCCCTTCGTTTCGCTCGTGTTAGATCTACAAATCAATTAGCGGATCTTCTAACAAATATACTATCGCGATCTTTGTGTGATGCTTTATGTAACAAGATTGGAGTCATCATGGTGTTTAAACTTGCAGGGCATATAAGTGTGAATGGTAGAACTGTAATTTACTATATCAATTAGGTTAAACCTAATTACTAATCTTCCATTCATATGTATCTAATGACATTAATAATATTCACTAAATTCATTAATCTCATTAATTATATCTGACCTATTTGCATCAGTATCATATGTTATTTCTTTTATAATGAAGTTTTAACCTACTATAAAAAATTATATTACCATACATTTTTATTGTATTTTTCTTAGTGTAACACATATATATAATCGAGTTAAATATATTTAAATAATATCTTTGAAAATCTTAAAATTTATATGTTAAAATTATTACTTATTAATATTTGTTTCATTTTTCCATTTATTTTTCAAAATTATTACTTATTTTGAAACTATTTAATTACAAATTATTTATAATTCAACCAAAACTGATATAATATAACATTTTCTTTAATGTTAAATTTTTACATTAATTATGAACGTTTATAGAGTGTACACACAACTAATTTACATTGTGTTCTGATGTGGTTAATCTCAAGTAATAATTTACCTAGACTAACGCTTCCGCAAGAATACGGATCGTATAGTATCAAGGTCGAACAGAAGGAATTAATGCAACTCTAAAGCTAGTAAACTAATGAATAAGACGTGTAAAATCAGTAAGTGATGAGAATGCGAACAAAGATTAACTAACTAACTATCGGATTAAACTCAATGAACTAAACACCACAGGTTTCGAGAGATGCACGATGATGCAATCGAAGATCTAACAAGATCATGATTATAGATATCGTTACGTATTCGGGGAATTCGAGCTCTTTTCTAAGGAATGACTCTCCCGATGCCTAAACCCACTATCTAGCATGCGTACTACCAATCTCCCAAATGTGTAATCTCACCTACTAGATGCATTAAGATCGATATCCTAATTCCTAAGTTCAATCAGCCGACCGGCCAAGGTTCTAAATCAATTGAGACTTCATATCATGGCTACGTTCCAAACTCCAACTCATCTCCCAATGCAATTAGATTTTTATAATCATTCATTCAAGCTACCAACAAGAATAAAAGCATTACGAACAACCAATCAATCCGAAACGAACAAATATTATAACCAAGCATTAAGAACAAAACTTCATTACATATCGGCAAAGCTCTCTAACCCATGGCTATGGACCTACTCGGACATGAACTCAGCAAAAGAAACACAAAAGATAACTATATTCAACATGGATAAAGAATGAGATCCCTCCCTATTCTATTACTGATGTCTTCAATAGCTCCTCCGCGCTCCGGCTTCGTCGCTCCGTCCTTCGCCCTTGTGTGTGTGTGTTGCTCTCCTTCTCTCTCTCTCTGTGTGTCCTCTCTCCTCTCTCTAACTTTCTGTCTAATTTCGTCCCTCTGAAGCTCTCCTTCCTTCGTTACAGCAGCCACCTCTCTTTATTTCCTTTTCTTGAGTTTTCCAAATCTTGATTAAGTTGGCTACGTTTTCCTTACTTTCTCTCGCAAAATATGACTTATTCCTCTTCTCTAAAGGTGTTTTCCTTATTGTATAAGTCCCTCAGGAACTCCCACTTGTTTTAAGTCAAATTAACTTATTTGGAGTTGCAGGTGACGGACGTGGCCCGAGCGGGCTGGGTAAGTGATCCGCTCGGGTGCGGCACGGAAGGTTGCACGAGGTTGCGATGCAAGAATAGGCAGCCCGCTCGGGCTGAGATGCTGCCCGCTCGGGCTGGCTTGCTGCCCGCTCGGGCTGGCTTGCTGCCCGCTCGGGCTGAGGCCCCGAGCGTGGTTTTTCTTGCCCGACTCGTGCAAAATTTGCTGGACAAAATCGCCGTAACATTTTTCCGCTCGGGCTAGGGAAGTACCCGCGCGGGTAGTTGCTTTTCCTTGCCGATTCTCTTCCCGTTTGTCCCGTGATGATCCTCGATGTTTGTACTTTATCTTGGCACGTCCTTTAGCTCCAAAATGACTGAAAACGGGATGATCATGATGTTTAATGTTTGGTAAAATCAAATGAATGATGAAACTAATTATGAAAATAGATGAAAATACTAGAACAGAATAGACGTTATCATGTTCATGCAGGTATACATCGGTTTTCTATTAGTATACCTGAACTACATGATTAAGACACTCTTCATGAGTAGAAATCCCGTATTGAATCTGAAATTTAATTAAAATGCCAAGCAACTTTCTGTGTGAATTGTCTATAACTATTCTCCCCATAATCATAGATGTCTGAGTAATTCACTTGAATTCTTATTCACAAACCTTCACACGTTAATTATTTAAAGCATGTTTCACAAACACCCATCTCAAACACATTCAACTGCTAACAAAACTTTTTGTTTACTTCTATATCTTCCTGTTGAGTTTTTACTACACCAATTTAGATTGGATGTGAAAATGTCTCTTTGTTTTCACGTTAAGCTCCTTATCAAATGCTTGTTACTATTTTCAATAGAATTTTTATGTTTCTTGATTTTATCTTCTTAAAATATTTTCAAAAATCGTGGAATGTTCCTAAATCAACACAAATATTTAAGACAATTAAAAATCTCAATAATAATGGAAAATATGTGTAATCACGATATAATAGAAATTTCAATGATAATGGAAACTATACATAATCAAATATAGTGAAAATTTCAATGACAATAGCAACTATGTATAATGTAAATATCACAAATTTGAAATCACAATATGGATCCACCCCCTATTAACTTTTCTTATGTGCGTGACGCTTCTCCTTCATTTCTAATACCAAACTTTTTTGTCTCATTCTTTCCTATAGTAAGAAGATAGTTATTTTATGTTCTATTTGTCAACATATTAAATTTTTTTTTGTTTTTCAAACTAACTCGTGACCAGCATCATTTTTTCTTTTTCTTTAATCTTATTAGAAGTATGCTTTAGTTGTGAGTGTATTACCTTATTTTCTCTGGGAATTTTGATGTTGTGATTTCTCATCTTAACTATCTTTTCCAAATAACTCATCCATGGTGAGATTATCATCATTATCTTAACATTTCTTATCGGCCTCAATATTCCAATAAATAATTAGTAGTTTTCCATATCATTTTAAAGTTTTATTCTTCATAATCATACTCAATTTCTTCTTGTGTGATGAATAATTTCTCATATCTTCTTTGAATGTTTTCACACTCATTTATTTTTGTCCCATATACTTGAAATTTGACACATTTTGTTTCATCCAACGTCTTTACAATCAATTCTCTCTTCTCAACACTAGGACATTTGTTTCTCACATGCTCATACCCATTGCATTATATTTAGATTTTTTATCTTCTTCTAATTTGGGTATACCTCGAAGGATTTGCGATATGTCCCAGGTTTCTTCTTCGACTGCTTATTAAAATATTTCCCAATAATGAAAGACATTTTTTTTTCAAATTTGTCTTTCTTTTGTTTATCTCTAATTCTTTCTAATGTTATTTCGTGATCAATTTCTTTGTTTGCAAACCCTTTTTCTTACTGTAGCTACATTTATATGCCAAAATATTTTCCACAATCATCTTAAAGTTTGTTGTATTGATGTTGATATCCATGTTCATTGCGAATTTCTTAGCAACATTTCTTTGAGGAAGATATCGAAAGAGCTTCTTTACCAACTTCATATCTTCATAAGAGCTAAGAACATGTACCTCTTTTGCAAGAGCATTAAGTTTTCTGCAAAACTCCTTGTCATTTTCGTTCTCATTGATGTTCAAGTATGTTCAATCTTGTTCTCTTCCATTTAAATTTCATTCGAGCGTCTCTCAAGCTTTTTTATAAGATTTATATCCTTGTATTTGCATGAATTAATCCATGTCAATCGAAGAAATATAGCGACCGATGTTTTTGCATTGTAAGTGAAACGTCTCTTTTCGATTGTGTACATTTTTTTAGTGTATTCTTATTCTCGTTTCGTTTCCATACATACTTGATAGCTCCCCATCCATCTTCTTTGGTTCCTTGAATGTTGGCATTCATTTAAACTTTCCAATACTCTATGGTTGAGCAACTAGCATTAGCATTTTGTAGTACGAGTAGATATATCACATTGTGTTCTCTCCTTTCGGATCTCTCACAAATATGTGAGGTTAAGTCCTCTTACATGTTGCAAGCTATGATACCAATTAAATTATTATAGAGTGGATACACAACAATTTTTTTGTGGATTTCACACAACATTGCACTAAATATGATCTTTATTCATACACTACAAAACAATATTTCATCTTCAACAGCCAAATTAATTGGAAATGATAATTTTTCTGTTCAAATCGGACACTACCAATGGATCTAGGATCGTAGGTAATTAACTGTTGAAAAAACTCATCTGTTACGATTTCCAACATATGTTTCAACGACCACAATCCATTGAAAACATATTGACGGATTGCAATGGATAAGACCGTTGCAATTTCCAATGGATGCCCGTTGAAATTTGCAACGGATGCCTGCTGTAATTTGCAGTAGGCGTTCATTGATATCTTTAAATGGAGACCAGCGGGTGATCATCTCGTTTTCGTTAACGTTTCTCGCATGATTTTAGAGATGTTTACGATGATAGTTGCGATGTTTACGTGTGATTTTATATTTGTTTTACTTGTTTTGTGTTTTCATATTCTTATGGGTTTTAATGCGTATTTGGTTTGTACGAACATTGGAGATCATAACGGAGCAAACGGGACGAGAAACAAACAAGGAATGGAAAAGATGTGAACTTGGCTGGGCATAGGCACGCACGACTGGGCATGATGAACCGCATGACCTGGCGGTAATTGGATGGATTTGCCACGAGAGTGATGCACGGCCCGGGCACTCAAAATGCATGGCCGGACATCATTCCAAGCCTGACCGATCAACCATTCTGAAGTAGCACGACCGAGCAGTTCAACAAGCACGACCGGGCTGAAGTGAGGAGCATAACACGGCTGAGCAGCTGAACCAGCATGACCAGGAGCAAACCAACATCAGGAGCACGGCTGAGCAGTTCATGATGCACGACCGGGCTGAAGTGAAGAACCACATAGACGATCGGGCAACTAACAATGCACGACTGGGCTTATTCACCTGAAAGCACCCAATAAGTGTTGCATGGTCCGGGCAACTCCAATGCTCGGTTGATCACCCCTATGGAGAGTGCAGCATGGTCGGGCTTGCTACTGAGCACGGTCGGGCATGGAGAGAACTAACCAAGTGAAAGTTATAGGGATTGGCACGCCGCTCGGATTGAAGTTTGAAAAACATTCAATTTTAAAAGAACCTATAGAGCAGAGGGGAGACATTCATTATTCAACATTCTACAGAGAACTCTTAACGGAGACACACAAGGAGAACGGAAGATCGAATTGGGACTATGCTTCATTTGAGTTCAGTGTTCCTTAGACATTCTATTTCGTTTATGTTGTTTGATTTCGAACTCATGATTAAGTAGTTGTTTTGTTCTATGAGAAGGGATTAGCCCATGGCTATCCCGAAACCTCTTTGGATTTATCTTTGATTGAAATTCATGTTTTATTTATCTATTCTTTGTTTGAGTGTTGAATCGTCTTATATTTACGAAGGCCGAGTAGATGCATGTGTTATGGATTAGGAGAAAGACCGAAAGAAGAATTCTAATCCTTGATTATCAGGCTTAGAACAACCGAGACTAGGTCACGAAAGTAGAGTAGTGACGGTTGAGGGTTACTCGGATGAATTATAGAACATATGGGTTTAGTTTGAAGTATCAGCCACGAAAGTAGTGCATAACTCGATTAGATCACGTTTCTATGCATTGAGAGAGGGTAGGAATTACATTAGGATCGTCCCCCTTAGATAACTAGATTGAGAATGCATGATTAGATAGATTGATCATTGGTTTTGGAAGCTTTGTGATAAAACCGTATCCTAGAACGTTTGTCTCATTGCCAAGAACTTGTAGTTTATTCATTTTCGTTATTTCATCTTAAAACCAATATTTCATCGTACCAAGTTTGATTTTAGTTTGAGTTTAGTTTGTGTTGCATAGTCCTTGTGGGATCGACACCTAGAGTACTACACATGTGACGTGCATTTATGGATAGTTTAGGTTAATATAGTTGAACTTGAAAACGCATCAAGTTTTTCCGTCGTTGCCGGGGACTATTTGTCAACACGTCTTAGATTCGAACTTAGAGTCATTCTTGTTTTCTTTTCTTTTTCGTTTTCTTTTCATTTTATTCTTTCTACCTAACTCCTTTTGCTTGTCCTTTGTTGGTGTATGACCAGATCTCAAGGTACTTTGAGCCTACTTCGAATCGACCCCGAGATCAAGAGAACTTATAGATAGTTGAGAAAGGGGGAGGAAGAAGGGAAATTAGACCCCACCAATCCATGAGAGATGGAAAAGAAAAACAATATGTTGGAAGGTCATGGACAGCCTCAATTACCCGTTGGTAATATGGGACAATTACAGCCTCAAGAACCATAGGCTCCTCCACCACATCGGCTTCGAGATTACGTGGTACTGAACATGAGCAACGTCCAAACTGCCATAAGGACGCCTGCTATTGCTAGAGAGCAATTCGAGATCAAACCTGCGATGATTAACATGCTTTATTATAAGCAATTCATGGGTGGAAATCACGAAGATCCCCATCAGCACCTTACAGACTTTCTAGAGCTTTCTAGCATGTTCAAGATACATGGAGTCTCGGAGGATGCGATTTTTCTGATTCTCTTCCCTTTCTCAATTGGGGGACGAGCGAAAACTTGGTTGCAATCTCTTCCCGCTGGTTCAGTCACTACTTGGGACCAACTCTACACATTATTCCTATCACGGTTCTTTCCTCCTAGAAAGATGATTCAAATGAGGGGAGAAATCATGATGTTTAGATGCAGAGAAGTGGAAACATTGTTTGAAGCATGGGGAAGATTTAAGGATCCTTTGCAGATGTGCCCACAACATGGCCTAGAGCAGTGGTACGTGATCCAAACCTTATACAATGGAACCGCGGATGAGCATAGGACTACGTTAGATAATGCTGCTAGAGGATCATTCATGGATCTAAGTGTAGAAGAAACATACGAGCTGACCGATAATCTTGCAATGAACCATATTATGTGGTCCACACCGAGGAGTATGTCAAACAAGATATGAGATCTATACGAGGTAAAAAAGAATAGAGCAATGGGCAATGCAGCGAATGCTATGTATTGTGTGATTGTGGAGATACTGAGCATGTAGCTTATCAATGCACAGTACAAGAAGACATGGAACAAATGAATTACGCCAGTAGCAAGGAAACACGCAATTCAGGAACACCTACAACCTGAATTGGAAGAACCACCTGAATTTCTCGTACCGAACGACTCAACCGGTAAAGTATTCGAGATTTCAGCAAAAGCAACAACCATACCAGAAAGGTACCCAGAAATTCCAGCAAGCTCGTCGAGCTCCTCAACCTCATCAAGCTCCTTCGTTAAGCCTTAGTCCTTTTATTCGCGAGGAGCTGGATTCCGCAGCTAACGTTGCAAAAATGAGAGCTTGAATCCCGCTTGTAAATAATCCAAGGAACATGACAGGTATAGGATTAGGGCCCAGACGGGATCATTAGGAGATGCATTCTGTGCATCTACAGGAGATGCACGGACGGGATCATTAGGAGATGCATTCTCGAGGAGGAGGTAGAGAGCATCCTTTTCCAGCGTCATGGATCGGATTAGGGAGGCCACTTCAACAAGTCTAAAAATGCTTCAAAGGTGCTACAAGTAGGTTTTTATTGGCCGAACCTCTTCAAAGATGCCCACAGATACGTTTCCTCTTGTGATAGATGTCAAAGAACAGGAAATATAGGTAAGATGAACGAGATGCCATAGAACTACATCCTTGAGGTAGAATTGTTTGATGTTTGGGGTGTAGATTTCATGGGACCTTTTCCCTCTTCATGTGGCAACCAATATATTTTGGTAAGTGTAGATTATGTGTCCAAATGGGTATAAGTTATAGCTGCGCCGACTAATGACTCTAGGGTAGTTATGAAATTCTTTCAAAAAATCATCTTCCCACGTTTTGGTGTCCCTAGAGTAGTCATTAGTGATGGAGGCTCACACTTTATTGCTAGCCAATTCGAGGCCCTCCTTGAGAAGTATGGCGTGACACATAGGATAGCTACACCGTACCATCCACAAACTAGTGGACAGGTTGAGGATTCGAATATGGAGATCAAGAGCATTCTAGAGAAAACCGTGTCTAAGACTCATTTAAGACTATACATTCACTCTCTTGATTTGTATATATCTCTATTTGAAGAAACTGACATTGTTTGAAAGTATATTTTTTTAACAGTTGGTGCTAGAAAATTTGAGATCGACATATAAATATTGAAATTTTCAACGGATACCCGTTGATTTCTAATGGACTTTTTTACCAACGATTGCATCAAATTTTAAACTTGCAAACTGATACTCGTTGATTTCTAACGAACTTTGTTTACCAACGATTGCATCAAAATTTTAAACTTACCAATGGGTATTCATTAACAATTCCAACGGACATCCGTAGGTAAGTTTCAACGGGCATCCATTGAAATCTTTGACGGAATTCCAACGGTTTATCAATGGATTCAACGCTTAAAATCAACGGACATTATATGTTGATAATGCTAACGGATTGCAATGGATTTTTTTCTGTTGATATCCCCTAAGTATCCATTGAAATCCGTCGGGATATATTTCAAGGAACGAATTTGTTGATCTATCTATTGATATCAGCGTGTTTTTTTTTAGTGATATTTCACAACTATACGATTGAGACACTCCCTATGAATACAAAACTCATATTGAATTTGAATCCAAGTAAAATCTCACACAATTCTTTATGTGAACCGTCTAAAACTAGTTTTTCAATAATCACATGTTTTCGAGTGACTCTCTTTCTTGAACCAATCACCCTCAAACCTCCAAATGTTAATTATTTACAGTTTATGTTACAAACATTCTCTCAAACGTTCACAAAATATTCCGCTTATTTTTCTCTTTCTCTTGAGTTTTCGGTACACCAAATATGAAAAGAGTAGTTTAGACGTGTAATCCTTTCAATATTAAATTTCAAAATAATATTTGATTTATTTTCCATAATATGAATGCTACAAATTAATACAAATATTTAACACAACTAAAAATTCCAATAACAATAACAAAGATGCATAATCACACTATATAAAAAACTAAATGATAATAAAAGCTATGCAGAAAGATATTGAAAATCTCAATAATAATAATAGCAACCATATATAATAAAATCATAAGACGGAAATCGCATATAAAATATCATATAATAATTAATAAATTGTAGCCTAAAAATAGTAATATAACAATTATAATTATCATATAAAATATAAATCAATGATTTCGAAAAAAAAAAGTGATTCAATTATAATATAAAAACTCTGTTAAATCGTCAAATCCATTTAATACTAATATTATAATAATCGGTTACGACTCACAATAATATAAGATTATTTACATAATTTAAAAAACATTACAAAATAAACCTATTCAAATGCAGTCACATTTTACCAAGAACGTCTCAAAGCAGAGATCCTTTAGTGGGACCCGTGATCTCTGACAGAAATCTACGTGCGACGTTGTCGTCTTTAGATGTCCCACCCACACACGCCCACGTAGTATTCCCCTTTTGTTTAGAGTGTTTTCTCCCTTTTGTAATTAATTTTATGTTCCTGACCCTTGATCCTCTCTTGAGTGTGCCGGCGCCGGAGCAACGGTTCTCCGAGGTATTCTCACGACATTATCCACTCTGTTTGCTATTTTGTAACCAAAACAGAGCAGCGATGTATGAGTTGTCTTGTCCAGAGAATCTATGGTTCTCCTCTTTTCTCGATACATCAAAAACCATCTCTCCCTTTCTCCTTTACGCTAATTTCCTTCTTCTGAATATTTTTTGTATTTTTTTCTTTCCTGGGTTTTGCATTATCCACGAACTGCTGCTGAAACGATTTGTATCTTCCAATGAAATAACGAAAAAAGTGGTGAACTTTTGTCACATTCTATCGGTTAGGCCTTTTCTTTCTGTGGACAACACAGTGCTGTCGGATCATAGATTCTTCTGATTTTCGACTTTTCTGTTTATGATAGCTTTTTGTGCTGCAATTTCTTGATCTGGGTATCTTGTAATCACGACATGTTCTCTCTCGTTTCCTTTTGTAATTAAATTTCATAATTTGGGTATGTGATTCTGGGGTTCACCAGTCTTCTATTTTTTCCTCGATTCCGCAACTCCTGCAATCGAACCATGATATCTCCAGGCTTTGCTTCTCCTTGATCATCCAATAGTATCATCATCTTCACATTGTTTTTCTTCCATCTCCAAAATTCTTCAGGAAATTTGCAAACTTTGGGCGGAAGACGGCAAGAGCTCTAGTTTCTGAGAACGAAACCAAGGTCAAATGTATAATAGATCCCAGGTTCATCGGACTTGAAGCAAACCAGATGCAGACATTTACGTAAGAAAGGCTTCTATCCCAATCATCCCCTGCATTTCGGGTGATGGAACCTGAGATTCCTGGGTTGAATGAATGCTTGGGGATCAATCAGGTTGGATTGTTCTTGATGCGAATGAAGAAGCGTGTGTATACTTAATAAGGCCAAGAAGATCGTGTTGTGGACAAATTTAGCATGGGTTGTATTTGCTCGAAAGGGATTGCAGAAGAATTCGTTGATGATCAGCAGGAGAAGAACAATGAGTTGACCAAAACGTCTTTGGTTGAATTGATTGCACCTGCGGCCTCCAAGAAAGACGAGAAGAACAATGATGTTTCAAATAAGGTGGAAGACCGTAGTTCTGGCACGGATGGATCAGTGCGTTACTCTTCCGGTAGAGCAAGCGGACTGGTTGTCCCTGTAGAGGATAATGATGGTAAAATGGTGATTGTTGAGAGACCGTCGAGATCTCATCGGAGATGGGCAACTGCAGATATTGGCATAGGAGGAGGAGGAGGAGGAGGAGGAGGAGGGCTACAACCATATCAGCCGAGTCATATTGCAAGCATTCCACATGGCGCTGAGGCTGAGCTTGTCGCAGCCGGATGGCCTTCTTGGTTAGCCTCTGTTGCTGGAGAAGCCATCAAGGGTTGGATTCCTCGACGTGTTGAATCTTTTGAGAAACTGGAAAAGGTTACTTTCTTCCCACTTATTCTCACTGCAGTGTCTTGATTGCATCTGAATTGTGTATCGGTTTGTTGTAATCACATCCAAATCGTGCGTTGATCTGTTTGCCAAATTGAATTGTCTTAACATCATGCATTCTCTTGTTTGTTGCTGCATGCAAGAGTTTGGCAGAATCTAAGATGAATGGTGTCCTCGCGGATTGTACATTACTTCCCATGTCTAAAAACTGTACTTTCTTAATCGTGTCTATACCTATCTCAAATTCATCGCATTTAAACTTTCCGTTAGCTTGATTTCGACATTGCATTGAGTCTAAGCCTTGCACCAGCTTCTTGTGCATGTCCAATCGTCCATTCTGTATCTAGGTTGGGCTTGTGTTTTCACATTCCATTGTCTTAACTGCACCCAAATAACTCATAGATGTATTCTCCACATTCTTGTGTTTCAATTGCTTCACAATGGTATACTATGTTTGTTTTCCATGTTGCCCTTTCTCAACCGATTGCTCTGTCGCAATTGCATCATAACTTTTATGGCTACGTTTGCAGATTGGACAGGGGACTTACAGCAGTGTATACAGAGCCAAGGACCTTGAGACTGGCAAAACAGTAGCCATGAAGAAGGTTCGGTTTGTCAATATGGATCCAGATAGCGTGCGTTTTATGGCCAGAGAAATTCATGTTTTGCGCAAACTTGACCACCCTAACGTTATGAAGCTCGAATGTCTTGTGACCTCAAAACTTTCTGGTAGCTTGTATCTTGTGTTTGAGTACATGGAGCATGACCTAGCTGGCCTCGCATCGAGACCTGGCGTGAAGTTCACTGAACCACAGGTATGCACAAGTTCATGCCCACAGCTAAGCCATTTTTTTCAATGCATTCTAAAAATGCTTAACTATTGTTCTTCCAATGCGTCTCATAGATAAAATGTTTAATTCGACAAATGCTTCATGGACTCGAGCATTGCCATAGCCATGGCATCCTCCACCGTGACATCAAGGGTTCAAATCTTCTGATAAACAAGGATGGAGTCCTAAAGATTGGAGATTTTGGTCTGGCGAATTTCTATCATCCTGATCAAGACCAACCGCTGACAAGCCGTGTGGTGACCTTGTGGTACAGAGCCCCTGAGCTTTTACTGGGTGCTACAGAATATGGAGCTGCCATAGATTTGTGGAGCGTCGGTTGCATTATTGCTGAATTATTCGCAGGGAAACCAATCATGCCAGGAAGAACAGAGGTGAGATGATTACAATGTGAGATAATCTCTGTACTACAATGCCTGTTCTAGTGGATCATCTCAGCTGATCTATATGACAAAACCTTCCCAGGTGGAGCAAATGCATAAGATCTTTAAGCTCTGTGGTTCGCCATCTGAAGACTACTGGCAAAAGACAAAGTTGCCACTTGCTACAAGTTTCAAACCGCAACATCCTTATAAGCGTGTCCTTGTAGAGATGTATAAGACTTTCCCGTCTTCTGCATTAGCTCTCGTTGACAAACTTCTAGCTATAGAACCAGAAACACGTGGCTCAGCTTCTTCAGCACTAACGAGTGAGGTAACCTTGTCTCGTCATCTATTACTTTCTCGAATTTGCCTCCTATCGCACTGCTTCGAAAATTTTTATCCTTTCATCGACTTTAAAAGTCGTCTCATCTGAACCTCTGCAGTTTTTCACTACGGAGCCTCCCCCATGTGATATATCGAGTTTGCCGAAGTATCCCCCAAGCAAGGAACTCGATGCTAAGGTCCGAGAAGAAGAAGCAAGAAGGTATGCAATGAGATCTTTATATCCATAGTTCTTCCATTAGACAATCATTCAAAAAGGAAGAGTCCAAGCTCCTCAACGCACTTTCTGAAAATTCAGGAGACGGGCCGATGCTGTGAAAGTGCGTGGACATGAATCTGTGAGAAGAGGTTCAAGAGACTTTAAGAATGTCGCAACCCCCGAGTTCATTGCTTCAGGGCAGTCAAAAGTGCAGAAGTTCAATCCACGGAAGGACAATAAAACGGACTTTAGGGAGGACCCAGGAAGAAACGGTCTGCAGAAGGGCTTTTGTCATTCCAGTTCAATGATTCATCCCAGCATTGCAGCATCATGGAGTAAGAACGGGAGTTCTAAAAACAGCGTTGTAGAGCTAAAGGCTACACGATCTAGCAATGTGTCTGTTGCAGGTGGAGACTTGTCTGGCTCTTTGCACAAGAATGATGTAACCTTCGGCGAATCCACGACGGTAACACTGAAACAGAGTTGATTCAAGGGTTTACTCATTTCTTTTACGTTTAGGTAACGTATCTTGGATTATTGATGTGGTTTCAGAATTACGTGCGTAAGAAGAACAGAATGCACTGCTCGGGGCCCTTGATGCCTCCTGGTGGGAACATTGAGGACATTCTTAAAGAACATGAGAGGCAAATCCAACAGGCTGTACGAAAATCTCGCCTTGATAAGTCTGCAACAAAAAACAACAAAGATATGGCGGATAAGGCGTATTACAATGGCAGATACAGCTGAAAAAGCAATACCTGAGACGAATCTAACAGTGGACGGAGCCTCAGCATACGATCGAAGCAATACCTGAGAGCTGAAAAAGCATTAACTGAACTGAAGAGCGAAGATCGGCCATTGATTTTGGCTCTGCAGATTTAGATAAGGCCGGTGTTCTTCCAGAACTCTGAGCACGAGATTGACTTGGCTTTGTGCCACTTGTACATTGGCAACTCATGTTTCCTCTTATCTCTCGTTGTTCTTTTTTTTTCTTGGGTTTGGGGATGCAAGTAAATGTGTATATTTAGCAAATGTTGTTTTATTCTGCAAGTCGATCTACAGAATCCATTTCATAAACTGCTTGAATCTCTTAAGGTTTTTGTTAAGAGTTTAGATATTTGTAAACACTTAACAATGGAGGAGAAGAACACTAGTGAAGGAATTTCAAAATGAGTGATGTTTTTGAAGGAATCACCATTTTTTGTTATATATTTTTAAAAATTCAGATATGAACCTCCTCTCATCCTTCTGTCTCTCTGAATTATGGGTGTAAAATGTGCTGCCGGCTCGCGAGCCAGTTCTAGTTCAATTTATATTTGAGCGAACCGAGTTGGGTATTTTCTAGCTCGTTTTGAGCTGACTAGCTGAGTCCAAAACGAGAAAAAAAATCATGTAAAAATAACATATTTTCCTTTTTTGTATATCATATATAATATTGCATTTAATAAAACATAATATATTGTTTAAACATAGTATACTGTTATAATGTTTTTTCCCTTTTTATAATAATTAATATAACAAAATAAAAAAACAAATTAGTAAAGTTACGAGCGGTCGAATTTAGTAGATTGATATTTTATATTTTTTATTCGACAAGGTTATTTTTTATTTAGTACAATGATATTTTATAACATTATGTTTGAACTAATATTTTCATATTTTCGACATTTTATTTGGTTCGTTTGATATGTTTATCATATATGATATTACAACTAATTCAAAATAATTAAATAGTGTGGGTCGCAAGCCAGCTCGTTTTTTGGGTGGCTCGCCAGCCAGCTCGTTTTTTGGCGAGTTAAAGGCGAGCCGAGCTGAACTGGGATTTTTCAACTCGTTTAAAAAACGAGCCGAGCTAAGCCGAGTCAACTCATTATACACCCTTACTCTGAATAGAAAATACTAAATATAAAATATGAGAATCTGTCACATAAAATCTAAAATGAACCTAACATTTAGAGTTGGACTTCCACTTTTCAACTACAAAATAAGGTTATTTAGTAAACTAGAAATAAACTTTCACCATGCGCGGCTAATTATTTATTAAATATTATTTAATATTATTAGTTCATGATATTTTTTAAATTAGTTTTTATCCATTTATTAATATTTTAGTTAGATACTATATCACAGATTTTATATGTATTTTTTCATTTACACAATTATCTTTTAGTTATGTGTGAACTATTATTAATTTGATAAATATAAAATTTTTTAAATTTTATAACAACTATATAACATATAAAGACATTTTGTGTTTGTTATCTAAGTAAAAAAATTAAAGAAAATTTGTATTGTCCTTTATACTTATGGTTAGTATATGAGGGATTTGCATAAAATAAAAAAATTAATGGTGGAAATAAATATTAGTAAATTTGGTGAACTTCATCCGATGATACATAAAATTGAAAAAAAAAATAGATCGATATCATTTCATGAAAATTGTTTCCGAAAGATTGTTATATTTTAGACTTTATCTGTTATTCTTTTTTGTACTATTGTTTCACGTATATTCTCTACATTATATTTAAAAATTAACTTATATCATATATAATATTTATTCTCTTTTTTTTCAGTTTTACTATATAATACATTATACCCTTTATATAGGTTATTAAATATATGAAATTACCATAATATTCACATTATCAAGATTTTGTATAACAACACATTTTATTGGTCTTCTTTACAAAAAAAAATAGACAAAATTTTTATTTAAATTTAAAAAAATTGATTGGGTTAATTTGCATTCGAATTGTAAAAAATACTCAAATATTCTTAAATATATTATGATAAAAAATAATACAAAAGGTAATTTTTTAAAAAACATAATGATTCAGTTTAGTTACTTCTCATTCGAATTAGGATAAAAAAACTCAAATATTTTTAAAACATATATAGTACACAAAAAGTAGTAATACAAAGAAAAATATATTAAAAGAAATCATTAAATTTTAAGGTTTTAATTGTATATGAAATAAACATTTTAGATATTGAAATGTTTTTCATATACTCGAGTGATTCTTCTATAATATTTCAAATAAAATTGTAAGTTGGGTAACACACTAACTAAAAAATTAAAAGGTGAGTATGATTTTTTTATATATAATTTTTAGCTAAAAAAAGAATATTGATATTTAAAAAAATTAATCTGTTCTTTAAATTCTTATTGTTTAATGATAATATACATCTAGAATTTGAATCTTTTTATTCGGAAATTTTGAATATTTTATCCAGAAATTTGAATCTTTCACTGAAACAACACTCATACTTCAAATATTTTACTTTATTATTCGAATATGAATTTCTATGTGGAATAATATAAGATAAAAATATCAACTAAGTCAAACATAAAATGTGAAAACTTGTTAACAAACATATTTAGCTCAACATCACTATAAAATAAACTCATTTTTTGATAATTCAATTATTCCAATTTAAAAGTTAGTTCAGTATCAAATATTACATATTACATACAATAAACTGAAAAATTATTAACCATCTACATAAGGTTTTGATTTTGTATTCAAATCCTAACCAAGTTTCGACGATCTGATCTCATCTTTACGAATGTCATTACTTTCCATGCTAGTATTCTTCAACTTCGCAAGTAATCTTAACCTGAAGAAACTCTTGGTGGATATCCTAGAATTATCAAAAGTTGATGGATATTACATGGTTTTACACCTCTTCAAATGTCAACTCGCAGATACGTTGAACATGGGTCGAGCGTTGGAGTAAACTAAGGTAGAGTGAAATGTAGAGCTGCATACAAGATAGTACCCATTAGAATGCTCTGAAAAATTCCATTAACCTTCTGTTGATCTTGTAGAGACATGTAGAACTTGTTAAACATGTGAATGGTCTAAAAACATTTAGAATTTCAAAATCGCACTTTTACATACACGACATCATTTTGTTTCCTCTTCCCATTGTTTTCATGTCAATTTGTAATCTTCCATTCTAGATACTAACCAAACCTGAAGAAAACAATCATAAGAATAAATTAGAGAACTTAGGCTAAAGATATGTGCATCAAGGTTGTAACTTACACTGTCATATAGAAATGGCTTATGTTTTTCTACTTTCCAAGCAAACGGTCACTTAATGAGATTGTCCACCACTATTGTGAAAGGAAAACAAAATGGTGGAACCATCTCCTAATAACCCTAAGATTCATCCAATTCAACCGGAATATTATTGAGTAAATATGTAAAGTACCTAGGATTTTTCTCACTGTAACTCAAACTCATTCTACACTCTTGAGGTTTACGTGGAACCTCTCCCAACACTATACTGATTCTCATCCTGAGATGAAATAAAAGAACTTTTAGATACATCTCCAAGAACTATTTCATTCTTTCCTAGTATTGACTCAGAGTTTCATTCTTTTCATGCTTGATTGTATTTCTCTAACCAGGTTTCTTTTTCTCAAGCAAATAGCCAACGATCAATCTTATTATCTATGACTTCTCTCTAAATATATGTGTTTCCTTGATTTTGTTAATATGTGCTTCAATATTTCCCAAAAGCTCTGAAGGATCCACCAATTCTGAAAGAATATAAAAGAAGATTTAGCTTAACATAAAATTCTGACAAACAAATATTCCTAAGAATGTCGCAAGTTATGTGCTTACCGTCAAGAACCTAATCAGAGAGTTTATAGTGATAAGTTTCAAGAACGTTGCAATGAAAAGAAAAAAAGAGTTTAAGTAAGATTATACCTCTGGAGCCATGTATACAAGAGTATTAATATCACCAACCATGTCTTTTTTTATTCTGAGTTGCCACCCGAGCAACTCCAAAGTCTTGAATTTCTAGATTCCTCCTTGTTTTTATTAGTGTATTCTTCGTTTTCACATCACACAATGAACGATATTCTTTGGATATAGATAGCTTAGTCGACAATCGTAAAATATTCAAATTGGGATTGAGTTTAGGTTAACCAAAACTACAATCTCTTTTAAAGGAATGATGAAACAGAAAGAATAAATTACCTACGTGAGAGATCTAGAATGAGTTGGATGATGACCATATAAGCTAGATCCTCAGATCCAACAAAAAACCAAAAAACTTATACATCCAATCCTTAACAGTACTATGTTAGCACATGGGTTAGCACATCCGAAGTTCCTAAAACCGCCACTTTTGGATATGATTCTCCCTGCAACACCAACCCAGATTTTAGCATGAAAAATGGTGAAAACAATTGACAATGACGATATAAAGATTGATTTTTCTATTTTTCCAACAAAAAATAGGTGGAAGAAGAGAAGAGACCAAATTTGAAGATCTGGTGAAACAAAGAAAAAATGGACCTTATGAAAGTAAGTTGAATTGCCTCATTCAACTTTTATCATTTTCTTTCCTTGCTAATTAAGGCATAACTTTTATTTTCTGAAATGTTTATAATTAAAGCATAGAAATTAATACTATTTAAAATTACACCTTAAATTTGTTATTTCATTCTGATTAATAATATTACATATTTTATATATAATTAAAAATAAAATTGATGAGATAACTACCACGTCAAAACCAACGTGACAACACCAAATACCTTTGAAGCCATGTACACCAAATATACTTGCGGCTCTGTAAACACTTTTGAGTAAGATTGCAATAAACACTTCATAGTAAGATTGCAATAAATGGTTCTAAACCAGGTGGAGTAAACTATTTCTGCAACTCTAAAGACCCCAATTTAACTAACACACCTTCACCATAAGGATTTAACTGAAATTGAGTTGCTGTAGAGACTTGGGTCACCTTGCAGCAAAATGACAGTCCTTTGCCAAGTAAATTTCATCTATTGTTACTTCTAATCAATTTTCGTTTGTCCAAGGTTCTCCAACCATAACATTCCAAAAATAACGTTTGCATTTTCAAGATGAAAAGGAAAAAAATATGCAATCACTTCGAGCCCCATCAACGATAGAGAAGTTTCCTTACAAATTCCCTCACTGCAAACTGAAAGACCCGTGCCCGTGACAAATTCGTAACTGAGTGTGTCGTTGATCATGAGAGCTAACAACCGAGCCAAGGATTCCTAAATAAAGTTGTGGGAGGCGACACTTTCTATCATATAGTAATAATGTAATTCTTGATTTTGTCCCTCATCTTTATCGCTTAAGGATGGAACAACCCCACCACTAAGTTGAGGGAAAGGTCAACGAGCTCTATGACACCATTTTCGGTGTGTTTGTCGTTAGACGACTTGTCGGTTGGACGTAGCTCCATCGTTTTATCTTCGTTAACAATGAGGACTTAAAGGTCTTTATTGTGACAACGATGGCATAAGAATAACGTTTGTCGAACTACTAACAGAGACCCTTGGCACGGCATTCGCGGGCATTGGCTTCATAAATCCACTGTGGATTGGAGAAGAATCGAGGTATTGGTCCCCTAGTGAGCGGCGTTGGGCTTTTTTCGGAGGCATCGATGATGTATCACAGTGGAAAGATTTTTTTGTGGACATGTAGATCACATAACCGAGAAAATGACCTAGTTCGAGGTTGAGACATAAACAGCCTTATGTTAGGCATGCAGTAACTTAGGGATCGTAACTGATGTCGATCAAGGTTTACACTCGTCGTGTGTCACCGTCGGAGAACCATTTCTAATCCCTGCATGAGAACCATCATGTGCTCCAAGGATTACGGGTCAAAGAGACAGACACCATCGTGAATTTCCGATTGTAATCCAACCATGAACAACGAGTGAAGAATTTGTTCTGGTAACAGTATCTGGTTTGTGACTAAAAAATGAAGTAATAACATTGATACCTCGTTGTGCCGTCTTGATGCAGTGAGTAGTTGTTCACATAACGGCATGGATTGTGATGTTGAAAATATTCACATATATGCCTTTAGAGATGGTCCCAGTTAAGACGAGAATTTCACGATTTTTCCCCAGCGGAACCAAGGCATTGCATCGCCTTCCATAGCCATAAGCACAATGTCCATCCGTTGAGAATCTCTAATGCATGCCAAGTCAAAATATTGCTTGATTTTAACGGTTCAGCCCTCAAGATCTTCAACTCGAAGACTTCTAATCGAAAATTGGGCCATATAAAGAACTTGAGTATGATTATTTTTATCTCTAGCAAGATATTTCTTTTTATTCAAAACTTGATCACAATTTTGAATATTTTAGAAACTATTTTTGTAAACAATGAAAGTGAAAACATCATTTTTATGGACTTAGTCCATCAAATCGTAACTATATCCACTATTGTGGCAAGTTTTTTTCCTACCAATTGGAGCCTTCCCTTCACCACCTCCATGGAGATAGTCGATAGGGTTTACGAACCACTTGGATATCTTTATGTCGGAACAAAATAATTGAACCGATTTCACTAAGAGGATCCGGAATCCGTTTAACAAATATCCAATGGGAAACTGATATATCCCACAACCCCAATTTTACGGTGTAGGTTGCTTCCATTTCGCTCGCTAATGAGTTCTTATAAATTTTTTAGTAGAATCGGCAAAGATGTAAACACAAGGAAACTACAAATGAATATTCAGAAAGAACCTAATTAATAAAAGGATTTCGGTTATAGTTTTCCTTGCGATGGTCCGGAATGGGATGGTACTTGTGATCTTTCGGCTTGGGAAGCATTTTATTTAGCCATCATATACATCCAGAAAATTGTATGCTTAGAATTGATAAAATAAGAATCTACTTCAATCGATACGCCTTTAAGCAGAATATGTTCGAGCCTTTTATGATGGAAAAATTAAATTCAAAGAGGATTTGGTTTAGTCTACACGTACAAATCACGATTCTAGAGCAACTAGAAAAAAATAGTTAATCTTAAAGAATTCAGTTCAGATGTAGGATACCTATCGCAAAAATTTTCACTTAGACTACTTCCAATTATTCTAATATTTTGTAATATCAACAAAGAAAAACATTTGGTTTTTTCTCTTTTCAGATGGTAAATATATGTCGCTAGAAGAAGATTATGTAAAGACTTATTCGATATCTTACTTATCAAATTCATTTGTGGAAGGCACAAATATTTTCGAAAGAATCAATGAAAGAACATCCATTCAAATGTCTGGATTTTTTATTTGAGTGAAATATTGAAGGGGTAGTATGGGATCGATAGTAGGTGAGAAAATCACTCGTTTGATCAATTTTTATTAGCAAGGGATGAAACGTAAAGTCAAATTTTTAATATGATTCTACAAGATCTAGTTTCATTCAAGTAAGGATTTCTAACCTATTAGTACAATACTTTTCGAATTAAAATTAAACATTTTCTTCCTTATCTTAGACATTAGAAAACTGAACAAAAGATAGAGAGACTGAATAAACTGTCGCTACGATGAAATTGGTAGACACGTTGCTCCGAAAGACACCCCTCTCTTTCAAGAGGATTCACAACATGTCAAGCTGGTAAATCACAAATTCAAGTTATTAACTTTTATAAGTTAAAGAATGTCGTCAATATAACATATGCATAACATCATTTTTTGTGAGAGGTTGATTACTTCAATGAAGATAATGAAAAATTATTTCATTTTTTAGTTGGAACTTTAGGAGATTTCTGAAAAAAGATAGCAAAAATAATATCCCTAAAATCGATACTAAGAGAAATGTATAAACCAATACATGGTGGCATTGCAGTCTTTCAGGAGAAAAAATAGATAAAAATCAATCCCTGTTCTGCAATTTTTTTTTAACAATGAAATACAAATACACGAAAAAGTAAAGTCGCTAGATAAATTAACTTTCTAAATGATGCTCTAGTATTGGGGGTCTGGAACAAAGGATTTTGTTCAGTGCGCACCCGAATCTTGTTGTATGGTGTCGGTCGCCCCCAAGATCTGTGTGAGTAGAGGACTGACCAAACTCAATGGCAGAAGGAGAAGTCAACAACAAAGGAGTTATTTTTCTCAATAAAGTCTCCATCAAGACCTTCTATTGTTGTGTATCTTTGTGATGTTCCTCGCTATCGTATTTAAGTTCTTCCATCTCAACTTCAAAGCCTTCCATTGTTTAGCAAGTTGTGAAACGTGTGAGGATTCAGCTTGTCTCTCGAATTGCCACTGTTGTATAAATTCTTCAAGTGTTTTAATTTTCTTGGTTGTCATGGTAGTAGAATTTTGATGCTCTTATACATCTTGTTAAGAGTTTTGATGTTTATAAACATTTAACAATTGAGGAGAAGAACACGAGAGAAGGAATCACCACCTCTCAATCCAACTTTCTCAACATTCGGACATGAACCTCCTCTCACCCTTTTTCCTTTCTAAATACAAAATTTTGTCCAACCCGTAGAAGACAATGAGATAGACTTAAACTGAACCAGACATTTAGAGGTAGACTTTCATTCCTCAACTGCAAAATAAGACTTAGTTAACAAACTTGGACCACTTGTGATCACAATGCCTTCTCTTGTCTCCAATGCCCTCTATTGCTTCTTTCCAATCCATGTGACTTTCCTTTCCAGTGGTTATAAGTAAACACAACATGAGGTTTTGTAAAAGGTTTCGAACATCAAATATTTTAAACAAAGCAAAAAATTGATAAAGATGTTGTTAAATGGTCAGACAAAATATATGATGATTCGAATGATTTTTCTTTCTATTTAATTTAATTTATATTTATGAGAATTGAAAAAATCCAATTCAATTACATTAGTTCAATCTACTAAAACGCTTCATATCATCAAAATGAATAGATTGTATAAAAATTGCAAGTATGATCTATCAAAATCTGTAGATTATATGGATATGACAACGAGTATTAATAATTTTATAAAACAAAATGATATCGTAAAACAATATAAAGATAACTAAATTAAAAATCTACAAAGAATGTTAGGATTAAGACTATTCGTTCTCTAGCATATCAATAACATAACATGATTAGAAAAAGAAAATATTTAAAAAAAAAATAGTTCGTGAGTAAACCCTAAACCCGTGAACCTATATAGGTCACAAAAATTTTCAATCGAATATATAAAAATTCTTTTGAACCATCCCACCATGATCCTGATCAGATTACACACGTGCAGTATCCATAATTGTGATCACATAGAAGCCAGCTGAACAAGCTATACATATACATTTGGCTGGACAGAGACACCTCGATTACATTACATATTTTATGTTCAAGAAAGCCTCTGTACTTCACTACATATCCTGCTTCGATTTCCGACTAAGCTCTGAATAATGACCACCCATCAATTGCAAAATCTCCTCCCACAAGTTTTCTGATGAAGCTCCACAGATTAAATCTAAGCTACAGGCGGCAACATGCCAGTAATCCGATTCGATTTCCTCTCTGAGCTGATCCAGCTGCCAACCAGCGTAACCGATGAAGAATCTGAAGTCCTGTGGCTTGAGCATTCCTTTCTTTACAAGTGCTGAAGCTTCATTCAATGTGTTTCGAGCACCAAAGCTTAGACCTGGCATGACTTGTTCAAATCCAGAGATCTCAGCTGTATCACCTGTTTTTAATACGAAGATGCTCGCTTCAAGCGGCCCTCCAAAGTACAAGGGGCAATCTGAAAACGTGCTAGCGAGTTTTTCATTAATTGGTTTCATATGCTTGATGTTTTTGTGAAGTGGGCGGTTGATGACCACTCCGAATGGCCCTTCTTGTGGATGTCTGGTTCCCGATCTCAGAAGAAGCACAACAGTTCTCTCGAATGTTCGAATACCGTCAAGCTTCTCTGTGGCGACTAGGACACAACCAGTCTCTGGAAGAAGAATAGGATGTGCCCATTTCAGGCTGAAGGGCTTTGCCTCCTGAGACGTTGGAGCCGGCTTGTGAACCTCGGATTCTGCTTTATCTGCCTGTTGCATTGTTTGTTGTGTATGCTCAAATATGTTAGTCTCTTATATATTTGTTCCCTAAGACTGCTTTTTGTGTGAATGATATCCGAATATAAACGTTTATGGAATTCAATGGTTTCAAAATAACAACATTACCTGCTCCTTCATAAACAAATTTGCTCTGAATTCTCTCCAATCCAAATTCAGGATAGAGGACTTGTTTTCCTGAGAAGCATCTCCTTCACGAACCCAATCGCTCCAGAATTGTGAGAATCAGAATCAAAATATAATTACCATCTAAGGAACTATGTCCAGTAAAAGCTTGTAAGTTAGAAGACAATCTTATCCAAGCAATGCTACTTAGCTGATCATGCACTAAACCCATGAGAATGCCTAATGAGTGAGCTGCAATCCTCTCTCACATAAACCATTTGAAAAAATACAATTACGACGTGATCGATCTAGACGTTTCAAACGATCATGCAAGGTAGAGACTTGAGACCTACAAACAAACTAAGACATAAATTCTTCGGAGCTATTTCAGTCAATCAAACTCAATCCCAAGACGTCAATTACCCAATTGTAACCAATAAAAAAGGGCCCGAGATGAGAGGAATAACCATCAAATTCAATATCATCAGCCTTCGAAATGAAGAGTCAAAAGCACAATCAAGCCATACCGGAAGCAGAAGCATCGTCGTTGCTCTTATTCGCGGTAGCTCTGACAGACAAAGAGCGTGAACCAGAAACAGAAACCTTGCACCTTCGTACCCTGATCTCCAAGGCCCCGACTTTCCCAAGTTTCCCGGGAGTCGAATTCCTCGACGACAACAAGATAGGGTTTCGAGTCGCCGCGTCCTTCAAACGGAGTGCCCACAGATCCATCGAGGGCTTTCTTAGGAACACTCCGATCAGAGGCAAGCTTGATTCTTTTTTTTTTTTCCTTCTCGGGAAATTTTGATCCGATAGTAACGATGACAAGGAACAAGAGAAAGACAAGGGAGGTTAAGGATAACTGCGAGTGGCAAAAACAGAAGGACACGAGAAGACAAGAAATGCCAATGAAAAAGAGAGACATGTCTTTTTCTTTTAACGGAACTATCTTGAGCCATTTTTACCTTTTTGCCCTAAAGCCTTTCTCTCTTGCTGTCACTCTTACCGCCGGTGCAAGTTAGCAATAGCATAACAGAAGACGACATTTGCCCGTCATTCTTGACCGTTGGCCCAAGTTAGCATTATATGACTTCTGAACGGCGGAATATCAGAAATATCTTTATAGTCTAAACCATTTCAAAAATATCATTCTCTAAAATAATTATTAAATTGGAAAAAAATTGAAAAAAAGCAAATTTATCTTTAGTGTTCAAACGTGAAAAAACTCACGTTCTGCAGTTTTTCGACGTGAAAAACTATCAAAAGCGAGAAAGCCGAACAG
The DNA here is from genome assembly GCA_036759665.1 of Gynandropsis gynandra. NCBI lineage: Eukaryota > Viridiplantae > Streptophyta > Magnoliopsida > Brassicales > Cleomaceae > Gynandropsis > Gynandropsis gynandra. The sequence continues at coordinate 27,014,747 of CM071866.1, read as the reverse complement.
TTTTTCGACGTGAAACCTGTTTAAAATTTTATAGCAAGAAAGAATAAGTGATGTCGAACTTGAGAGGGATCGATTTGAAGTTGGCAAGAAGGAAAATGGCTACAATCAGCAACAGCAGTGAAGAAGAGAGCACAAATCAATCTTTAATGGTGTCAATAAGTGTAAATAGATCGATTTCTAGGGTTTTGCAAGCTTTCGAGTCACAAAATGGTTTATTGATTTGAAATGGGTGAGTGTCAGTGAGTCGGTTGGGTCGCAGGAGTTGCATGAACATCTTCGACTCAGTGAGTCGGTTGAGTCGCAAGGGTCGCAGGAGTTGCATGACCATCTTCGACTCAGTGAGTCGGTTGTCTCAGTGAGTGAGATGGGTCGCAATGATCGTTTGAGAGGCGTGGGTCAGTTGAGTCTTAGTGAGTCGGTTGAGTGTCGTAGAGTGTCTAAAGGTCGTTTGAGTCGCATGGGTCGCACGGGTCGGTTGAGTCGCATGGGTCGCTTAAGTCGGTAGAAGTATAATGTATTCGTAATTGGTCATTGTGCAGGTGGCGCCAAAACCGAAATTTTTGTATGAATTCAAGCACATGGACAGAATGCCAAAGATCACCACCAAGTGTTATCCTCACGAGACAATAA
>CM071866.1:26992879-27005296 GCA_036759665.1 Gynandropsis gynandra | reverse complement strand
AATGTCGCATCCACGGCAACCACTTTACACATGTATTTCCATCCCCTTATAGCCGCTCCGACAGCCATAAAAAGGTATTTGAAGCTTTTCCCATCAATGTCGTACTGAAGATCTTTGACAGATCCGAGATTTCTTTTTACAAACATGTGCAACCACCCTGAAAGCCTCCTATAATGTTCAAAGTCATCACCAGAAATGCCTGTACATCCTTCTTGCTATCAAACTCTTGCCCAATTTTAAGATCCAATCCATCTCCGAACTCGAAGATATTATTTTCGCCATTGTGAACAACCATTTGCGAGTTGTTCTCACCATCACCATACTTATGCTCTGCTCGCACATCAGAAACAACTTTATTCTTGTCACAAGCAACTCCATCAACTACCACATTCATGGCACACCCACCATCTTCTCTTAACCCGCTTGTATGTTCACTATCAGAATCATCCGAATCCAAAATATCTATTGTCTCCGGATTACTCTCATCAACTCTACTTTTATCTAGATCTACAATAACACAGTCATCATAATCTACAACACCTCGATCCTCACCTTCTTTAGCAATGCTTCCAAAAGCAGGAATTAGAAGCTCAATTTTCCTCTCAATTTCGATTTCACAATTCAAACCTGCCGATTCTATCTCCACATACAGCAGTGGTCGAATTCCTCTTATGCGATCGAACAGATAACAAATAAGATGTTTGTCATTCATTATATATGTCGGCTTCCTATTTTCACAAATATTAGGCAAATAGCTTAATTTTAACTTCGTTGTATTATTTCCCACCATAATCTCTACGCAATAACTCATCAATCAGTTGCTGGTATGTCAAACTAACCAGAGGACATAAGAAAAATACTCTCTAGTTTTCCTGAACTCTACCAACCCATTCAGATTCTCCATTTGGGTTTTTTTCTCATTTACCATCATACAAAAAATAAATCAGTGTGATTTTCTCATCCACCGTTCCATTACACATGTAACAAAAACATAAAAGAGGGGTAAATTCTGTGACGCACAGTGACCGTGCTACCTTGGACCCCTGCGACCCTTGGACCCCTGTGACCCTTGTACCCCTGCGGCCCTTTCAACCCTTTGCGACCCTTTCAACCCTTTGCGACCCCTTTCCCATGCGACCCCTTTACCTCTGCGACCCTTGGACCCTTTGCGACCCCTTTCCCCTTGCTACGACCCTTAGACCCCTGCGACCCTTTACCTCTACGACCCTTGGACCCGTGCGACCCCTTTACCTCTGCGACCCTTTGAACCCTTTGCGACCCCTTTCCCATGCGACCCTTGGACCCATGCGACCGTTTGAACCCTTTGCGACCCCTTTCCCATCCGACCCTTGGACCCCTACGACCCTTTGACCCTTTGCGACCCCTGCGACGATCTTTGATTCCTTTGACCCCTCGATGAGACTCTATGACCCAGTGCGACCGTATGACTCTATGACCTACTCTGTCACCTTTGACATTGCAATAAATATGACTTGTTTAGATTCGTTTTCAATAATTGCAATAAACACAAGAGAAACACGAAAAACTCACTATACATACCTATATTGTTCAACAATTGTTCAGATTCGCTGCCAATAGGTTGAAATCTTATGTTGTCAACACAGAAGCTTGCAATTAAGCACGTTCTGCAGAAAAACCAGGTATGTATAGTGAGTTTTTCGTGTTTCTCTTGTGTTTATTGCAATTATTGAAAACGAATCTAAACAAGTTGAAACAGTTTATCCTTACAATGGTATTTTTGAAATTCCTTGAACAATAATTCAAGGAATATTGATAATTGTTCAGGAAATTTCAAAGAAAATTTCAAAAATACCATTGTAAGGATAAAATGTTTCAACTTCAAATTCAAATCAAATCTATTCTTGAATTATTGTTCAAGAAAAAAAAAGTTTCAACTTCAAATCTATCCTTGAAATATTAATAATCTCATATTACCCTTGACGATAATTTTTCTCTCTTCTCTAGAGCACCTCTAATTCTCTTTCTCCTGTGGCGCGAAAATTACCACACCACAACAGATTCGGCGAGAGTAGCTTGAAATATACATCAGATTCTGCCAATAAGTTGAAATCTTTTGTTGTCAACACAGAAACTTGCAATTAAACACGTTTTGCAGAAAAACCAGGTATATATAGTGAGTTTTTCGTGTTTCTCTTGTATTTATTGCAATTATTGAAAATGAATCTAAACAAATTGAAACAGTTTATCCTTACAATGCTATTTTTGAAATTCCTTGAACAATAATTCAAGGAATATTGATAATTATTCAAGGAATTTCAAAAATTCAATAATTCAAGGATAGAATTATTGTTGAACAATAATTCAAGGATAAATTTGAATTTGAAGTTGAAACAGTTTATCTTTACAATGATATTTTTGAAATTTCCTTTGAATATTTTCGCTAATTTTGAAATCATATTTTTATATAAAAAATTTAAATTTAATATTTTATTGTATTTTCTTAATAGAGAAGGATAAAATGGTAGTATTGCATGATAATTGTAGGAAGGCTAACAATTTCTCCGGCGTCAACGTCCGGAATCCGGATAACATACTCTACTCCTGTGAAGGCAAAATCACTTTCCGGCGAGCAATTCACCGTTCTCCATCTCAACTTCGATTTAGGATTTTCTACAGAATATAATGTCGATTCAGCTTCCTAGTTTCACGGCGGCCGATTCTTTTAGCCATCCGATTGCATCGTTTCCGGCGTCTACGGTTCAGTTGAATCGATTTCCGAGGAGATTGTGCAGAAGCGGAAACTGGGTTCGTGAAAGACCAAGAATTTATCTGAAAGCGAGTGGTCCGGAAGCGGAAACGGATGAAACATCGAAGAAATATAATGGTTTTAGGGCAGAGACTGCGGTTTCATCGTCTGATGCCAGTGGAAATGCGTCCTCCAGCTTCTTGTCTATTCTATGTCCGCTACTTAAACTTTTCTCGGTGAGTCTATCCTCGTGTTTGTTGGAACTTGTTATGTTGTTGAGTTCTTTGTTTGTGTCATGTTCTTCTCGAGCTTCTAGTTCATGGGCACGCGTTTGTTGAGTCATCGATCATTCTGTTCTTAACCAGAGCAACTCGCTTTTTAATTTCTCTTGAGACAGAAACTTCGTTCTTTAATCTTTGTCACATGTTCTTCCCAGGGAGGAGATCCTTCTCAGAACCGAAACTATGCTTTGGAGGTAATAAAGTTCTTAGCTATTGTACGTTGTGATGTGATTTCGATAGTGAATTCCCATAAGACTTATTGGAGGGTCTCGTTGGTGTACATCCTTTAGGCTAGTTATGTTTTGGACGCTTTAACCATTCACCCATCTTAGATATCAGTGTGTAATTTATCTGTATATTGAGTTCTTCACACTCTGTAAGGAGTGCCGACTTTTCCTTCTCATTGACATTAGTGTTTAAATGTTCTGACACTAGTGATGCTGCCATGCTGGGGTATAATTCTTGTGTTCTGAGTTTCTTTTCTTCTGATTTGAGTGAATAGTATAGGTTGCAGCATCTTCTTTAGCATCAGCAGCAAGACTTCCATGGGGATCCAAGGTGTCAGCTGATAATCGGGTTCTATCTTCCAATCCTCCTCTCCGTTTGCAGCTTTTTGAATTTGGTATGGTCCTGATGGTTGTCCGAAGTAATTGCATCAGTAAAAACCGAATGAACCCCACATCTCACGAATTTAGACATATTACATCATGAACCTTGTGTTTTGATCCTCTATTTTTGGACAACAGAGGCATGTCCCTTTTGCCGGAGGGTGCGAGAAGCATTGACTGAGCTGGACCTCTCTGCAGACGTAAAAATTATATCCTGATTTTCCCGAACTGATCATAAGAAAAGTTGTTTTCACGGCAATGACGCTGTCTTGGTGTATATTTATCTTGGTGTATATTTATATGTCATCAGGTCTATCCTTGTCCTAAAGGATCTACAAGATTTGTTTTCAATACTCTGTCACGAATCGATTCGATCATGGACTATCACCTTTAAATGGCCAGTAGTAACGTTTTACGGATTGTGTTGTGTAGGTTTCCTTTCCTCATCGACCCTAATACTGATACCTCACTATATGAGAGTGGTAAGCAATGATTTGCACCATAAATAGTGTGTGGCTGTGTGTGTTTTGTTGATATCTTTTTCTTTTTCTCTGCATGAACAGTCTGCGTCAGATACTGATCTATCTTCTCTTGTTATCAGGTAACATTGTGAAGTACCTATTTAAGCAATATGGAAATGGAAAAAGCCCTTCCACAGGGCTTCTTGAAAGGTTTACTCCTCAGAATCTATTTCCTTGATCAAGATTTTACATGACTGTAGCCTGATGCCGAAAATACCTTCTTATTTTTCCCAGTGGATTTTGAATGGATTCGACATAGTTCACATTATTCAGTACTTTTTTCTGCTGGAAAATGGCCTTTAATCAGTATGTCAAAGAAAGCAATAACATTTCTCTGAGATATTTCTATTGTTGCTGAACTAGATGTGTTCGAGATGATCGTTTTATGGATATTTCAGTCTTCCCTGTGAGTCTCACTAACTTAAATTCCATGAAACGGCATCAGCACATTATTCACCGGATGGATGCCTACAATTCTCAGAGCAGGTAGAGGCATGTCGCTGTGGGACAAAGCGAGACCAGAACCGCCTCCTACAATGCTTGAACTGTTCTCTTATGAAAACAACCTGGTACAACGGTTCTTTCCTTAATCTCAGCATCTAAGCCATGTTCCCCAACCCTTGGAGGCATTGCACTCCTTTCTTTACCATTCCTCTTGCTTTCCAGTATGCCCGACTCGTGCGTGAGGCCTTGTGTGAGCTGGAGCTCCCCTATGTTCTACACAATGTTGGAGAAGGTTCAGTGAGGACAAGATTGCTTCTAGATGTTTCTGGATCCAATGAGGTTACATTCCGTTTAAACTCACAATGATGGCTAATAAGAAACCGAGCCCTGACTTTTCCGTTGCATAATATATAACAGGTGCCATTCTTGGTTGATCCTAACACCAGTACTCACATAGCTGACTACCAGAAGATCATGGAGTATCTATTCAAGACATATTCTTCAGCAACATCACCTGCATAGGTGGAGGAACCTGTTTTATTATTATTTTATGGAAAAAAAATACGTGTTGTTTCTTATTGTGAGGGGAATGCTTTTGGGGCAATATAAAAATGGGAGGTTGGAACCACCATGTTTGGTTTTTCCAACATCTGTCTCTTTGCCATCAGATTCTTCTCTTTCAAGCATCAGTTTATTTAACAAGAAGTCTTCCCACTAAGGTTCCACATCTTCCAATCATTATAAACATAAATACACTCGTTATAATTTATAATAAATACATATATACTTACATTAAAATATATGTAGATAGATAGATAGACCACAGTAATGTACACCAGAAACATCAACAGATCCACCACCAACCTCTGATGTATTGCATCAACAGCAACCTTAGTAGCTCTCATGTCCTCCTCAACTTTTCAATCATTCTTCTTCTTTTGCCTTACATACTCTAGAAAGAAGCAGATAATTCACTCACAAGACTCTTCTCTCTCTCACTCTCCTATATATGTTGTTTCTCTTCGCCATTGTCTGGGTATCTCTCTAAATCTTCGTTGTTGCTTTCTCCAAATCTAAACCCAGGAAAGAACATCATAACTTGTAAGCCTATCGAGAAGAGAAACCGAGATCAGAAGAAACCCAGAAAAAGAGATTGAAACTTTACGAAGCTAAGAAAATGAGGTCCAAGACCCAATCATCCATCAATCTGAAACTCACATTCGTCTGCTCTGCCATCTTGATTTTACTCATCCTTTTCTTCACAAGAACCGATATTTATTCCTCTCCAAGCACGGCCTCTAGGACCCGTCTCGCTAATTCAACCGCCCGCGAGGAAGAAGATGGAGATCGCCATAACCCCAAATGTCCATCAGCGCCTTTGAATCCGACCTGCACAAAAATGCCTGCTTCTTTAGCCGATGCATTGGTTCATTATGTGACTTCAAGCATCACTCCACAGCAGACGTTCGACGAGGTCTCGGTCTCGAAAAGAGTCCTAGACAAGAAGTCTCCTTGTAACTTCCTCGTCTTTGGTTTAGGCCACGACAGCTTAATGTGGGCGACGCTCAACCATGGTGGCCGAACATGTAAGAGAAAAAACACCTTTTGGTCTACAGAATTTCTGCATCTTTTTTTTCTGTCTGAATACGGTTTTGATGAAGCTCTAATAACGCAGTGTTCCTCGAGGAAGACAAGTCTTGGATCGAAACCGTGACGCAGAAGTTCCCAAACTTAGAATCATACCACGTCGTCTACGATACAAAAGTGAAAGATTCCGACAAACTCATGGAACTCGGCAAAACCGAGGACTGTAAAACCGTATCCGATCCAAGAGATTCGAAATGCGCTCTCGCTCTAAAGGGCTTTCCTGCGGATGTATACGAGACCGAATGGGATCTAATAATGGTCGATGCACCAACTGGCTATCACGAGGCGGCGCCGGGGCGAATGAGTGCCATTTACACGGCGGGTCTGATGGCTCGGAACCGCGAAAGCGGCGAGACGGAAGTTTTCGTGCACGACGTGGACCGACCAGTGGAGGACGAGTTCTCGGCGACGTTCTTGTGCCGAGGATACTTGAGAGAGCGACAAGGGAGGCTCAGGCACTTCACCATCCCTAGCCACCGAGCTCGCACTGGAAGACCCTTTTGTCCGGCGGACTTGGGCAGCCACCGCCTCCTCGCCTAGGGCTGAAAGGGGAGGCTGCGGCGGTTCGCTACCCCCAAAGCCACCGGAGACAGTTTTCCGGCGGGTTGTTTAAGCCGGAGTGTAGTTGTTTTGCGTTCCCTTTTGTTTACATTATCGATATACTGTTTTGGTGCATTGGTTGCTACTGGTTGGTTGAAATATCACTGTAAACCATAATTATATGTTCTTTGGAAATGTTGGGTTGTTAATAAAGAGACCTATATGATTTTTTGGGTAATACGAGATAATTGAAATGGTAAAAGGGAAGATTAAAACAGTTTTAATATTAATCAAAATTTGAACTAAAAGACGTAATAACTCATAAAAGTTATGTTTTTTTTTCGAATATATAACAAAAACTTATTAAGAAAGACTGGGAGAAAAATAAAGGTATATTTTCCATAAAAATTTAAATTAATCACAACTTACCAAAAAATTATATATAAATTTTAATGTATAGATCTAATTATATAAAAATTTAAAATTTTTATTTTATTTTTATGTCATATCTATCTAAATTTCTAAATTAAAAAGGAAAAAAAATATTATGTTGTGATTTAGCTATGAATGGAAATTTTTTTTTAAATATTCGTATTCGATCCGTATTCGAATAAAAAATTTGATTGTCCGGGATATCAAATATAAATACAATAATAAGATCATTATCTTAATTATTCGTATCTAGACGTATTGATTATATAATTTATTAAAAATATATAATATATAGAAATTTTAATTTTATGGAACCGAATCGCAAATAATAAAATATGAAATCGGAGTTCAACAAATATTTGTTAGAAGAATGTGAAAAATATATTGAAAATTTGATATTTTGTATTGGTAGAATACTACAAAATCAAAATATATAAGTATTTTTTTTATTGCAAGAGATCTTTTGGCTATTCTGATATCCATAATTGTTTCAGAATCGATTTTTAGTACAAGAGATCGTGTGATTAATCTTTATCGTAATTGTCTCATTCCAAATATGGTGGAAGTGTAATTTGCACTCGAGTTTGGATTTGTAATCCAAATAGATTGTATAATGTTGTATAGGTATTATGAGATATCGGAAAAACACAACATAATAAGTATTTAACTTTTACGCGAATTTTTTATTTTAATGTTATTTAATATTTGATTTTATAATATAATATTTTATTTCATTATTTTAGATAGATTGATAATACTAGTAGAATCATCGAAGGAAATAAATATATAAATGACATAAAGATTAATATGAAGATCTGTTGTTTTATTTTATTTATATAATGTATTTTTTGTGATTTTGAACTTTAGTATTGATTGTATTTGATCATTATTAGTATTTTCATTGATTTCTTTAAAAAATTTAGGTTCGGTTCCAAATATTGATATACCATTTTTTAAGAATATTCGAATTTTCAAATATAAATAGGAATAATAAATTAGAGGGTAAAATTCCTATTCCTCCGTCAAATTTCTATGTTTTACCTATTCCCCTCGTATTTCGGACTCATCTATTAAATATCATTTTGATACATTTTTTTTCTTTCTTTTTTTCTTCTCTTCTTCTTTTGATTAGTTAATTAAGTAGTTATTAATTAGTTGTTTGATTCTTGATCTTGAATGTATTGTATATTATTAATACACAAGACTCATATGTATTTTTCATTAACATCAATAAAAATCATTATATTCCCTTTCCTAATATGGTATCAAGAACAATTCTTGATGTTTTTCTAGGTTATCCCTTAGATTACAAATGATACAAAATTCTAGAACTCATTAGTAATATCTAGGAATGTAGTATTTCATGAAAATATATTTCCTTTCATCTCTAATAAATATTTTGAACCATGCAATGAGTTGTTTTCAAATTCTGTTTTACCAATTTCTATTAAAGATCTTACTACAATCATATTTTGTAATAATTCCTTTACTTTTATTAATTTATTTTCTAGTGCAACTTTATCTAATTCTAGTAGTTATTTTAATTCTAGGCCTAGTCGAGTAACCAAACCTCTTATTTATTTAGCTGATTATCACTGTTACAACATTAAATCAAACAAGATTAATCATACGACTCCTTATCCAATTTCTAATTTTCTTTCTTATGATAAATAGTATTGAACACATTTTTTATGCAATTTTGTCTTTTGTAAAACCTAAAAAATATTCAGAAGCTAGTAAGTTAGTTGAATGGGTTACTGCAATGAATTTGGAATTTGATATTTTACTTAAGAATGATACATGGTCCATTTGTTCTATATCATCTAACAAAAATGTGATTGGTTGTAAATGGATTTATAGAATAAAATTTAAAGTATATGGTAGTTTAGATAAATATAAAGTTAGGCTCGTAACTAAAGGTTTTAAACAAAAGGAATGTATAGATATATAGATACGTATAGTCCGGTTGCAAAAATGGTTACTGTTAGAGTTTTATTGTGCTTAATTGCTTCTCTTAATTGGTCAATTGATCAACTTAATGTTTCAAATGCATTTTTAAATGGAGATATAAATGAAGAAATTTATCCACAAAGTTATGTTCTAAAATAGAGGGAGATATTGCCTTCAAATCCGGTTTGTCGTTTAAATAAACCTTAATAGTGTTTAAAACAAACATCTCGTCAATGATATACAAAATTTTCATCTCTTTGTTAAAATCTGGTTTTGTTCAATCATCTTGTGATCATTTATTATTCTTGTCATCCTCTTTAGATCATTTTGTTGCATTATTAGTATACGTAGATGATATCTTGATCTTTAGCAATGCACCATCTGCTGTTAATTCAATCAAATATCTCGTATCAATTGTCTTCACAATTAAATATTTAGGTAAGATAAAATATTTTCTTGGTTTTGAAATATCTCGTTCTAACCTCGGAATTTCTATAAATTAACGTAAATTTACATTAGAACTATTTGAAGAATTTGGAATGTTATGTTGTAAGCCATTAATAATTCCAATGGAGGTAAATTCAAAATTTTCGCAATCCAATGGTGATTTATTAGGTAATCCGTCTTATTATAGAAAATTAATTGGAAAATTAATTTATTTGACTATTACAAGACTAGACATTTCTTTCGTTGTTAACAAATTAAGTCAATATATGTCTGCACCTACTTCTTTACACTTATCTGCTGCACACAGAATTCTTCGATATTAAAAAAATAATCCCGGACAAGATCTATATATTGAATCTCTTTAAAAATGATTTCAAACCCAAAGCTTTTTCTGATGCTGATTGGACTTGTGTTGATTCTCGTAGATCAATAACAGGATATCGTGTCTTCTTAGGACAATCTCTTATATCATGAAAAATCAAAGAAACAAGTTACAATTTCAAGGAGTAGTGTCGAGGCAGAATATCGAGCCATGACTAATGCAACTTGTGAGTTAATTTGGTTAAATTCAATTTCACGTGAATTACATATTTCTATTTCTATATGTGTTCCTTTGTTTTATGATAATACACAGCTCTTCACATCGCCAGTAATCTCGTCTTCCATGAAAGGACAAAACATATTGAGCTAGATTGCCATGTTGTTCGTGAAAAGTTGAAATCGGGTTTTCTCAAAACGCTTCATGTGAAAACAAACAATCAAATCGCAAACATTCTCACAAAACTATTATCTTCCACACAATTTCAAGACTTACTCTCCAAGATGGGAATATCTCAATTATACTCCTCATCTTGAGGGGGAGTATTAAATATCATTTTGATAAATTCTTTTTCTTTCTTTCTTTTCTTCTTCTTTTGATTAGTTAATTAATTAATTGTTTAATTCTTAATCTTGAATGTATTGTGTATTATAAAGACACAAAAAAATCATATGTATTTTTAATTAACATCAATAAAAATCATTATATTCCCTCTCCTAATATCATCTTATTCCTTTTTTAATTTACTCTAAATTAAAATATTTATAAAATACGATATAAATAGTGTAAAAATGACAAATATTCATTATTTATCAGCTATCCAAGAACTCATATCCAAACAAAAACTAAGTTCCACTCATGAGGACCACCATTATATTACCATTCGTCGAGTCGGAATAATAGGAACCCAAGTTTTACCCATCAAAAATAGGGGTGGCCAATTCGATTTTCGATCCGGGTTTCTCGGGTTTCGATCCGGGTTCGAGTTCTTCGGGTTTACGAAAACTGGACCCGAATTGAACCCGAATGTTTTTCGGTCTGGATTTTTTGGGTTTCGATTCGGGTTCGGTTATTCGGGTTCTGAAGTCGTGAACCCGAAATAACCCAAATTAAATTCCAGTATCCATGGATTTTTTGGGGTTTTTGGGTCTTTCGGGTTATTTGGGTTCGATTTATTCGAATTATTCGGGTTGTTTGAGGATTGGATGGGTTTTCGGGTTCTAACAAAAAAAACCAAGTTAACATATAAAAAAATAAAAAAAATACATATCTAACTCATAAAAATGACATGAATTCCAAAAACACCAAATTGAAAAGAACTCCGGAATTGTCAAGTTGTTGTCGCGCAACAAAATGAAATCACATCTCGTTCTCCAACATTATTTGTGTCCGATAAGCTGGAAAACAAATATTAAAGTATAAGTTCAATGTTAAATAAAAAAGATAAAATAAAATAAAAGAACATACTTTGAGAAAGTGTATCCATGAAATCACATCTCATTCTCCTTCATTATTTATGTCCGATAAGATGGAAAACAAAGATTAAATTATAAGTAATGTTATATAAAAAGATAAATTGAAATAAGAAAAATATACCTTGAGAAAGTGTATCCATGAACTCATTTTCATCCATTATTTGTTGAAGACTCATTGTTGTATCAATACGAAATGATGCCCGTAACCAATTTTGCATCAAAATCAATGCTTCAACCATATTAGGATTCAATGTACTCCTATATTGGTCTAAGATACGTCCTCCGGTACTAAATGCCGACTCGGATGCAACTATAGAAACGAAAATTTCAAGAACATCTCTAGCCATTTGCGCTAAAATTGAAAACTTTGAACTATTCACTTTCACTACTAGAAAATTTAATTTTAGGGACGGAATTTGGGGACTGTCACTTCTGTCCCTAAATTTAGAAACGGATTAGATACGGATTAGGGACGAAAAATAAAATCCGTCACTAATCCGTCCCCAAATTCGGGTACAAAAGAGTCGTGCCTAATCCGTTTCTAAATGCAGACCAATTAGACACGGCAGGTCATCCGTCTCCAAATTTGGAGACGACATGTATTCCGTTTCCAAATTTGGAGACGGATGACATGCCCGTCTCCAAATTTGGAGACGGATTTGAGACCATCCCTAAATTTAGGACTTCAAAAACCGTTTTAGGGATAATTTCGGGACGGTTTCGGGACGATTTTTCGGAAAATTAATCTCTTAGTCCCTAATCCGTTTCTAATTCGTGTATAAATAATCTATTTAACCCCTCAACCATTGATCCGTTTTTTATAAGCAACTCTCATATTTTTCACCCCATATCTTCTATAGTGTTTGCGATATAATGGCATCTTCATCAAGATCGAACATTTTCGATTCTAGACAATGGATGTACAGAAGAATTGATCCAGAATCTCAAAGCGTATCGAAAGAGTTTATAGAAGGCGTCACACAGTTTATGACAATGGCGACGAATCAACAAGTTTACAAAGAAAC